>MU223968.1:991775-1066375 GCA_018584345.1 Thuja plicata | reverse complement strand
AATTAATAAACATATTAATTATTATGCACCTACAAATGACAAGCTTAAGTGAATAGAATAATAGTGACCTTTAATAATTAAACCAAAGTGATTTAATTATAAAGACAAATGTACTATTACTCTAACAGTTAGAATGCAACTACATAAGTCTTTGATCTGATAATGTATGCAATCTCCTATTACTAATAACAGATCTAATAAATCTTCCTATGTATGAGTAATCATCTTTCCATGATTAAATAATACCTTTGTTTGCTCGTCGGTAGCCTTTGTGTGTTCTTGACAACTGATGTGATCTATTTCTGAAATTTTACATGAATTCTGCCTTTTGCTCCTTAGATACTCTTTGTGGCTATCAAAAACAATGAATTCATGATTCACAATTGATTGAACATCTATTTATACTAGATTTTAGCTCAATTCTTGATTCACGCTTTCACAAGTTAACTCTAGATCCAAGGTTTACAACTTGACCTTGATCTTTAGTTAGATATGTTTTAGATCTGTTAGGATGCTTTAAAACATTTACATAAAGCTTTCTTGACCCTCATGTTATGATTTAAAAAAAATTTAAAACTATATAAATAGAATTACAATTATTTATCTCACATGTAAAACTTAGATCCACTTTTTGCGGGTTCTCTAGCGGATTATCGGTTCTGACGGTCAGTTTTCTTTGTCGTTGGTGTTCCTTTATTGAACTATTCATCGGGTATACTTTTTCTATGCTTTGTTAGTTTTGTTCTCAAAACTTGTATCAAAGGTTATGATCTCCATGTTATGTTATTGACCCATCGGTGATGTCCTATTCACTTCATCGGTGCAACACTTGTCAGTGTTCATCGGTCAATTCCATACTTAGCATTTTTGTGTGACACTTTCATCTGTCGGGTATGCTCGTTGTCTATTGGTAATGCTTGTAATCCACCGATAATGCTTGTAGTCCATTGGTAATGCTTGTACCGATGATCTCTATCAATGTTTTTCAATAAGTGTACTAATGGCAAAATTAATGTCATTAAGGACTACATGGTTCTTTCAGGGTGCTCCTGCACCATAGTCCTGATGATATTTGAACTCAAGTTCCCACTTGAGGATAACTAGTCAGTAGTGGTTCCATGTTGTTGGATCTAGTCCTCTGTCATCCAGGTTCACATAGTCTCCATCATCTTCAACTTGTGATCCCTTCTCATTAGTAATGTCTGCAATACACTTGTAAGGATTGAGGTATGCAATAGTAAAAATAGTAGAAATCAGTAAAGTAGGAGGTAAGGAAATTTCATATGCATTTTCACCCATGTTGGTGAGGATTGTGCAAGGTCCAATTTTATTCATGTGCAACTTTGAATATCTTCCTTTAGGGAGTCTCTCCTTCCTTATGCAGGCCCATACCTTATCTCCAACTTTGAAATGAACTTCTCTCCTCTTTTCTGCTTGTGCTTTGTATTTCATAGTTGACTGTTTTAGTGACTCTTTTACTTCTGTCTGCACTTTAGAGATTAGTTTGGCTAGTTCCTCTCCTTGTGCACTAACTCTAAAATCATATGGTAACTATACCAAGTCTAGTGGACCTTTGGGATGAAGTCCATACACTGTTTGGAATGGTTTATTTCTAGTGGATCTATTCATGGAGTCATTGAATGGAAACTCTGCCTATGGTAGGATCATGTCCTAGCTTTGGGTGTACTATTTTGTTAGGCATCTCAAGGGATTTCCAAGAGATCTATTTACCACCTCCATTTGTCCATCTATTTGTGGGTGGTATGCTGAACTATTAGTAAGATTTGTACCCAATTTCTTGAAGAGTGTCCTCCAAAAGTGACCCTAAAATGTGACATCTCTATCAGAGACTATGGTTTGTGGTAGACCATGGATTCTAACCACTTCCTTAAAGAATATGTGTGTTATATGGGAAGCATCATTTGTGCTCTTGCAAGGAACAAAGTGCACCATTTTACTAAATCTGTCCACAATGACAAAAACACTAACATAACCCTACTTTGTCCTTGGCACGCCCATAACAAAGTCCACTGAAATTGATTCCCATGGCCTAGAGGGAATTGGTAGGGGTTTGATACAGTCCTTGGTTAGTGGATACACCCTTTTATTGCTAGAAAATTGTGCAAGATTTAACAAACATCTTGACTTCATTCCCCATCTTTGGCCAAAAATAACTTCTTTTCACTAAATCAGTGGTCTTATCTATCCCAAAATGTCCTCTGAAGCCACCATAATGTTTCTCCTTAATAATATTTGTTCTCATGCAACATTTAGGAATGCACAATTGGGTTCCTTTAAACAAGAGTCCATTCTGAATCATGAAATTAGAAAAATCAATATGGTTTTTGCCAACCATTTTAGTGCATAGCTCAAAAACTTCTCCAAATTTTGGATCATCAGCATATAGGTGTTTTAGGGAATCAATCCATACACTCTGAAGTTGTACTTCTTCAATCAATGTAACCCTTCTACTTAGGGAATTAGCCACTTGGTTTTCCACTCCCTTTTTATGCTTTATGTTAAAGGTATATGCCTGCAACTGCTCCATCCATTTGATGTGTTTGACTCCAAGCTTTTCATGACTGTTTAGAAAACTTAGATCATGGTTATCAGTATAAACAATGAATTCTTTATGGAGTAGGTAGTGTATCCACTTTTTTAGGGCTTGTACTATTGCATAAAGTTCTAAATCATAAGTAGAATACCTCTTCTTGGCATCATTCAATTTTTATGAGAAAAATGCTATAGCCTTACCCTCCTGGATCAAGACAGCACCTATAGCCAAGTTTCTTCCATTTGTTTCAACTATGAATACCTTGTTGAAGTCCTAGAGCACTAGGATTTAATATTGTGCCACTCTATTATTGAGATATTTGAATGCATCTACAGCTTATTTAGTCCATTCAAATTAGGTCTTCTTTCCACCCTTTATTGTGTCCAACATAGGAGCACACACATGGCTAAAATTCTTAATAAAATTTCTATAAAAAGTTGCTAAACCATGAAAAATTCTAACATCACCTTGGTTCTTTGGTGGAGGCCATTTGACTATTGCTGCAACCTTCTCTGGATCCATTTTGAGGGTACCTTGGGAGATTACAAATCCTAAGAAGACAAGTTTCTTCTTCATGAACATACACTTTTCCAAGTTAATCACTAACTTGTGTTGATGGAGTATCTTCAAAACTTTCTCCCATGATCAAGATTTTCCTCTTTTCTATGATTGTAAATCAGAATGTCATCCAAATATATGACCACAAACTTGCCAATAAAATCAATGAAGAGCTCATTCATGAGTCTGATGAATTTACTAGGAGCATTACTCAAGCCAAATGGAATAACAAGCCACTCAAATAATCCCTTGGTTGTCTAAAATGATGTCTTCCATTCATCACCTGGCTTTATCCTAATTTGGTGATAGCCTAATTTTAAATCAATCTTTGTAAAATGAAAAGCAGTGCCTAATTGGTCCAATAGATATTCCATTCTTGGAATTGGAAACTTCTATCTTATAGTTATTTTTTTTAGGGCTCTGTTGTCAATACACAATCTCCACTTGCAATCCTTTTTAGGAGCTAAAACTGATGGGACAACACATTGACTAAGACTCTTTTGAATTAGTCCATTATCTAACAATTCATTGACTTGCCTTGCAATCTCTGCATGTTGAACTAGTGTCATTTTGTATGGGGCATTTTTAGGAAAGGAGGAACAAGGTATCAAGTTTATTTGGTGACTGATATCTCTTAAGGGAGGGAGGGTTTTGGTTAGATCACTAACAGTGACATCACTATATTTTGTAAGCAATTCTTTCACTTCATCTAGTATAGGATCATCATTATCATACCTTATACTATCCTTAGACTTGGATATTAGGAAAAAAGCTTCAGTCTTAGGTTCTTTTAAAACTTTTAGCATTTATTTTTCACCCATGGTTATGCCAGTGGGTTCCTTCTCAGTTTTTGTATCCGGGAGGGGCTTCATGGTGAATGTTTTCCCATCTTTGGTGATAGAGTAGGTATTTTTCCTACAATGGTGTGTGGCATATGTGTGTGTGGTTTGTGTACCTGTTAAGAGACACAACACTTCAATAAATCATTGTATTAGTGAAAACAAGGGGTTAGCAAATATAGCAATCACCAAAATTGATCTATTGCTTTTTATCTAGGAGGAGTATAAAAAATGACATAATAGCCCTCAGATTATGCATATTCCAGTGACAAATACAACCTAAGAATGGAAGATCAAAAACATGCATTCTAGCTCTAAATGAATATTATAACAATATAAAGTAGAAAGAAGCTAGAAAGCACTATGAAAATCCCTAAAACATGAGCAACATAAGATTACTTCTTCAATTCTCCAAATATGGGCAGCATAAGGATGCTATCAACTGCTCAAAATTAGGAGGATTACAACAATACAATAAAAGACTTCCAATTTCAGGGCCATTTGAGCTCAAAATCCATCCTATTTATAGGAGAAATGGAGGAAGGGGAGAAGACTCTAGAAGGGATTCCATTAATGAGGGTGTAAGACTCATTAATGAGGTATGGGTGGAAGGAATATGTAAGAGCCATTAATGCTTCATTTATGAAAGCATTAATGAGGTATGGGTGAGGGCTTAAGAAGCATGGGTGAGGGTTTAGAGTCAAGCCTGACAACTTTGACTTTAGGGGGAGGGTTGAATCCCTAATCACACCTTAATGGAATGTGACAAGCTTAAGGATATCTTAGGATTAAGATTAATGCTTAAGGGATGTGATTAAGGAGATAGAGATGGGAAGAGAGAGAATGAGTGGAGGAGGGATTAGCTAATTAGGGTTAATTAGCTAATTAAGAAGAATTAGCATGTGAGAAGGGGTCGAGATGAGTTTGAACTCATGGTTGGGCATTTGAGATTGGTTAGGTTTGAGGGAATATTAATAAAATGAATTGTTGTAATAACACATTCACTCAATAATAGAGATTTTAATTAATCACTTAATCTTTTGATTACTTAGTAGTAATTAATTAGGACTATAGCCAAATTGAATCAATTATGCTAGGGGATTGATTTTGCAAGTGATGAGGTATGATTAGGATTTCATTAATTCCTTTTAAATTAATTACCTTAGCTAGGTATTGATTTGAATTGATTGAATTGATTGGATTGAATTTGGCTAAAGTGATTATTGTAAATTAGTGATTAGATCACTTAGGAGATTAAATCTAATTCGAATGAATTATGCCAACTGATTGAAGAGTTGTCTAGACATAATTCAGGGTATGATCACACTTATGGAAAATAGGGTCTATGGTCAGAGAAGACCAAATCTAGGTGGTTACATTTTCCCCTCTTTGAATTGATGTGCGAGCAGTGCATTGATTCAAAGAAAGTTTTTGATGTATGACTTCAGAAAGATTAAGAATTTTTCTCACGATCGAATGAAATGCCTGATGAGATCAGTATTGCACTTGATCAAACTAAATTGATAGTATTGATTTTGAAATTGGTTGTCATCCTAAGACCAATCAAAGATCTTAAAGATACCAATTCTGAACTTGGTTTTCGTCCAAAGATTGATAATACTGATTCTGAACTTTGTTGTCATCCAAAAGTTAGTATGAAGCTGCCAGGAGCTTTAGTAAGAATATTTAAAATGAGGAAACAAAAGATATCCAACTTATGAGAACCAAAGCTTTCTATCCAATGGTCTTGACTTAGTCAAGAAAACTGTCATGCCCCTAGTTTGTTTGATAACGAAGTCATTTTTAATGTTGTTTCGAGCAAATATTTGATTGATGATAGTGTGATCATGCCCCCTTGGGAACAAAATAGAAGGAAAGAAAATAAAATCCCTCTATTGAAATGATGTATCACTTGCATGGAAGAGTTAGATTAAGTAATAATGGATTAGAAGAAGTGAATAAATGGGGTGTGTTAAGAGTAAACACAGGAGTACCAAGTTAATCACATTTTGAAAAGGTGAGTTCAATTTTGTTCCCGATAGATCAGAGATTTCGGGAAGCATTGGTATGTAAATGTCTTGGATTTCAGATGAATTAAAAATAGAAACGAGTTTGACCTCAAATCCTTATGTTGTTCTTTTTTCAAAATGCATCATGCAATCTCTAAATGCAGTTTTATGTAGACTCTTAAGATTGTCACTGATTTGCAGATATTGGAATATTTTATCATCATTGGGCACTTTTGGAATGGATACCACTTGATAGTACAATAATCACTAATACCCACTAATATTATGAAAGTATGAATACTATGTTTTATTGAAATGTCAAAAATAGACTTAGGAATCAAGGCATAGGAGCCAGGATGACAAGATAGTCACCTTCCTTTTAGTATACCAGATTCTATGTAAGGCAAGATATTGGACCTGCAATGACCTTGAGAATTCATATCCTTGGGTACATTATGCTTCGTATACCTTAGTGAGAATCTGAGTTAGAAAATAGAAAAGGAAATTGTCTCAAACTCAGCGTAGGTTACACATAACAAAGATTGAGATATATGCATCTATCCACCCATAGTGGAAGCTCTTACCATAAACATCCAAGTTAGGTGAAATTTATAGTATCATTTGGAACAATCACCATACATAGAAAACCAAGAAAACATTATGCCCCCTATCCTTGTGACTCTTTGTCTTTGCACAGATGTCATTGAGTAACTCAGAAGACATAACAACTATCAATTGTGGACCAGTCAAATAAAATTCATAACTGCTTAGATGCCCGTAGTTAAAACATCATCAGTGCATAAAAGAGTTATAATCAAACCAAGATCAAACAGTGTTTATGTAGTATTGATAAATACCATTGATTCATTTTTCAAGCGCAGTATAGATTCAAAAATCAAAAAGTTGGAATTAAAGCAAATATGTGTTCCATGTCTGTGTACAATTTCATTCCTGTTTGCAATCCCAGGTGGGTCTTCGGAACACCGTTCATGTTAGTGCAATGTTTGTGTCATCCTTGTGTTGTGAAAGTGATAGTGGTAGTGAAAGTATCAGAAAACATCATATCACAAGACAAACCATCTTATGACGATCTAGCAGACGCAACCTATCAGACTACCAAAATGCCCCTAGTGCAGAATGACTTGATCCTAAGACAAAAATGCACACAAATCCCAAGCAAGGATAAGATAGTTATTTTAGGAAATGAAGTCATCATTTTAGCACAGGTGTAATTATGAAGGCATAGTATCAGCAACGTATTGATAGATGGAGCTCAGAAATACAAGTGATGCCTGATTGCTAGGTTTTCACCACTTGACAAGATGTTTTCTTTCTTTTTTTCTATCAAGATGCATGTTTTACCCATTTTGTCATCAAGGCACTTTTCTCTTTTTCAATTTTTTTGCTATTTTTTCTTTTTTGAATGTTTTTGTAGTATCAAGGTGCCTGTTTTCCAAGTTTTCACCAAGGCTACCTTTCTTCGGGACTTTTTCCATTGTTTTTGGATTTTTTTAGGATCAATTTTCTGAATGTTTTTGGTATTTTCTGAGAACTATTTACTGTACAAGCTCTACTAGCTGAACATCAAGCGTAGAACCGCTTCAAATGTAAAGTGTTGATAAAATATTTAAGAATGTCTCCCTTAGGTGTAGTTAGTTGATAGGCTTGAGTCCTAAAAGTAGTAGTGATAACATAAGGTCCCAGCAAGTTAGGTTCAAACATTCTCTTCTACTCTCTTTTAGGATGGTTTTTAGGATTCTCTTTTAAGACGAGATCCCCCACTTCAAATTTTCATGGCTTGACCTTCTTGTTGTACCCCTTGGACATGCGTGATTGGTACACCTTTCGATGATCGAACGCATGTTATCTACACTCATCAAGTAGGTCTAAAGAATTTACCCGATCAATGTGGTATTTCTCATCAATAACAAGCCCTTGTAATGATATGCTCAACCGAAATAGGTAGAACTGCCTCAGTGCCATAGACTAGGGAAAAGGTGTGGCTCGTATTGGTGTTCTGTAGGCCCATAGTGTCAGATTCAGTTGTAGATGTCAGTCTCTGCAAGACTTACTTATAGTTCTATGTAGGATCTTGAGAATATTCTTATTAGATGCCTTAGCCTAGCCATTACCTTGAGGGCAATAGATTGAGGAGAAATGTTGAGTGATGTAGAACTATTCACAAGGGTCATCAATGTCTTGATTTTTAAATTGGCCCCCATTGTCTGTTACAATTGAAGAGGGTATCCCATATCTACAGATAATGTAATTAAGAATGAACATAGTCACCTATTTGCAAGTGGATTTGATTAGCGGCATGGCCTCGAAAATACTCAGTGGCCATAATGATGAACTTGTGTCCATTTAAATAATTGGGATATATTTTTCCAACCAAGTCAAAGGCCCATTGCTGAAATGGCCAATGTGTAATAAAAGGGATAAATTCTCTGGTAGGAGCATGGATAAGATTTCCATGTGTTTGTCATTTATAACATGTCTTGGAAAACTGAATAGCATCTTTTTCCATGGTAGGCCAGTAATAGCCTACTCTAAGTGGCTTCTTTGCTAGTGAAAAGTTGTTCAAATGTGATCCACATACACCTTTGTGGACTTCTTTTAATGTGAGATTGGACTCTTCAAGTTCTAAAAATATAAGAAGTGTGCCATCGAGACCTCATCGATATAAGTTATTAGTTATGAGGACATAACGCGATGCTATCCTAATCAGGCCTCTTTTCTCATTTCTAGATAGATCATTAGGAATGGTTTGGTTAGTAAGGTAGGCAATGATATTATCATACTGAGATTGGTCTAGGGTGTTCAAAGCACAGATTACTTGGTATTTAGGGGCATCAAAAGTAGGATAGGAGAGTTCTTCCACCAAGAAGTGATAGCGGAACTGATGTTCTTCCAGTTGTAACATGGATGCCAATGTAGCCATAGCATCTGCAACTTTGTTTTCTATTCTGGGTATCTGCTGGAATGTGATGAAGATAAAGTACTTCCTTAAGTCATCAACCAGTTGCTTGTAGGGTGTAAATTTTTTATCTTTTGTTTGATAACCTCCATTAACTTGATTGATGATAAGCTGGGAGTCACCATACACGTGTAATTATACAATCTTCCATTCCATGGAAAGCTTAAGACCGTTTACCAGTGCCTCATATTCTAAAATGTTGTTTATGCATGGAAACATCAATTTGTAAGACTTGGGTATCTTGTCACCTTTAGGATTTATGAATAGAAATCCTTCCCAAGAGCCTTGTTATTTTTGTACCTATTAAGAGACACAACACTTCAATAAATCATTGCACTAGTGAAAACAAGGGGTTAGCAAACATAGCAATCACCAAAATCAATCTATTACTTCCTATCTAGGAGGAGTATGAAAAATGACATAATAGCCCTCAAATTATACATATTCCAGTGACAAATATAGCCTAAGAATGGAATATTCAAATGAAAAGTAATCTAAATGATTCAAAAGCATGCATTCTAGCTCTAAATGAATATTATAACAATATAAAGTAGAAAGAAGCTAGAAAGCACTATGAAAATCCCTAAAACATGAGAAACATAAGATTGCTTCTTCAATTCTCCAAATATGGGAAGCATAAGGATGCTATCAACTCTTCAAAATTAGGATCATTACAACAATACAATAAAAGACTTCCAATTTCAGGGCAATTTGAGCTCAAAATCCATCCCATTTATAGGAGAAATGGGGGAAGGGGAGAAGACTCTAGAAGGGCTTCCATTAATGAGGGTGTAAGAATCATTAATGAGGTATGGGTGGAAGGAATATGTAAGAGCCATTAATGCTTCATTTATGAAAGCATTAATGAGGTATGGGTGAGGGTTTAGAGGCAAGCCTGACAACTTTGACTTTAGGAGGAGGGTTGAATCCCTAATCACACCTTAATGGAATGTGACAAGCTTAAGGATAGCTTAGGATTAGGATTAAGACTTAAGGGATGTGATTAAGGAGATAGAGATGGGAGGAGAGAGAATGAGTGGAGGAGGGATTAGCCAATTAGGGTTAATTAGCTAATTAATAAGAATTAGCATGTGAGAAGGGGTTGGGATGAGTTTGAACTCATGGTTGGGCATTTGAGATTGGTTAGGTTTGAGGGAATATTAATAAAATGAATTGTTGTAATAACACATTCCCTCAATAATAGGGATTTTAATTAATCACTTAATCTTTTGATTACTTAGTAGTAATTAATTAGGACTATAGCCAAATTGAATCAATTAGGCTAGGGGATTGATTTTTCAAGTGATGAGGTATGATTAGGATTTCACTAATTTTCTTTAAATTAATTACCTTAGCTAGGTATTGATTTGATTTGATTGAATTGATTTGATTGGATTGAATTTGACTAAAGTGATTAATCAAAATTAGTGATTAGATCACTTAGGAGATTAAATCTTATTCGAATGAATTATGCCAACCGATTGAAGAGTTGTCTGGACATAATTGGGGGTATGATCACACATAGGGAAAATAGGGTCTATGGTTAGAGTAGACCAAATCCAGGTGGTTACAGCATATAAATAATACTACCAAGGTCTTCCTAGAAGGATGTGGGAGGCAATCCATCTCAACAACATCACAAAGAACTTTGTTTTTAAAGTCTTCTATAGAAAACTCTATCCATGCTTGTTCAGTCACTAAGGTTTTTTGATCCTGTTTTAGCCAAGAGACATGATAATGTAAATGATGGGGCTTCTTAGGGAGGTTTAACTTTGGTACCATTTCACAATATACTAAATTTTTAGTTGAGCAAGAATCTATAAGTAAATTACATACCTTCCCATTGCATTTGATCTTTGTCCGGAAGAGGTTCTTTCTTTGAGGAGGTTCTTGGCTTTGTGGAACTTGAAGGAATACTTGTATCATCATCAAACATGCTCCTTCCTCTTGTTCTATATCCGTTGCATTTTTATTGTCTTCTTGCTTGTCCTCTTGAATGAGTGTTGCTCTTCTTTCTCCTTGATTATTATTGTTTCTCTTCTTAGGGCACATAACTACATGGTGTCCCAATTGATTGCAATAATAACACCTTAGGGGTCCATTTCCTCTTCTAGTGTTTTTTCTCCCTCTATTGAAGGGTCCTCTCCCTCTATAGTTACCTCTAAATTTTGTATCATTTTTTTCTTTGTCTCCTTGGTCAAGGGTCCTGCTACTATTACCATTGTATTGTCCTCTATTCCAAGAGGTTCCTCTTCCTCTAAAGTTCTTCCCACTGTCATTACTCTTCACCTTTCCAAACTCCTATTTTCTCTTCCACTTCTCCTCAACCTTGAGCACCATTTGATATCACTTTTTTACTATGGTAGGGCAATTTAGGATAAGTTCCTCTTGAATGGATACCTTAAGACCATTCATATATCTTGCTAATTGTTCTTCTTCATCTTCTACCACATTTGTCTTCATAAATAAATTTAGGAAGTCCTCGATGTATGAGCCCACATCCATATCCTGTTGATTTAGGATTTTCTTTCTCCTATGGATTTGTACCCCATAGTCTTCAGGAACATAGGTCTCTCTGACCAATGCAATCATTTTGTTCCATGAAGAGATCATACTCTTCCCATTCTTCACCCTCTCTATTTGGATGAAGTTCCACCAAGTTAGGGCTGCTCCCTTCAACTTGGATCTTTCTATCTTCCCTCTCTACTTCTCAAGGATGTCCTCACACTCAAAGAAGCTTGTTAGGGCCTCTATCTAATCCAAGGCTAAATCTGCATTCATCTTTCCATTAAAAGTTGGTAAATCCAACTTCTCCTCCATGGTTCTTCTCCCCATAAACTTTAAGGCATCTAGAAGGGGTATCTGGTCTACAGGAATGTTCACATCTTGATCAGGGGTGTCATCATCTTAATCACTCCCTTCTTCACCACCAGAAGTGTCTCCTTTACCCCTCTCTACCCTGTTCTCCAACTTTTGAAGTCTTCTTGTCAAGGCTGCATTTGCTGCCCTTTGTTTGCGCACCATCTTTGCTAATTCAACATTTGTAAACCTTGAAGGGATATCTTCATGCTCAAGAGTATACATAGCTATGATACCAATTGAAGCAAAGTGGGCAACAAGAAGCCTCTAGGTGACTCAAATAGGGCAATGCACTCCAAAACTTCAATTGATCAAAGCCAAAGTGCTTCACACTTATCAAAAGTGTGGGGAAGGACTTGGTTAAGGTTATCACAACCCCAAAATCCAAGGGAAACCTAATAACTAGGTTTCACCCATCCTACAACACCAACTACCAAGGTTGGTTTCACAAGCACTTGACCCAAATTCTCAATAATACCCCCAAAGTCACTTATAGGACCAGGGGTGACCTATTATCATAGGTGTGATCTAGTTAGGTCCCTACCATATAGTTCCTATGGTTCTTTCACTCCATTGCAACCCATAAGACATGGTTACTTCACAAACTCAATACTAGGCTTGTAGCCTTTTTCCAAAGGAAAATTGATCTGAAATGAGATTATTCCACATAACTCCCTTAACTAATTAGGGATTTAGACACCCTTTATGGCCTAGGAATTTGGACTCAAACCCTAGAACATGGAAATGAGAAAGAGATAGGATGACAAACAAATTTGCTTCTGTAATTAGGGCTAAATAGGCCTCCACTTACACTACAAGTGCCTTTAGGATGCATCAAAATTCCAAAATGATTATTGGATCATGTGAGGGTGTGTACAAGGGTCTCCTCCTCCAATTTAGAGCCTTTGATCAATCCCCAAATGAGAGTTATGATTGTTTTCCTAATCCTGGATTGGTGCATACATAACCTGATATACACCTAGGGCATCATTGTAACTTCATCTCCCTGCATTTTGGAGAACCTATCCTACATAATCTAAAATATAATTCTATAAACAAGATTTCCACCAAGGGTGATTGAATTCCCATGGTGGAAAGAGGAAATACAATCAATTTTCTTAGAAACCTTGAATTAGGGCCTACGAACTAGCCAGGGGAATTGCAAATTCAATAACTTTTAAACTAGGATTGATCAACACATGAAACAAAAATAAAATGGAAGAAGGTTCATAAGACAAACTCCTGGTGTATTTTCATGCCCTCCTATCTCTACCAATCTGTATAGATCGACTGTTCTCTGGATTTGTAGAGAAATGGTTATGTTTTTATTGATTTCAAATGCCAAATTACATCATTAGCCTACCACCCATCTAAAAGGGATTTTATTTGTAGGCACTCCCAAAAATTACATAAAATATTTAAAGTAATTGACCATTTGGGAGTTGTTTATCAAAAAGTTGTCAAGTTTGCTCAAAAGTTGCTTGACAACTTTCGAGCAACTTTTACATATTTTTCAATTTTGCAAATCTGATGACCAAACTTGGTCACAATGTTATTTTTGTGATCCCTAGTGGATCCAAACATGAAAAACTTAAAATAAAAATATTCCTAGGGTTTTTGACCATTAATGACCAATAGTTGACCAAGGGCTCATAAGGTGCAAAACTTGGAACTATGGCCTTACAAGCTGATCCAATGATTAATCCAATGTCTTAACATCACTAAAGGCCTCTTAGGAGCTTCAGGGAACCCCTAGGTTCCATAGTAACACTTGGTTCATTTAGGGTGCTCCTGCACCAATGTCTCACATTTATGAAAAACTATAGTAACGTGCATTGCAACAAATACTAAAAGTAACCCACAATGTCTTAAACATACTAACTTGCTTTTGTTCTTTATGAAAGGAGGAATGATGAACAATAATATGGTCATTATATGACAAAATTAAAAATGAAGGTAACTCAAACATGAAGAGTAGCATAATTCTACTTATGGTTTGAGTTCACTTTTTGGGGATGTGCACCATATGTCAACTAGGCAGAGGTTAATTTCATGAGTTGACACAAAGTGATAGGATGTCACCGACCAAAGATGAGAAAGCTAAAAGAGATGTAAATAATCATATGTGAAATGTAGATTGGGGTATATTTAGAAGTGAAGAAATAAAATCATATTAAACCATCGCCTAGTAAAGTAACATCTACTTCTCATATTTCATTTCCACATAAATACTAAATTTATTAGTGGGCAAGATACAACAGTCAGCTAAAAGTTCAATGAAAATCCTCTCACATGAAGCAACACAGGAAATATTATAAAATTTTTTTTTATGAGAAAGCACATACCTGATTCATCCATTCAACAATTTGATTCAGAACATTTAACCCATTGAAAGAATAACTTGTCATTGACCGGCTGTAATTATAATCAAATTCAATACTCATAAAACCGAGTTTATAGAATAAAATGTAGATGTCTTCTTTTTGAGAGGAAAAAATATAAGTTGACATATCTATTGTTGTCACGATATGTCTATAAATCCAAGATGATTGCATAAATCAATTACACATAAATCTTCCACTATTAGCAAACAGATTTGTGATCAGAATTCCATAATTGAGCAAAATTCCTATGTTGACACCACGACTCATGCCCAAGATTCCCTCTCTCTAATTGTTCCCCTCTCCATGATAGATCATCTATGTGTGCATATGACCTCATCACCTGTACTCTTCCATTTCTCGTAATCAATTTATTTCTATCATCCCTTTCCATTCTGCGCCTCCTCCATGAACTTGTGGTTCAAGACACCGATATCAACCACATGAGTTTCTTCAGTGAAAATGAAGTGATTGTTATGATTGTGAGTGAGGAATCTTAGGCTGATATGTTGAAAAATATTAACACATGACCCAAACAGATGCAAATGAGCCCTTGGACATTGTTTATTTATCAGGTTTTGGAAGGTCAACCCCCTGGTTAGCAACACCATCTTGAACTCCTTCAACATCATAGTTTCCTGATCATTAATCCTTTTCCTCCCATCCAATTTTCACCACTTGGAAATTAGTATTCTACAATGGGAAGAAAACATGAAAGGTTACGACGATTATTCATTTCATCTCATGGTGAAACCATTTCACAAGCATACTAATTTCACCAAGATAGACAGAGATTTCCTATACATTGCATATATGGGAAATATTAATGAATACCTATATTATACCTTACTTGATTCAAATGGATGGAATAAAAAATGTTGATGACTAAAGATGATTATAGGTTAATCATGTGTTAGATCATCTCAAGATCTTTCCTATACTTTTTGAATGAAGTCAACCGGACTATGTATCTGGAAGTTATGGCTTCCAGAGAAAAGCCTATTTTAATTTCTTCATAACCTGATCAGGTTCTGAAGAATTATGAATGTTGAGCCTTTATATTCTCATAACCCAATTGGGTTCTACGATAGATTGTGTTTTTTTCTAATATTTTCTAGACTTGGTTACCAAGCCTAGAACACTTTTTAATTTTCAATAACTCGATCAGGTTATATGAAATTTGAATTTTTGTTAAAGATGTGTCCACTTTTTTGACTCACAACTTGGTGCACATACCCTCCTATCATATTTTTTTTATAGGTCTTGAAACAAATTCTGAAGTGTTATTTTTCTTTATATGTGAGTTCTTCCTGCATAGCTTTAGTCCAAGATTCATCTCTGCATACTTCATCAGTATTTTTTAGCTCAAATTGAGAAATCAAACAAATTTCATCTCTTACTTTTGATCTTGTCATCATTCATTTACTTGCATTACCAATGATTTGATTTTAAGGATGGTTCATCTTAATATACCTTAGAGTCTTAGGAGTTTTAGTAGGCTCAATTGATTCATCTTCAATCCAATCATCAATCTCCAAAGGCTCTTTCAGGATCAACAATGACCTCTTTTATCTCTACAATCTAACCACAATCATACATTCTTTCCTAAATCTAAAACTTTTCATCTATCCTCACATTAGAGCTTTCAATCGAATTTCTCAATCTTAGATTGAAACATTTATAGGCTTTTCTCTTAGTAGAATAACCAAGGAAAATACCTTCATCTCTTCTAGAATCAAACTTCCCTATCTCATCATCTCTTTTGATATAGCATTTACTTCCAAATATTGTAAAATATTTTATAGTAGGATTATCATCAAACCATAATTCATAAGAAGTCTTACTTGTACCTTCTCTGATCTGAATTATGTTCAAGGTGTAGACAATAGTACCAATAACTTCTCTCCAATGAACATAGGATACATTTCCTTCCAGCTGCATAGTTCTTGTAGCATCTAATATTGTCTTGTTTCTTCACTTTGCTATCCCATACTGTTCTAGTGTCCTAGGAGCAGATGTTTGTCTGAATATTCTATGCTCTTCCCAGTACATATTAAATAAATCTGAAGTAAATTAACCACCTCTTTCTGATCTCAAACATTTTATCTTCAAACCTGATTCATTCTCAACTTTTTCTTTGAATATCTTAAATTTGTCAAATGTCGTAGATTTCTCTCTTAAATATGTAACCCACATCATTCTAGATAAGTCATCAACAAAAAGTATAAAGTATCTTTCACCATAATAAGATCTTGTTCTTGTAGGACCACACAAATTTGTATGTACCAGATCCAATTTCCCTTTTTCTAAATAAGATTTTCTTTTTAAATTGCTTCTAGTTTGCTTCCCCATAACACACTCTCTACACATATTGTTAGATGGTTTCACAATCTTAGGTAGATCTCTTACTGCATTAGTCATGCTTTCCTTCACAATGTTTTCAAAGTTAACATGATAAAATCTTCTATGCCAAGAAGTCTTTGATGTATTCAATTCAAATGCATTACCTCTAGATTTAGTACAAGATGTGATCAAGTCTCCTGATTTTCTTCTGATAGAACATTTTCCATCAATGAATTTCAATTGATAACCTCTGTCCACTAGTTGTCCAACACTCAACAGATTATGCTTAAGTCCATCAAAAAGAAGTACATTGTTAGTATTAGTTTTTCAATCTAGAGAAATAGATCAAAATCCAATGATAAGTTTAGGAGTATTTTCACCATATCTAAGAACACCACCATCATATCTTTTCAGAATAACAAACTCTTTTTTATCTGCAGTCATATGATGTGAACAACTACTATCTATAACTCATTCAAATTTATTTTCAATACAAGATACTAAGGATTTTTCTTCATGTATAGCATCATCATTCTCGATAGCAATAAATCCAATTTCATCATAGTCAACAACATCATCATCAGAAACACCTTCACTAGCATATAATAATATTCCTTGTCTTTTGGATACTTTGATTTGTAAAACTTAGGTTTATGTTTTGGAACCCTTGTAGGTCATCGAGATGCAAAGTGACATATTTTGTTGCATGAAAAACATTTCAAAGGAAACTTTACTTCAAATTTATCCTTACCTCTCTTTTCTCTTCGAGCGATTAGGGCTACCACTTCATCTAGCCTTCTTTCTTCTTCATGTATTTTTTTCCCATTCATCAGCATAGTCTTCAATTTCTTCTCTTAAATCACTATTAGTGGTGCTCACAATTCTAGGTAAGGTATTTTTGTTTTCTATGCACAATTGCCTTGAATTCTCACTCAAATTTACATAGATAATATCCCAGTTCTGCAGCCTCAAAAGTAGTTAGCTTTCCAATCAACATCTCTCTATTGAAGTTCGGTGTCAAAGGTATAATCTCCTCTATAGCTTGTACTTTAGTTCTATATGCAGGTGTCAGAGATCTGAGAATATTTGCAATCACTTCTTCCTTACTGTAAGTACCTCCAAAGTTCCTAATGCCAGTAACAACTTTAGTAATTCTTTGTGCATATACTCTAATGTTATCATCATCTTTTATTTTCAATGATTCCATCTTTGTCTTCCATTTTTGTAGCTTCTCCTATTTTGTAAACTTATCTCCTTCATACAGTGCTTCCAATCTTTTCCAAATTTCATGTGCATAATCTAAGTCATTTACTTCTGTGAATTCACCTTCACAAAGTGCACTAATCAATGATTCCTTGCGACCATGTTACATGAAAATAACTTCTTTTCATCTTCAGTAGCCTTATCCAATTCATGCTCAGTCTTTATCTTTTCATTCATTTTTGTGTTAATCTAGTATTTAATTCCCAAACATAGAAAATGTGTTCTCAACTTGTCCTTCCAACTGTCAAAGTTTTCAGGATCAAATTTTGGACTATCATTCCTGTAGTAAGTCATCTTCAGGATCACCTCAAGCTGTTAAGATTTCTTTTTAAGGACTAGTAGCTCTGGTACCAATTGTTAGGAATAACACCCCACAAGAAAAACTAAGGGGGGGGGGGGTTGAATCAGTTCTGAGACAAATTATTAAACATTAAACTTTATAAATCAAAACTTCAATTCAAATGATAACACAATAAATTCCAACACAATAACTTAATCCTTTGTTGTCAAGGAAACCCTATTAAACGTAAAAGCCCCCACGAGAATTAGCACCCACAGATGATGTACTGAGAGTATAGTATCCCTATTAAAAGATTTAGCCCTATTAGGAGCTTATTACAATATTACAGTACATAGTCCTTGTTAAAGGAAATGCCCTATTAGGAGTCAAGAGTAATAGTGGGCTCACTTCCCAAAGAAGGTTAAAGCCACCCTCAAGGATTTACAATATGAACAAGTGTATATCAAAAATATACAATTCAATGAACTATCTGAAAGCAACTATCTTTGTTTGGTCAGTTGCAATGAAGTACTATAATCACAAACTCTTCTCTACATCTAGCAACCAATCAAGCTTCGCAGCTACCACACTTCTCTGCCTTTTCAATTACCTTCTCATCATTCATCCATCACAACTTTTAGAAATAAAAGATCTCTCATATACCCAATTAAACTTTCCCAATATATAAATAATTATTTAACCCCTTTCTAAGATACACATGGTACCTAAAACAAGTAAACATCAATTAAAATACATCTGATATAATCCAAGATCTGCAATAAATGCTCGCAATCCACAATGCGTGCTACATCTCTGAAGTTGGCCACAAATAGGTCTCCTCAAGAATACATGCCACAGCTGACATCATCAGCAATCACATGACTTTCGATCAATAAAAAAAATTACTCAATATGCCTTCTATCATATCTTAAGCTCGCATTACCTGAATCATCATTTCCTGTAAGATATCCCCAAAACACAGAGACTCGCTCTGTCAAGCATCACTGTCACAGTCCAGAAACGAGTATTCACTAAAACAATTGTAACAACTCCAATAAGAAATATTAAGCTGAGAGACCTTATGAATTGGTTCATCACACATCCTTCCTCATATCCTCATTTTCACTCATTTTGATTCAACCGTACAGTATCCGTACACTTATGTCAGTCATCATACAATAGTAATAACTAGTCTGTTCTCTCCACAGAAACATATGTTGACATCAGTGACAAAACATTAATACCAACAACATCAGTAGTACCCAATTATGATATCATAAAACATTTTTGTTCTATGAAGGTGTGTTTGTATGATCATAACACTATTCTACATCTTATAGCTATTCCTATTGAGTTTTTCACGCTATTGTTTCTTTGATATTTTATTTTGGTTACTCATTTTATGTTTATTGTTCTTTTTTCTACTTTTTCCCCCTTGTTGTACCCTTGCATACATTTAACAATCCTACAACGTAAAATGAGTACCAAAATTTATTTGGGGTGCACATACCTCTATAAACTAAAGAGGAAAGTTGTGATATTCAACCATGCATTGAGATAACATCAAATGAGCATCAAAATCCTCTCACAAACCATGAACTATCTTTTACAAGTTTGAAAACACAATGTGTAATTTCACTAGAAATGAATTATTTAAAATAAAATATTTTCATAACCCTATAGCAAAAAAATGACAAATGAAGTTTAGTTGGGGTGCACATGTCTCTATTACTTGAAGAGAAAGGTTGTGAACTTCAAACATTCCTTTGATATAACATTTTTTTTAATAAATGCATCTTATGAACCATGAACTAAACTTGTGCAAGTTAAAAAACATAATGTAGAAGTTCAAACTATAACCTCATATTTAGAATGAAATCTTATCAAAACCATAGAACAACATAAAGTTAAGAATACTCTTTTTTGTGGTGCACATACCTCAGTTATTTGAAGATAAACATTGTTTTTCAAATTTGTGGAAAAAGAACATTTAACAAACCCTAAACTAAACTTGTTCAAGTTGAGAAACACAATGTGTAGTTCAACGTAAAAATTCATATATACAACGAAATCATTTCACAACCGTACAATGTAACTTATAATTAGAAAAATGCTTTTACCCTTGTTGCCTAAAATGAAAATTTTGAAATCCAACCATTTCTTTGAGGTTACCTCAAATGAGTAGAAATAATGTTACTAGCCATGAACATTATTAAAAATAAAAATATATAAAAGCATAGTCAAATGTGAGTTTGCGAAAAATAGAATTTTGAAAATTTAAATTATGTAATTAATTAGTTGAGTTTGTCAAAATGAGAATTGTAATAGAATATTGAAAATCAAATCTACACTACAAAAGCAAGATTTAAAAACATATATTTTCTTAATTTAGAACAATTTTAAATTTTTTTAATTTATTCGATAATTGTTCTATTTAATTTATGAATTAATTACAGACTATTATGCTTTATTTTTATCACTTGCTTCAATTTATTTTCATTTGAACAACTATAGAATTTGCTATAGTAACTTAATCACAATATTAATATTAATAATATAAATAATATTTATTTATAGCAATATAATTATAATTTAGAATATAAATATATTTTCATTTTAATAATTTTATTTTTTAATAATAATATTGATATTTAAATATTATTTTATTAATTTTATTATTATATATAATTTTATTAGAGTTCTCTCCTTGATTTGCCTCTGGAACTTACTGATCCCTTGATCTTTAATAAAATTGGAGAGGCGGTAGTTTTTTCCATCGTCACTCTTTAGAAATATTGAAAGGTAAACTTATAGCAGAAATTTGTGTCACGGTTAAGAATTTTGACTATGTTTCCAAATCCATTAAATTTAAATCAACTCAGGGGTTTTGGAAACAATCTATTCTTTTGGATAAATTATCTATGGGATTTGGAAAAACCAATCTAGGAGAGGAAATTTTTCATTGCAATATTTGCCTCGAACTTGTTAGAACTGGTTCTTCTTCAGACATCGGTAGTAATCCAAACATGTAAAGTCCTCTCCCAAAATTAAAAAGTTGAGGAAAGTCATGTTCTTAAAATTGAGAACAAAGCTAAGGATGTTAATAGTGAGTCTTTTCGAGAAAATGTTTTATGTAACTTCTATGAGGAGGATTGATTTGGACCTATATTGTTTGGAAGGTCTAGGAGTTCCAAATACTGATGGGGGAGTTTTTCATCAGATTAAAATAAGGTATATTACTAACAAGGATCTAAACAAGGATAATTTAATGCGAAAGGATCTTCGAACTGATAAGGATGTAAATGAGACCCAAGAGTGTTCTCTTAACCAAATTTCAATGGAATGTGGTGATAAGAGTATCTTGTATAAGGAAGAGAGGAGTGTTTTTAGACTAGATCCTTCACCCATTTGAAATGTCAGGAGATTATCTAAAAATGTTAGTCTAGATCAAAGATTAAATATGATCTGCAAAAAGGAGGCCCCTCTACCAACAAATGAGGGAATTGTTTGATTCAATTTTTGAAAGAATGAGGGTTTTCCTAGTATGGACAAGATTCCCTTCAAGGAAATGGAGAATTTTGTTTAGGATTATTTTGAGGAGGCTTAGAATCATCTTATAGAAGAGCTGGCATAAGAAATTGGAGGAGAAAATTCTGGTATTGCGTCCTCCCTTCCGATTTCTGAAACTATTAGCTCAGATGATCTAGTTACAATCCCTATTAAACAAAAAAGAGATAGGCCATTGGGAAGAAGCAAGACCAAATAGGAAATTGTAGCAGAGATTCCATTAGCTCTTTCCTGAAGCCTTAATGTGGATAGAAGAAAATCCTCTCTATTATAATAGAATAATATGCATAGGGAATCTCAAACTGTTCCGATACTTAAGATAATAAATCATTCTCCGTTAAATGGAAATAAGGAAAATGCCAACATTCAGCTGGGGATTGCTACCAAGAATGGATGTATTCTTGGGAAAAATATTATGATGAAGGGGGCGGGAAGCTCTCTCGAGGAAAGATGAGGCTTATATCTTGGAATGTTAAGGGCTTAAATTCTCCTAATAAAAGGTGCCTAATTAAGTGTCAAATGGATAGTTCAAATTATGATGTTGTTCTACTTCAAGAGACAAAATTTACTTACAGAAAGTACTTTTAGGTCTTGGGGTAAATGAAAACATTTATCAATCCTAGATGAGGGAACTTCATGAGGATTGTCAATTTTGTGGAAACATGGGTTTGTTAATATTGAGTTGGTTTCTTCATCAGATATATGGATGTCGGTTTCAATAGGTTTGTTTTCTAATAAGCAAACCTTTTGGATTTTCAATGTCTATGATCCTACTTGTACAAATAAGAAAAAGTTGATTTGGGATCAAATCTCTTCTCTATTTACACACATGGAGGGTGAATTATTTATTTTTAGGGGCGATTTCAATGCTAGTAAGGAAATTAATGAAAATATGGTAGGAATTATTCCTTCAAATAAGATAATGGGGGAATTTTTAGTATTTGTTTACTCTAATTTGCTTTATGACTGCATGCATTCGAATGGTAAATTCATGTGGACTAATAGAAGATAGGGATTTTATCAAATAGTTGAGACGTTGGATAGATTCCTAGTTTCTCATTCTTCATTATCCTCATAATTCTATTTTTCTTCAAAATGTTTTCCTTATTTTGGTTCAGACCATTTCCCAATCAGATTTAAAGCCTTAACTACTAGACTTGTGGTTACTCATGTTAGGAATAACATTCCACCAAGACAAATGAGAGGAGGGGGGTGAATCAGCTGTGAGATAGATTATTAAAAATTAAAATTTATACATCAATAGTTTAATCCAAATGATAACAAAGTAAATTCCAACACTATAACACAATCCTTTGTTGTCGAGGAAACCCGGTTAAAGGTAAAACCCCAGTGGGAATTAGCACCCACAAATGATTTAATGAGAGTATAGTATCCCTATTAAAATATTTATCCCTATTAGAAGATTATTGATGCATTATAGTACACCATCCCTATTGAAGGAAAAACCATGTTAGGAGTCAAGAGTAATAGTGGGCTCACTACCCAGGGACACTGCGTAAAGAAGGTTAAACCCACCCTCAGGACTTACTATCTGGAATAAAAATGTATATAAGATACACAATCCAGTGAACTATCTCATAGAAAATATCTTTTCTTGGTCAGTTCCAATGAAGTAATATAATCACAACCTCTTCTTTACATCCAAAAGACAGAAGCTCGCAGTTTCCACAAATACATTTCCACTTCACTCAATCGTCACACATACTTTCCAACAAGAAAAGCTCTCTCCTATATACCCTATTATAATAATCAATTAGGTTGGCCAATTAGGCTTCCCCAATGTACAAATCATTACATAAACTCTTGCAAAGATACACACGGGACCTATAATAAGTAAACATCAAATATAATCCATAAAATATAATATAAGATCCTTAATCCATGCTCGCAATCCATAATACATGCTTCATATCTGAAGTCAGCCCCAAATAGGTCTCCTCTAGAACACATGACCCAACTGACATCACCAAGAGTCCTACAAACCACAAAACATAAAAAATATTCCTTAACATTCCTTCTGTCATCCCTTAAGCTCGCATAACCTGAATCCATGTTGCATGTAATTTATTTGAGCAAAACATAGAGACTAACTCTACCAAAGATCACTATCACCGTCTAGTACCTAGCCTTCACTAAAAATTTTATAACTCATCCAATATACAGTATTAAGCCATGCAACCTTAGACATAAGATCAAAACATATCCATGTACATATCACCATCTTCACTCGCTCTAGATCAACAATACAATACACGTACACTTATGTCAGTCATCAAGAAAAAATAATAACTAGTGTGATCTTCCTCTATAGAAATATATGTTGACATCAGTGACAAAATATGAATGCAAATTGTTGGGACTCTAAAAAATTTTTTTTACCTTTGTGTTCTTCCTACCTTTTCCAGCTAAAATCTTTCCATATCCTTAAATCCTTGTTTTATTCTTGGTAAAAACCCTAGGTCTTCTGTGTGCATGTTATAAAATGAAGTTACTTTTTGAGCCACTTAAGTTCTAAAAAACCATGTGCCTTTATGTTTTTGTTGAGCAGGGCCATTTCTTTTATTTCCTAAGTCCTAGTGAGGCCTATGTATTAATTTTTTCCTAAGTCTAATGTCGCTGAGTTATTTTATGGTTTGCATATATTGGGCAAGTTGTTTTTATTCCAATGATGGGCATGATCCCATGATCAGAAGATGCAGCTAGTTTCATCATCAAGGCATCACGCCATGGTGCCAAGTATCTTTCCTAGGATCATGAAGTAAGCATGTTCAAAAGCTAGCAGCCAATATTTTGCATTGTTAGATATAATTTCATCGCACAGTTGTTGTTTTTCCACTGTCTGGATTTGCAAGGAAGATATCCTTCATGGCATAGCACCTAAGAAACACACGAAAAGTGGCTGAGCTAGCAGGAAGTTAATGTTCTAATAGATCTCTGATAATCCAATGGTTTGTGCTTTCCCATGAACAAAATATGCACACTCGATAGCTATTGCGAGTTCACACCTTTGCACCACATAGCGCATGGTGGAACATAGTCAGGGTTGTAGTATTAATGTTGGACCGTCATATCATATTCGATAAAATAGTAGGCGTAATGCCTTAAACTAAAGTTGCACAATGTTTAACCCTTTACGACATTGCGCCTGAAAGATGCATGTCCATGGCACGACCAAGATGAGATAAAGGTGAAGTTAAAGGTAGATAGTGTCTGTTTGAATATGAGGGTGGGAGTGATCCCGTAAAGATCAAGATGTATTGAAGTTATCTCTCAAGCCATTGGGCCTACTCACCATGTGGCATCCTATTATTGTGGGTATAGAAGTTTGAGGACGTAAAGTGTCGTGCAGATCTCATAGGATCTAATGGCTGGCATCTAAGTTTTTGCAGAGGAACTCAAACATTATTCTTTGTGAAATCACGTAATGGTGCCATGTGTCTTGATTTTACCATGGGTCCAGGTTTGTGAAGAAAGATAAATTTAAAGCAAGTTGGTTTTGATTGGACGGTGGGTTTTTTTCCTTGAACAAAAGTTGCACGATGGATATTCTTAAAGGCATCATGCCTTTTTCACACATGTCTAGATCTGATCTTTGCTCGCAGTTTTTTTAATAAGAGGATTAATGGTGGTGTTTTATAGTTGAAGATAAGGTTTAGTTTGGGTCTTTGATGATTATTTTCCCACCAGGTGTAGTTGTTGGAGTTGAAAGTTGAATATTTAAATCTTTCCATAGGGTTTCATAATGGTGGCTCTGCATTTTTTATTGCAGGGATGGTAGATGGATCGATCTGATTTTCTAGGTGGAATTTATGAGGCCATAGGGTGCTAAGAGGATAAAAATTTGATGACTGTGGTTTCATTTTTTTCGAATAGTGTTTATTTAGGGTTCTAATTAGATTGTTGATGGATTTACATTTATTGATTGAGTTAATGTTTTCTGACAAGTGGTTATGCAGATCCAATTTTTTTTTAGATCTTTTGAAGAAAGATTAGTTGGTTAGAGAAAGAAGATAAGTGCAAATTAGATTTCAAGATGGAGAAATGTAAAATATATTACAATTCTAGGGTTTCCCTCTGCTATAAGTGCCTTCTTTTTCTCTATTTTAAGGGTTCTGATTTCTCTGTATTTTTAGGGTGGGTTCCCAGTGTGGTTCCTCTGTAAATGTTTTTCCTTTCCTCTGCATATAGGGTGTTCTTGATCTCTTTTTGTTTTTAGAAGAGAACATCTACTATAATAGCAAGATTTATGAATGAATACTTCAGTATTATTATATTTTTTATCAAGTTGTCTCCATTTTTTTTCCTGAATAATATAGACTAAGACATCAAGGGTGTTTTGGTTTTGTCCATTGTTGATCAGCAATGAGTCATTTAAAGGATGACTGGGATTTAGGATTTGTTTGCAGATGTGTATGAGTTTGGTTATTAAGGATATTTCAAACTTGTCTTTCAATATTATGTTAATTAATGTATTCTCTATTTGAGGGTCTCTTATAAGAGGAGGGTTAAATACTTTGAATAGGTAGTTGCATGTTTGAACACACTAGTGGTTTCACAAGTAGAGCTTGATTTATGGGGCATGTTTGATGTAAGGCATTAGACATATTAGACTATGTTGTTTCCTTTGTTCATAATCTTCTTTTGAAATGTTATGTTTGACTCTATTACCCATTGGATAAGGCACTAGTCTATGAGGAATCTAGGGTATTTCAGAGATCCATTAATTCAAAACATCAAATAAAATCTTTTCCCATCATGTTGATAGGAAGAATTTAGAGTAGGTCTAATTTTAAAACATAGTTTATCCAAGTTATATACTGCATACGATTTGGTAAAAACATTGAGGTACATGTTACCTATAGGTTTGAAATCTATTCCATAGTTATATATCAGTAAGCTATTATTAGTCACAAGGGTTTATGTGTGTGTAGATTAGGTATACCAGCCTGAGTGATGTGGAACTCAAAGTGAAGGGGGATTTAATCCTTTTTAATTGGACTTTTCTCTTATATCCTTTCTGCTGAGGGTGTTGATTTTGTGTCCTAGGTTTCTAATCCAAGAAATTGGCGACTCTACTGGGGAAGAAGTGTTAAATAAAAAAAGACTATCTTAGAATCTCTAGTGTTGTGAGAGAGATTCATGTGTTAGAAGCTATAGAGTCATGTGCTAGAAATAACTATTCCTCTTACTTATAAAGTGAGTAAAGGTTTTTTTTTTTGCATTCCAATAGTATTTGAAAGTCTAAGTTCTTAAACGATATACTTATACTATCTCACAAGTGGTGAGTGTTGACTTTGAGTTCTCTGATCGTACCAGTGTGCATGTTTGGAGAAAGACTAATTAGAAAGGTGGACATGCATTGGAGATGAATTAGATGTTTGGGCCCTTATGACTAAAACATAGTCAGAGGATGAATCTATATGAGACCCTATTAGGGGTGTGTTGTGAGTTTATTGATTTTAAAGAAGGTTAGAGTTGGGAAAGATTTCTCTACTGATTCAAAATTTTCCTTTGCAGAGACGTGGTGACTCTACCAAAGTTTTTGAAAGGTGATGTTAAGGTGACTTCATATGAGTATTTTTTGCAGCTATTACAACACATCCAGGCATTTTATTTTCAAGTTACAAAACTTTTCCTTATTAAGTGACCTAAGCACTAAGAGAAGGAACAAGGTGTGGATAGATGTTTGCATGCTTCAAGATTAGAATTTCATTTTGCAAAATCAAGTGGAATTATGTATTAGTTGATATAAATGAACCTAAGAGTCAAAAGGTTCCAAGTGGATCCAATATCTAAATTGGACACTGATCATGAGAGGCCTAGAAGGGAAAAGGAGATCTTGGCCAAAAAACTTCAATTAGCAAGATTGGAGGGTAATACTTAAGAGATAAATAAAAGGATTGATTTTATCAAGAAGTCTTCTAGATCTCCTCATGATGGTGTTGAGATTTATACAATATCAGATGCTAAAGAATCTACCTTCTAGAATGATGTTCCATTTCAAAAGGGACCGGTTCATATAGATAGATCTGGAGTACCTTTTCCAGATCCTGAAGAGATTCTTGTAGAGATAAAAATGCTAAAACAAAAACTTCAAGAACAGGTTATTTTGTCACTACAAAGACACATGAGAAGAATGGTGGGATAATCTCCACTTCTTTTTTACAAGAGGTCTTCTGATGCATTAAAGGAGCATATTATTCCTTTCTATCCTCAGGAGTCAGTATGGCATAATTTGTTTTTCGCACTTTAATTTCCTGATTTAATCGATTGTCCAACCTCTGTGAAGATAGAAGGTATTGAGTGTGCTAGGAAGTGGATAAAAAATTTGAAGTTCTTGAATCTAAGATTCCACACGAGGTTGTGCCTAGTGATACTGATATTGAGAATGATGGAAACCAATATGATGGGGATGAGTCTAATATGGATTTTGTCACTTGCAATCATGAAAGTGATGTTCCTTCTTAGTATGAAGTAAAGGATATGTGTGGTGATAGTGACAAATATTAAAGTGATATTTATTGTTCTATAAGGGATTATCTCTCTTATGACACTAATTATTACTCTCACCAAGTACTAAAAAATACCTATGATGACCTAGAAGATCATATTATTTTAGATGTAGGTTGCTATTTTGATGATTCAAATGAAACTCAGAGTGTTGATGAAGGGATGTGCATTCCTTTATCAGGTTATGTATGCGATGGTGAATCTAGTGATTTTTAAGTTTTAAATCACCAAGATGACAGTGAAATGAATATTAATCCATTAGGTACTCATGTCCATAATGATGAAATAAATGAAAATGATGCTTGTGACTGCATATCAAAAGTCGGTGAAAGTGATGACAATGGTTCACTGCATTGTGAACAAATTTATGAGTTCCTGACTTGTGAATATCTAAGATATTTAGGGAGGGATAGCTCCGAGTTCTTACATTCAACACACATTGAGTTTGTAAGAATTTAATCTTTTCTTGGTAAAAATGTGTACTTAAAGGATAAACCAAGGTATCCTATATTATATTTTTCCTCTAGTCCAAGTAGGAGGACATGTCACATTTTTGTAATTCCTTTAATAAGGAAATTAGATATTCCTCCTTAAGAGGAATCTCACATTTGGAAAACACACAATGTGAATGTGGCATTCATAGAAGATGGGAGTTACATGCAAACTCCTCCACTCATCTCTATTTAAGAGATGCCTCTACACACAAGTGTTCACTAATCTTCTCTATTTTCTCCCTTCTAATCACATTCTCAAACTTGATCTCATTATTGTAATGAGCTTATTTCTCTCATTCTCTCTTTTTCTTTAGGCTTTGTGCAATATTCATACTATTAAAAAGGGGTTTTTTCTTGTTTTTCCCCTTTTGAAATCCTTGAGCTCTTGTGTTGGTCTTTGATCATTTGGTGAACTTGTGTTTGATCTATTGAAGGAAAATATTTCTCTTTCTTTGTATTTGGTAAAACTATTCCTTTAACACTCTCTCTTGGATTCTTTCCTTGTCTCTTTTCCATTTCTTTTTATGTTTCTATCATGGTATCAGAGCTGGTTCAATCCTTGTTTTGAGTGTGCATGTAGGAACAGTGGAAATATATCTCTGTTGAGGAGAAGAAATCAGATTTTTGTTAATCTAACTCTTTATTAAAGGGATTTCTTTCATTCTTTTTGCAAATCTAAGTCTATTCATATCTATTTCAAGTTTTTTTTTTTAAGTACTAATCTCCCCCTTTGTTGGGCAACCGCAAGGGAAGATATCACATTTGCATATTCTATTGTTTATCATTAAATCTAAATATGATACTAATCACTTCCTTTTCCGGGCAACCGCAAGGGTTTTTATTTTTATTTTTCATGCATTCTCATCCATTTTTCTAACTCTCATCTACAGATCTTTTAAAATCTTTTATACATATCTTTAATCTTGTTGTGATATATCTATTCTATTTTATCAGCATTTCATTTAATATCTTAACCTCTGTATACTTTTAATCTACCTTTTTGAAAATTTTATCTGATTATTTTTCTCTGCAGGTGTACTTTCATTTTACGTATTTTTATATTGACTAAATTTTATCACTTGCTGAAATCTGTTATATCTCTGTGTTATTTGCAAGATACCTTTGTTTCATTTTACATATTTTTCATATATTCTCCATATAGTTTTTATGTTCTCTGTGGCATCATTCTAGATTGAATTGATCTAGGACAACCCTGTTTATAGCTTCCTCTTGTGCAACTTTGTACTCCTTGTTTATATTAAAAGTATCAATCTTTTCATAGCACAACATTAATAAAGATTTATTCTATTAAATCATTTGTATTGCGCAACTATGTATAGCTTTAAATGCAACTTTCTTTGTTTTGTATTACCTCCTAGTGTGACTCATATTACCTTTTTTAGCAGCTTCTAGCAGCATCTCCTTTCAATCAGCATTGGTTTTACGTTACTTTGTGCAACATTTATCCTTATTGTTTTGAATTTCATTCATTGCGCAGCCCATGCTTTAAACCCTATGCTAGACCTCCTTCTCTTTTTTCATTGCGCAATTTTATTATATCAGAAATTATTAAAACATTAAAATCTCCTACCATTGCACAACACTTAGCATAGTTGTGGTTCCTTGTAATCATTTATCTCCCTTACTGCTGCATTTTTATTAATTTTTGTCTGCATTATTATCATTCAATCAAACCGTTTTCGTATTCATATTTTCTAACATTTTTTTTGCAACTGTTGCTGCAGTTAGGAATTTAATTTCCTAAATTAGTATATTGGAAGATCTGTTATCATTCTTTTTTTCATATTGCAGCTCATTCTGAATTAGTTTATGTCATTATTCTAAGATTCCATTCTCCTGCAAATCTGTGTTTATCCATTTTTATCTCTAGTTTGAACAATTCTTTCAATCTTTGACTCATTTATTACTTTTATAAATTTGGTCAGATCTTTAATTACATTAAAAAATTTAAACGTCAATGCATTTTTCCTGCTTAATATAACTTCAAATCACTTCACTTCTACGTTATTTATATCAATTCTAGCCAAATTAAATTGTTGGTTCATTAATTCATTCCAATTAAAATTTGCTCCTCCATTTAAATTAAAAATTTAATTTTTTTTTCAAATATTTGTTTAACCATTCAATTGTAAGTTACATTAAGTTTAAATTTATTTTTCTTGATCTTGATCAATATATATTCAATTTATTTTTCTTTTTTTAAGTTCATTTGATCATCTCTTTCTTTATTAATCATGTTTACTCTAATTTTGAAAATTAAACTCAATAGTTCTAACTATCATCATTGAAAAACTCATGTTTCCTTTCTATTACATTTTAAACATTTACTTGAAGTTGCTATAGATGCTTCTATTCAACCAGCTACTTCTTCTCCTCAAGCACAAAAAGATGCATGGAAACCTAAGAATGAAGAAGATCTTGGTTTGATTGGTCTCTCAATTGTTCTTGATCTCTATGTTTTAATTGGACATTGTACCAAAGCCCATCAAGCATGGAACATTCTACAATAGACGTATGAAATATCATCTGAATCCAGTAAGATTCAACTCCAAGATAACTTGGAGGACTTGAGGTATAATGATTTTAAAAGTATGGATGATTTATTACTCAAGTTTGATGCAATTAAAACTCAATTAAGTGGTGTTAATGTTACTTTAACTGATATTAGATTAATTACTATTATTATCAAGAAAGGTCTTCGTAAATGGTTTCATCAATTTATTACTAACATTCATTCTTATCTTTCTATTCGTAGTTTAGCTCCTCATTTAACTTATGTTATTTTTCAAAATTTGTTACATCAAGAGGAGGCTAAATTATTGCAATTTGGTACTATTAAATCTTTTGAATGTGATTTTGTATCTAAAACTCGAAATCAAAATAATAAGTCACATTCTAATCATCATAATAATAATAATCACCATAACAATAATTATTCAATTAACAACAATAATTATCATAACAATAATCATCATAATAATGGTTATTCAAATAACAATAACCATAATAATAATTATTCAAATAACTAGTCTAATTCTAGGCCATCATACAATAATAATAACAATAATTACAATAATCAACAAAATCAAAAACCACATTGTACTTATTGTGGAAAAGATGGTCACCTAACTAATGTTTGTTTTAAAAAGAGAAATGATAAGAAGCCTATGAATAACAATGATCAAAATAACTTCAAATCTCAAGGTAATCAATCTCGGCGTGCTTTTACTACTTGTTATAAAGCTTCCCATGCATTGGAATGGTTTTATTTTTTTTGAGAAAAGGTGGTAATGCAACTTGATATATTATTAAAGCTAGTTCAAAGAGCTCCCATAGAAAAGGACCAGAAAGAAAAAATCTGATCATTTCTCAAATACATAAAACATTAGAGAATTTTGAGTTAGCTATCTACAAATACCCCCCACTAGCCAAGGTTAGTTACAATCATGAAGATACGAAGCCCTTTCACCCTAAACCTAGCTATTACATGAGCCCTTAGGCATTACATAGGCCCTTAGGCATAATACAAATGATCCAAAATTTGAGATATACATGGCTTTTTGTTTCTTTAAAGCATATACATAGTAAACCCAAAAGCACATTCCACGGTGAGGAAGGCCCAAAAAATTGCTTCCTATCAAGAGACCCATCATGATGCCAAAACTGCGGTAAATAAAACTAAAAAATAGATTACCTGTAAAAAAATTAATTGATTAAAACTCTTAACCTTCGATAAAACATGGAGCAGCCTCACCCAAACCAAGATTCAAGTTAAGATCTGGAATAGACTGAAGAGGCAAGGAAGTGAGCTGTGCAGGAACAATAGAGGGAGGTGAAATGGTGGAAGTATCTTACTCAAGTAGGTCTAGATGGGAAAAAAACCTAATGAACATGAATAAAACAATCCTTAGCAAGAGAGCTACTAAATTGTTGCAAGGAACCTTTTACGGGCCTAAAGGATTGTCATTCAAGAGCTTTGTTTATGCTTTCAAGGACCATATAAACCCCAGGGTGATTGAGGACCTATTGATGATGAAAGAGAATGCCAATAAGGGTTGCGCCACCCCAAAAGTCATACTTCTGCAAAGCTTTACTCAGTTTATTCTCTGGTTTAACATAACACGATGCTATAAACTCCAAGTGGAATGGGGATTGTAGAAGATCAAATGCATTAGACAGGAAAACCAAAATTATTTGGAAAGGAAAGATGATACATTTTCCAAAATGGAAGAGAACATCATGACCAATAATTCTCTTTATACCATGGTGAATGTGGGGATGTTCACGAAAAAAACATATTTGCCAACATTTCATCCTTAATGCAACCAACAAATGACTTCTCCCAATCCTCTACCTTAACAAAACCCTGTAATTGCATGGGTAGTAATCCATATATAAAGAAGAATAGGTTGAACAAACATTCACCCAAGTGCTAATACCCACTAACAAACTAGGACACCCAGACATAATGAATAACCTAGAGTCACATATAATTTATCTAGTAGGGAAGAGAAGTGAAAGAAATCACCAATAGAATCGACATAAATTCAGAAAAGAAAACAGGGAAAAGAGAAACGAAATTCAAATAAAAATTACCAAAGAAATATAATAATAAACAAGAAATGACATTCGTAATAAAGAAATAAAGACGACATGAGGCCAAACTTAATTTCCATTCAGAAAAATAATGACACCGCACGATTAAACAAAGATATGAGATCACATCATAATCTAGAAGGACAGTCGAGAAGTGGATGAAAACATCACAATCAAAGAGATGAACTCGCCAAATGGATATATGGACTTCCAACTCAACCCAAAACATGGTGGATAGTGGTGCTTCTCATGATGTTAAATCTCATAGAAAATTATTTGATTCTTTGCAACCTAATACTACTAATATTCCTATTCAATTAGCTAATGATCATAGTTGAAAATTTGATGGATTTGGTGATGTTAATGTTCCAAATGGAAAGTTACACAATGTTCTTTATGTTCCTGAATTGAAATCTAATCTTCTTTCATTTACTCAATTATTTCAAGATTACAAAGTTGAATTTTATAAGGATATACATGCTATATTATTGATCCTAACATTGATCCTGTTGTTTTAAATGCTAAGATGGATAATGATAATTTTTTTAAATTCTATGAGTTTGCCTCTTCAAGGTACTCTTTGAAAGTTAATATTGATTTCAATGTATGGAATGAACGGCTCGGCCATTTGAATTCTAATTATATTTCTTTGATGCAAAAATCTAACATGGTTGAAGGATTACCCCATATTGTTCCATCAAAAATTACGTGCATAGGGTGCATGAGTGGAAAAATGAAAATGGAGCCCTTTCCTCATGGTACTTCATGGAGGGCATCACATTAGTTACATCTTATTCATGGTGATCTTTTGAATCCAATGGAGAACATATCCATACAATGTTCAAAGTATGCTCTTACCTTTGTGGATGATTTTACTAGAAGAATTTGGATTTATTTATTACATACTAAAGATCAAGTTCTTGACACTTTTTTTGAATTTAATATGTTTGTGGAAAGGCAATCTGGTTCTAAACTTAAAATACCTATCTACAGATAATGGTACTGAATATGTTAATAATGATTTTCATTCTTACGTAAGATCCTTTGGTATACAACATTAGCTTACCATTCCTTATACACTGCAACAAAATGGTGTGGCTGAAAGGAAGCATAGAACTATTGTGGAAATGGCTAGATGCATTTTACATGAAAAAGATATGCATTACATGTTTTGGGCTGAAGCAATGGCTTGTGCCACTTATATTCTTAATATAACTCCTACTTAAGCTTTGCAAAATATACTCCCGAGGAAGCATGGCCCGACAGGAAACCAAATTTACAACATTTAATTTTTTTTGGATCTATTGCTTATGTTCACACAAACAAATGAAAAAGGCATAAACTATATTCTAAATCTTCTCTATTTACTTTTGTTGGGTATGAGGAATCTACTAAAGGTTATATAGTTTATGACCCTATTACTAACAAGGTACATATTGCAAGAGATATTATTGCAGAAAATGAAGGTCACGATTATTCCAAGGTCAAACATGATGAATTTCAAGGGGGAATTATTGAACTCATGGAGGACCAACCTCCTATTTTAAACCCTACTCCTAATGCACCTATTTCTATTCCTACTAGTATTAAAAATGATGATGATGATGGTAAGAATATTTCTACTCCCTCTAAGTGATAATTTTCCTCATGATATATGGTGATAATGTTGTTCATAGTGATAATGATGAATTTACTCCTCATAGTGACGATGAAAATAATGAATTTACTCCTCGTAGTGATATTTCCATTACTTCTAAGATAAATCCTAAATGGTTTAAATATATACTTAATGAAGGTGATGATTTTATTACTAGAATGGGTGGTCTTAGACCTAGGATACTTAATTATTGCAATTATTCTTTGTTGTCTTCTCTTATACATTCTAAAGATCCTGAAAAACATTTCTCAAGATAAAAATCAACCCCATTGGCAAAATTCTAGGCAAGAAGAATATGATATTTTAATATCTAATAATACTTGGGATTTAGTTACTTTGCCTCATGGAAAAAATCTAGTTTCATGTAAATGGTTATACAAAACTAAGTTGAATGCAAATAATTAAATTAGTAAGTTCAAAGCTAGACTAGTAGTAAGAGGTTTCTCTAAAATTGAAGGAATAGACTATAATGAGACCATTAAAGTTATTCTTGCTTTAGCTGCAAAATTGAATTTTCCTATTCACCAAATGGATGTTAAAAGTGCTTTTTAAAATGGTCATTTGCATGAAGAAATCTATGTCTCAACCTCTTGGATTTATTAAAGAAGGTAATCAACATATGGTATGTAAACGTAAGAAATGTATTTAATGGTTTAAAATAATCTCCTAGAGAATGGTATTCCAAAATCATTTCTTTCTTTATATCTAAAGGTTTTTCTATAAGTAAAAATGATCCTAACTTGTATATCAAGAATAGTGAAGATGACATTATTATTATTATCATTCTTTATGTTTATGATTTTATTCTTACTTCAAGTTCTAACCAATTAATTTCTGATATTAAGTCTCAACTTAACCAGAAATTTCAAATGAATAATTGAGGACATCTACATTATTTCTTAGGAATGCAAATCTGGCAAACCCCTAAGGGTGTTTTTATTTCACAAAGTAAATATGCTAAATATGTTCTTGATAGATTTCATATGAATGATGCTAATCATGTTTCAATTCCATGTGAATTAGGAACTAAGTTAATGATAGATATGTAATCTCAATTTATGGATGCTACTTCTTATAGACAAGTCATAGGAAGTTTAAATTATCTAACTCTCACTAGACCTAATATATCTTTTAGTGTTGGTTTAGCTTCAAGATTTATGTCCAAACCTTGACAAACAAAATTCAAAATTACTAAAATAATATTAAGATATATTAAAGGTACTCTTGATGTAGGATTATTTTATGATGAAAATTCAGATTTAACATTAAAAGGTTTTACTGATTCTGATTTAGGTGGAGACCCCAATGATGGGAAATCTACTTTTGGGTATTGTTTTTTTCCTGGTTATGGTGCTATATCTTGGAAAAGTAAAAATGATCAATCTTTTTATCTATGTTCTACCAAAGATGAATAAAAAATATGTACTAATGCCTCTAAGGAAGCTTTATGGCTTAGAAGACTTCTTGAAGATTTGGGTCTACCTCAACAAGAACCTACAACTTTATATTGTGACAATCAAAGTGCAATAGCCTTGGCAAAGAATCCGGTCTACCATGCAAAGTCAAAGCACATTTCTCTCATCTATTGCAAGGGTGAAGATCAACTTGTAGATATTTTGACAAAGCCTCTTTCTAAATAGAAATTTGGATTTCATTGTAAAAAATTGGGTTTGATACCCCTTTATCTAAATACCCCAAGTAAAGATTAAAGGGGGGGTGTTAAAATTTAATATTTCCTTGGTAAAATATGTAATTAAAGGATAAACCAAGGTATCATATATTGTATTTGTCCTCTAGTCCAAGTAGGAGGACATGTTAAATTTTTTGTAACTCCTTTAATAAGAAAATTATATATTCCTCCTTAAGAGGAATCACATTTGGCACACACACAATGTGAATATGGCATTCATAGAAGATGGGAGTTACATTTAAACTCCTCCACTCATCTCTATTTAAGAGATGCCTCAAAACACACTTGTTCAATAATCTTCTCTATTTTCTCACTTCTCCTCACATTCTAAAAATTTCTCTCATTATTGTTATGAGCTTATTGCTCTCATTCTCTCTTCTTCTTTAGGCCTTGTGCCATATTCATATTATTCACAAGCGGTCTTTTTTTTTCCCCTTTTCAAAATCCTTGAGTTCTTGTGTTGGTCTTGGAGCATTTTGGTGAACTTGTGTATGATCTATTGAAGGAAAATTTCTTGATTTCTTTGTATTTGATCAAACTCCTTCTTTTGCACTCTCTCTTTGATTCTTTCCTTATCTCTTTTCCATTTTATTTTATGTTTCTAACAACGTTTGACAAAGAGTGTATATCAAATGATGAAGATTTGGACATGTATGTTTCTAGTTCCCCTTGTTCTTTTATGTCAAGGCCTCAATGAAATAGAATGTGATATATCAGATAATGAGAGCATCCATGTGTTTCTAGATTCAAAGGATGAAGAAGTTCCTCGAATGATGTTGAGTGCTAATTTGGATAATTATGTGGATTGTGAATCTGTTTCAGATTCTAAATCATTCATTTGAGTCATTGCAGGAAGGTCTTTCAGTTACTCAAAGTATGCATATACATGGTGGGTATGTGGATGAGTGCTCTCCCTACAACAGAGAAGAGGAAGTTTTGCATAAGGTCTAGTATTTGAAAGTGAGATCTTTAAGGAACTCTAATATGGGTATGCAAACCAGTGACAAAATATAGTGTGATGGCTCCACCTATGATAGTGAATATGATTGTAATTTTTATTAGTTAGAGGATGTCTTTTATAAGTGTGAAAATGCAAGCAAGGATAAAAAGTGGTCTAGGGGTCCTGAATTTTTCAGTGACCATGATTGACATTGGTCACATGATGATCAGTATTATAAAATAAGGTTTAATTTATAAATATTGAATGAAGGCATAGATGCTAAAAATGTTTTATGTAGGCTATTGAAAGATATCAACATATCAGATAATGTAGGTGACAACTACATTTTAGCTTGTTTCAAGAGCAGGGAACATAAAATTTTGTTTTTTACAGAGGCAAGCTAAATCAAAATTTTGTTGGTGGCTTACTGACATCAAGCCTAGTTTGATTTCTTCAAATAAGGCAAATAAAAGGGTAGAGATAAGTTGACACTTCTAAGCATTGTAAATTTTTACATATTCCTAGTTTTTCTATTTTAGGGTTTTTGTGTTGGGTTTTATTTTTTGTGCTTGGTCTGCCCTTCTTAGAGATTTGGAGTCTAGTGTTGAACTTGCATTCAACCTTCCTCTGTCAGAGCCACTGTTGGGACTATAAAATTTTTCTATTACCATGGTGTTCTTTTTTCCTTTTCTTGATAAAATCTTGCCATATTCTTAAACCCTTGTTTCCTTCTTGGTAAAAAACCTAGGACTTTTGTGTGCATGTTATAAAATGAAGTTAATTTTTTGGCCACTTAAGTTAGTAAAACCCATGTGCCTTTTGTAGACCTTATGGAAAGACATGTTGTCAATTAGTGCCAAAATACTTAGTCATTTATATGGATACAATGTTGACCAAGCCAACAACTTGAAGTGTAACCCGAGCTAATTAGTGTCGACCGAGCAGTTAGTTCAAAATAGTATCACCCAAGTCACTAGTGTTACCCAAGTGGCATACCATCTGAGAGTGGTCAATGTGGTCTGAGAAAACAATATCACCTGAGTGCTAGAGTTGTTAATTCACTATGTTTCCTAAGTGTCAGTATATCTCCCAAGTGGATTATTGGACTCGATTATCAATATTGGGACAACTTAGCACATATTGTTTGATAATAATTAAATATTATTAGTAGTCAACTTATGGGGGTAATTGATTTGGATAGATAGATATATATGTAATGTACTTTCTTTATCCAATAGAGATGAGAAGAAGTATGAGTATGGATCTGCGAATATGAAGTGGCAGATTGATTAGAAGAATACAAAATTAAAAAGGAATAGAAGAGACTCATCTATCACATTCTAGTGATCAATATAACTTCAAAGGATCTTATTCAACAAATCATAGTTTCATAGGAGATCATTCACTAGTTCATCCTAACAGGTTTATCAGTCAAAATCCTGTAACAGGGTGTACTTAAGAGTCCTTCACAAATATCCCAATAGAGTGCATACTTTATTGTATTGTATAAATCTTTTCACAAGGTTTACCTATCCATCCTTAATTGTCCTAATAGGGAATGCAATTAGAAGTGGTTAATTGTAAGCCTTAACCAGCCAAATTTATTATTGTAGTACTAAATCTTGTGGGTACCATCTCCACCCCAATTTTACTTTCTATTTCGAAGGTTTCTTAGTAACCAAATATTGTGTCAAGTGTTATGAATGCTTATTTATTTTATGTTCCATGCATGCAATTAGATTATTCAATATAATAAAGGATATAAGTGAATAAGTTTTATTAGTTCCTGATTCACCCCTCCCCCTCTTAGTCACCTAGCCTCAATATATTTCCAGTAATTGGTATCAGAGAAAAGGTTCTCTTGTCAGAAGTTTAACAACTTGAGCAAAGATCAGAGGCAATGGAAATATACAGAATAGAAAAATCCATTGAAAATGAAAAGATAGATCTAGAAGTGGCCATGGATCAAATCAGAAAACTCAAGGAGTAGCTCTCTCATTCCCTAAAAAGAAGGAAGAAATTAGCAGTGCAAATGAATGAAAAAATTACATAGAAGAAAGAATTAAATATTTATGCAAAGAAATAAGTTTTGAAGAAGATGATGTAGGCATTGAAGATCTACTTGCAAAGAATCTCAATTTACAAGAAGAAGTCAGAAAGTTAACAAGAGAACAAGAAATTCATTCATTCAAAATATGTGAAGTCATGGAACAAAAGAACCAAGAAGAAAATGACAGAGATATGGTAGAAGAAGATAAAATATTGCTAAGTAAAAGATTAGAGGAAAAGAAAAATAAATCCATAATTTGTCACTTCATCAAGAAGATATGATAAGTCAACTCAATAGTTCAAACCAAGAAGTAATCAATATGAGGACTAGAACTGAAAGACTACAAAATTATCTCAATACTAAAAAGAAAACCAATGAGAGTATAATGAATTCACAAGTAAGCATGGATCAGTTGACAAAGAAAACTCAATTCAGACATCACAGACAGATTGGATTAGTTTATACTGAACAAGGTGAATCCTCAGAGCAAGGAGCTCAAAAGAACAAGAAACCTACATGTAATCATTGTGGAAAGTTAAGGCATACATCAAATAAGTGTTGGAGAAATGGAAAGTCAATTTTAATGGTAAGTGAGCTACAGATGCAACAAACATGGACATAGGGAAAGTGAATTCACTGAGAAACCTAAGTTTGAAGGAAAATATTTCAAATGTAACAAACAAGGTCATAAGTCTTCTGAGTGCAAACCTAAGAAATAGAACCCTGCTGAAAAATTAGCTAAGGCAATTTTTGGTTGGGATTACAACACATCGAGCAGATGTTGTCATTGTTGTGAGTATGGGCACATTGGTGCAAATTGTGCAAAGACTCATCTCAGAAAAAGGAATCCTACTAAGAGGTGTTATGTGTGTAAACAATTCGGTCATCTAAGAAAGAATTGTATAAATAGAGAAAAGCTGGATACTGGCTTTGAGAAAGGAGATTTTTTTTTTTTTGAAATGAGAACTCAAATGAGTCAGTAGTGGATAAGGTTCAAGTCTCCTGAGAATTCAGACCAAAACAATGAAGGATCAAATAGCACCCAAAATAGTGAACTGGGTGGATCCACCATCTCTGAATAAACATGCAAGGAGGTAATTGGAACGGTGCATACAAGTCATCATACACCAGTTCCAGATATGCTAGCAAGTCCAAATCTGCATATTGATGCACTAGGAAACATTACGGTTCCAACCGAGTCAGGATCTTAGTTACATCCAAGTTACTCAGGCTTAATAGAGTTAAGTTGGGTTATATGGTTTCAAAGATGCAAAGTTAGTTTTCATCGAGCTTGTGAGTAAGCCTGGGAGAACTACCTGCACTATGACAACTACTATGTATAAAGCATTTAATGAAAACCTATGATGAAATTTCTCATAAATGGTGAAATCGAAGGGTTATTGTTTATAGTTTGCAAAGTTATTAAGAGCTTTTAGCGATTGTGGAGAGAATTTGTGTTTGAAATATTTAGTAGAAGCGGAGTTTTATCAATCCTCTGAGCATTATGGAATCTTCATCCACCAGTAAGATCAAGAATGGATCTGATATGTTGGTAACAAATGATGTCTGCGATCTGCCAAAGTTCAAAATTCATCTAGCAATTGCAGAGGAGATAGATCCAATGGGATCCCATTCCCAAATTCCTCGTAAGGTAGTTTTGATTCATGACATTCAAGATTTCTATCATTGCACCATTAAATAGCTAGGCACATTGGAGATGAATCAAGCATATGAGGAACTTTGTGTAGACAGAAACCTAAAATCAAAACACAAGAACCTTGAATTCAAGGGTTTAACTCATATCTTGCATATGTCAAAGAACTTTGAAAGAAAGTGGATTAGTTTTATTCTAAGCTGTGTCCATGACATGCATCTTTGGTTGGAGAAACCAATGAAGATCACTAAGATGATGGTACATCAAGTGACAGGCTACGCAATTCTAGACAAACCTAAGGCAACCATAACCCTACCTGAGATGACCTAGCTAAGAAGACTCATGCCGAGTGGGATGGAAGAGGCATGAAGTTGAATGGAGTCATTGACATGGATTTGAAGTTTGTAATTCATATGATTAAACACAAAATATATAGTTCATTCTGACTAAAGAGTGTAAGCTGTGAGGCTGTAGACTTGGCATACAAATTGGTGAAGAACAATCTCTCATTTGGCCTAGCCTAGTTGCAGCTCACCCAACTGAGAAAAAACATGGAGAGCATCCAGGCATCAAAGACCAATCTGTGTAAGTTCGGCTCACTCTTGGTCTGCATATTCTTTTATGTTTAAAATTATTTCCCCTCAAAATTCATAGTTTTATGGAAGAAGGACAGGCCTATAGATTATCAGATAAATGAGTTTATTGTAGAATTGGGAGATAAATTTTAAAGCATCATGCATGCTTACTTTGAAAGTTTTAGAGAGAAAATGCACAATTGATTCAGAATTCCCCAACAATTGGTAGAAGACTATAAAGAGGACATATGCTTCCTAGTTGATTGTGACAAAGTATACATCCAAGCAGTCAAGCCTAGGGTTGCATTGGTGAAACCTCTTACATATGAGGTTAACATAGATGAGACCAGAGACGTCATTGGGGCTCTTGTAAATGAGCCTTTTGATCCTAAAGTACCATATTATGGTACTTATGACGAGGCTAAGGGAAGAATAACATTGGAAATTGAGATTCCAAAATTCTTTAAGAGAGGAAGGAAGTGAATAGAGAATTTGGAAAGAAATATGGAAAGCCATTAAACTCTCCTCCTTCGATCACTAAAGTATGCTTCCAAAACCAAGGATGAGAAAAAGATGATTGAGGATGCATTAGTAGAGAAGATGACAAGATGGAAGTATGATCCATTTGAATTGAAAAAGACATATGACTCAAGACCGTCTCAAGGAAATCACCATTCACTGACAAAATGTAATTCAGATTGAAAAGGACATCAGAAAGAAAACCTTGAAGAAATTCATGCCTACTATGACTGATAAAGAAGTAAAATATGCTATGACTAAATATGAGAATAATCACATGCCAAGGTTTAGGACTTTTCAATTCTTGAGAAAGAAAATAGAGGATGTTGTGCATACCGCAACAAAGATATGGAAGTCAATTTTTTATGACAAGGGAGATGATAAGAAAGAGAAACAGAGTACATACCCACATGTACAAGATAAAGATGAAGAATTACCTGAGGTTCATACCATTGAAGAATCTAATGCAAAAAAGATAGCAGTAGAAGTGATGGCATCCCTGCCCCAATCACCTATTTAGAATATCTTATCTCCGAGCAAGGAAAAGATCAAAAGGTCTACATCAAGTCTAGTAGAAACCAAGCACCAGGCTCTACCCACAGAGGGACACTGTGAATGTTTCTACAGTTGGTACTGATTCTACAGTTGGTGCATTAAAAGTTAATGACCTACTTCAGCTAAACACTGAGAAAAAGAATGAGGATGGAAAATGTAAGGAAATCATTTATTCACCTCACCCCAAGGTCAAAGGAAAAGAAAAGGAAACAATTAATGATGAATTTGACCTTGAGGAAGAAATTGTGATTCCAAATTGGGATCTTTCTAGCCTGACATCCGAGTAGATGGATATCCTTAGGGAGCTATCGAAGAAAAGAGAAAAATAGAAGAAGCTTTGAGCTAAGAAGAAAAGGAACATAGTACTACTGGAAATCAAAGGTATATTCCTTGATTCACTAGAGATTGAAGGAAATGAAGAAGGCTCCATAATGGACCAGCTTGATGACATAGTTCACAAGTTTATTCATGATCTTAGTGGACAGGATAAATTACTACAGAAGGCAGAAAGAAGATTTGAGAATAAGGTTCTAGAGAATGTTGCAGGAAATATTGCAATAGATCAGGTGAATCTAACCATTATCATTAGCTCTCTAGAAACAACTGTGAACAATGTTATGGAATTATTTGTAAAGTTGAGTGACACTTCTAACTTTACCATGGAAATAAAGAACAAGTTGACAAAGATTGACAATGATTTGAAGGAAAGTGCAAGCCAGCTGGCACTTGATCCAAGTTCAAGTTTAGCACATTTTGTAAAGATCAAGTATCTGACTAATCTGCAAGCATAGCTACTAAGGGAAGAAGAAAGAACAAGGGAATACCTAACATATATACAGAGCCAACTTCTTCCTCATATGGATGTCATGCAAAAACATATTTATCATGGAAAGACACTTGTAAGAGATAACAACTTTTCAGTTGGAGAGGTTATGATGGAGTTGTCTGCAGAAATTCAGATTGAGTTGCACATCCTGAAGGTGTTGCAAGACAATTGGGACAAGACTTTGTCTCAAATTTTAAAGGTACATTGTGATTTCATTTCATACTTTGGTATTACCTTGTAGATATGCTTTTTGGCATTTGTGTCAAAAACAAGAGGGAAAGATAGGATATATATGTATATATATGAGAAAATACATGTACAAAGAGAAGATGAAGATATATATAGAAGAGTTACAAAAAAAATTTGGAAAAAAAATAGAGTCAGTTGTAACCGAGTTGTAGAGTAGTTGTCAAAATAGAGCAAGTACCCAAGCACATGGAAAGGGGGAGTTTTCACTTAGCAGTTTGATCAAAGTTTTTGGTATGATAAGTGTTTTTGTCACTAATGCCACAGAGGGTGATTACAGACCTTATGGAAAGACATGTTGTCAATTAGTGCCAAAATACTTAGTCATTTATATGGATATAGTGTTGACTAATCCAGTAGCTTGAAGTGTAACCCAAGCTAAGCAGTGTCAACTGAGCAGTTAGTTCAAAATAGTATCACCCGAGTCACCTATGTTACCCGAGTGGTATACCATCTCTGAGTGATCAATGTGGCCCGAGCAAATAGTATCATGCGAGTGCCAGAGTTTCCAATTCACTGTGTCACCCAAGTGTTAGTATATCACCCGAGTGGATTACTAGCCCCAAGTATTAGCTTTGGGCCGACTTAGCACATATTGTTTGATACTAATTAAATATGATTACTTGCTGACTTATGCAGGTAATTCATTTGGATAGATATATATGTAAGGTAATTTATTTATCCAATATAGATGAGAAGAAGTGTGAGTATGGAAATGCGAATATGAAGTGGCAGATTGATTAGAAGGCTACATGAGTACAAAGGAACATAAAAGACTCATCTATCACATTCACGTGATCATTATTACTTCAAAGGATCTTATTCAGCAAATCACATTTGTATAGAAGATCATTCACTGGTTCATCCTATAGGTGCATCAGTCAAAATCCTTTAATAGGGTGGACTTAACAGTCCTCCACAAATCTCCTAACATAGTGCATAATTTATTGTATTGTATAAATCCTTTCACAAGGTGGACCTAACAGTCCTTATTGCTCCTAATAGGGAAGGCCATCAGAAGTGGTGAATTGTAAGCCTTGACCGGCCAAATTTATTATTGCACTAGTAAATCTCGTGGGTACCATCCCTACCCTAGTTTTACTTTCTATTTGGAAGGTTTATGGGTAACGAAATATCGTGTCAAGTGTTACGAATGTTTATTACTTTTCTATTCCGTGGATGTAATCAGATTAGTCAATCTAATAAAGGATAAAAGTGAATAAGTTTTATTGGTTCCTGATTCACCCCTGCCTCTCAGTCACCTAACCTAAATATATTTCCAAGACCTTTATGTTGTCGTCAAGCAGGGCCATTTCTTTTATTTCCTCAGTCCTCGTGGGGCCTATGTATTAATATTTCCATAAGTCTAATGTCCCCAAGTTATTTTATGGTTTGCATCTATCGGGCAGGTTGTTTTTAATCCAACAACAGGCGTGATCCCGTGACCAGAAGATGTGGCTTGTTTAATCATCAAGGAATCATGCCGTGGTACCAACTGTCTTTACTAGGATCATGAAGTCAGCATGTTCAAAAGCTAGCGACCAGGATTTTGCACCATTAGATCTAATTTCATCACATGGTTGGCGCTTTTCTATTGTCTGGAGTTGCAGGGAAGATATCCTTCACATCATAGCACTTGAGTGACACGTGGAAAGTGGTTGAGCTAGCGGGAAGTTAATGTTCTAACAGATCTCTGATAATCCAATTTTTGATACTTTCCAATGAACAAAAGATGCACTTTGGATAACTATTGCGGGTTCACACCTTTGTGCCACATAGAACATGATGGGACATGGTCAGGGTTGTAGTATTGATGCAGGACCATCAGATTAGATTCAATCAAACGATAGGCGTAATGACTTGAACAAAAGTTGTGCAATGTTTCAACCTTTGCATCATTATTCCTTTAAGACACGTGTCAATGGCAAGACCAAGTTGAGATAAAGGTGAAGTTAAAGGTAGATCATGCCTATTTTAATCTGATGATGGGTGTGATCTCCTAAACATCAAGATGTGGTGAAGTTATCTAGCAAGGCATTATGTCTCCTAACGACGTGGCATCTTATGATCATGGGTCTGAACCTTTGAGGAGATAAAGTGTTGTGTAGATCTCAAAAGATCTAATGGCTAGTTTTTTTCTGCTAGGCAAAGGAGCTCAAAGATTATTCTTTGCAGAATCACATTGTGGTACCATGTGTCCTAATTTGACTGTGGGTCTGGGTTTGTGAAGACAGATAAAGTTAAATAATGTTGGTTTTGATCAGACGGTGGGCACTTTTCCTTGAACATAACTTACACGATCGATATTCTTCAAGGCATTGCGCCTTGTTGACACATGTCCAGATCTGATCTTGGTCTCATGAGTGTTTTAAAAAGAGGATCGACGATGGTGTTTTAAAGTTGAAGACAAGGTTTGATCTAGGTCGTCGATGATGATTTCCGCACCAAGTATAGCTGTTGGAGTTGATATTTGAATATTTAAATCTTTTTGGAGGGTTTCATGTCGGTGGCTTTGCATTTTTTGTTGCAGAGATGGTAGATGGATCAATATGATTTTATGGGTCAAATTTGTGAGGCCGTAGGGTACTGAGAGGTAAACATTTGATGACTGTGGTTTCATTTTGTCGACTAGTGCTATTTTAGGGTTATGATCAGATTGTTGATGGATCTTCATTTATTGACCGAGTTAATGTTTTAGATAAGTGGTTATGCAGATCAGATTTTTTTCAGATCTTTTAAAGAAATATCAGTCGGTTGGAGTCAAAAGATAAGTACAAATCAAATTTCAAGAGGGACAGATTTCAAATAGACATCAATTCTATGGTTTCCCTCTACTATAAGCACCTTCTTTTTCTCTATTATAGGGATTCGAGTTTCTCTATATTATCAGGGCAGGTTCCAAATGTGGTTTCTCTACAAATATTTTTCATTTTCTCTGCATATAGGGTGTTCTTGATCTCTTTCTGGTTTCATAGAAGAACATCTATTGTAAGAGAAAGCTTTATGCATGAATACTTTAGTATTATTTTAGTATTTCTCAAGTTGTCTCCATTTTGTTTCCTGAATCATAGAGACTAAGGCATCACAAGTCTTTTGGTTTTTTCCATTGTTGATTAGCAATGGAGTCATTTAGAGGATGACTGGGATTTAGGATTTGTTTTCAGTTGTGTATGAGTGTGAATATCAAGGATATTGCAAACTTGTCTTTCAGTGTTATGCTAATTAATGTATTGTCTATTCCAGGGTCTCTTCTAAGGGGAGGGTTAAATACTTGGAATAGGTAGTTGCATTCTTGAACACACTGGTGGATTCACAAGTAGAGATTGATTGATGGGTATGTTTGATATAAGGCATTAGACATATTAGACTGTGTTGTTTCCTTTGTTCATAATCTTCTTTTTCAATGTTATATTTGACTCTGTTGCCCATTGGATAAGGCACTAGTCTATGATGGATCTGGGGTATTTCAGAGATCCATTAATTCAAAATGTTAAAGAAACTATTTTCCCTTCATGTTGATAGGAAGAAGTTAGAGTGGGTATTGTTTTCAATCATAATTTATACAAGTGGGATACTGCATAAGATTTGGTAAAAACACTGAGGTACATGTTACCTATATGTTTGAAAGCTATTCCACAGTTATATATCTGCAAGCTATTATTTGTCACAAGGGTTTATGTGTGTGCAGATTAGGTATACCCGCATGAGGGTTGTGGAACTCAAAGTGAAGGAGGATTTAATCATCGTTAATTGGACTTGTTTCTTGTTTCCTTTCTGCTGATGGTGTTGAGTTTTTGTCCTAGGTGTTTAATCCCACAACCTGGTCTCAGAATCTTGTCTAGGAAAGGAGATTGCAAGAAAAAGATCCAACAACAACAAGAACATCAGAAACCAACATTGACAATCTCCCCCTTTGGCATTGATGGAAACATATGAGAAAATCTGTCAACCCAAAAGTACTCTCGAAATACAATGGAAATTAAAATTGGAGCTCATAATCTTTAGGTGTAGGAAGACTATGAATGTTATAAATGACATAGTGAATTCATTTATCAAAATTTGGAAGGTGAATTACTTCCTTATAAATTCTAAAGAAATGCTTATCCATTTTTCTCTTTTTGAAGTGGGTCGTTGTTGTCGGGAGGCAAATGCTTTGATTGATGAGATGGCTAACCAAGCCATAGTGGATAAATAAGATTATGCTGAATGGGACTCTTAACACTTTTTGATAGATTTTTTTGGGAGTTTATTCCCTCAGTTTGTTTCATCTTTTCATGCTTGGAATTTCATTTTCTAGGTTGCCATTCTTTATTCGATAGCATGCAGTTGTTTTGATGTGCATTTGTCATAGTATTTTATCTTCATGTTTTTTCCTTCTTCATGTTTGGTGATTGGTCTTCTAATATTTTTGTTGCAACTATTTATGAAGTTCTCTTTCAATAAACTTGCAACCTCTATGGTCTTTTTGCAGATTGGTCTTCTAATGCTTCTTTATTGTATCTATTACTGAATTTATTTCCCGTTTAATTTGCATCCCCGATGGTCCTTTTGCAGAATTGTTTTTCCAAACATGTTATATCTGTTCTTGTTGGTGTGTTACGCAACTCGGGATTCATGCCTTTCAATGGCCTGACAAGTTATGTTTGTATTTTGCATTTCTACCCACATCTGGTTCTTTCTCGTGGTTAGCTCTTGAAGGCAGATTTCTTTACGAGCCATTCATTCTACGAAGGTCTTTAAGGTTTTATATTAGGATGATTTTCAATGACATTTATTATCCATAGTGGGAAGTTATTTTTTAATGTTGCTTTGGGACATTCTTTCTCTTATTACTTTGAACAAGTATTTATTCTTTATTTATTGATTTTCATTTGAATGTTTTCTACTCTGGGAAAATAGACCACTCTTTTGGAATTGTGTAGGATCTCTTTTCTAGTTCTCCAAAAGGACATCTCTAATTTTTATTATGGACTCTCATTTTTAATATGAATAAAGTTTTAGTGACTATGCCACTTTTATTTATTTTTAAATCATATTTATTATATATAATAGTATAAAATACAAATATTATGTTGTTTCTAAATTAAAAAATAAACATATACAATAATAATAAATTAAAAAATACCAAACTAACTCGAATACAAATTCCCCCTCCCCCTTTCTATTTTTCTAGGAATTTAAAATTTAAAATTTAAAATTTTATAGTTTGTGAGCGCTTCGTCACGACTAACGTTGAAATGTTCCTCTATCTCCTCCGTGCATGGTGGGTGAGGACTCTTGTGGGTCGCATTTAATGATGTCATCTTATATTACATGGCTGGACATGCTATTCTCTATGTCACTATAATGATATCCATGTCTCTTTTTGTGTGACGATAGATAGACGACTCGCTAGAGACACTTGGTTTGGTAAATGATAATTATATGGTGAAAGAATTACGACAGAAAAAATATTGTCCATAACCATTCTTTGATATTACATTTTATGAAAGATAGTTTCTTCGCCAATCGAAACATGATTGAACCCTCATAAAAGGGGATTTTGACTTCTACTATTTTAGTATTAGTATGAAAGAAACATCCCTAGACTATGCGGGTTCCAATTTGAAAATAGTCTCTAGGGTGCCCTATCTCCAATAATAGAAATAAGAATAGGGTACCATATTTCATATTTGAAAATAAATTGATGTCATTTACCATATATTGAGAGAAGGTTAATTAAACAAAGAATAATATCCTCTTTGTCAATGAGAACATACATTTTTACAATTACAAAATCTTCTTTACATGAATTTTCATGATGGAAATAAATCCTAATGGAGCTCCATATCTTTCTAAGAGTTGAGGGATCTATGAATTCAAGTGGTAGATGGGATAACACAAACTAACTTGGAATCAAAGAATAAAACCCTATGAGATTTGAATCAAGGGTTTTGAAGAGAAGAATAGAAGTAAATTTATTTTGAACCAATAGAAATCTTTGGAGAGAATATGATCTTTAAAAAATGTGTTTCAAAAATTATTACAAAACTATTAGAAGAAATAATTTTAAATAGATTGCACATGCTCAATTGCAATGAAATTTTTTTTTGTAGTTTTTAAAGTGGTACTTCTTCGCCCCATATCTAGACTAGAACTACATGGATATGAAGCTCCAAACATTTGAGGCTCAAACAACCTTTGCTCTTTTTTATGGAGAGGATTGTGACCCATCTCTATGATTCCCTTCATTTTGCATCTTTTAAGTCTTTTACTATTCTTGAGCTCAATATTTTAACCCCACAATTTCCCGTTTAGGGTTTTTATTTTTTCTCACCTATGGTTTCTCAAAGTTTCTTTTACTTCCTAGTAGCCCTAACAATTCTTCCTTCCTATTACGATTTTATTGTAAAGAACTAATTTGAATGAATTTTTTTTTATTTTGAACTAGATCTATCTACTTGTTGGGTCTTACAGTTTTAAATATTTCTAAGGTTAAGGTTTTATAAACCCATCCTAAGAGAAATAGGGAGAGGAACCCATGAATGATGAAGATAAATGCATCCATGTAGTCCTATTGGATCCAAAAATTGTACACAAATCAGTCACTTTGCACACAGATGTCCTAACAAACCAAAAAAAGAACATGATGGAGAAAAGAAAGATAAATCCAAGAAGTCCAAGGATTTCACTTAAATGGGCAAAAATATTTGTTACATTGCTGAAGAAGAAGAAAATGATCAAATTACTGATTTAGATGATAATGATGAGGAAATAGTGTTTGTTTCTATAAAAGAAGATCCCTCCACTGACAATGTTGAAATGAGTGAATAGATAGCTTTGATCTGTAGTGTGAATTGTAACAACTATTGGATCATTGACAATGATAGTACACACCATATGACTAGAGATACGATAAATTCATAGCCATGGAACAATGTGAAGGAGCTTCAGATAGATTTGGAAAGGGTTCTCTCAGCATAATCAGGGGAAAAAGTACTATTTCTTTAACTAGTGATATTACTTGTGATGATGTTTATTGGGCTGATAGATTGAAATATAGTTTGTTAAGCATGTTTTATTTGAATAACAAGGGATTAAAATTTGAGATTAGTAATGGAAAATGTAAAATATTTGAGAAGAATGGAAAACTGATTGCAATCGGTGAACCAACAAAAGGTAATCATTTTAAATTGAATACTACAATTTCTCTCTGTTTGATTGCTAAATTTCAAGAAAGGTGGTTATGACATAAGATATTGTGTCATGTGAAATTTGATAATATGGTAAAGGTTAGCGAGAAGAAAAGTGTTAGAGGTATATTGAATAAGCCAGAAAATGACATATGTAAAGAATGTCAGTTAGGTAAGATGACTAGTTCAAGCTTCTCAAGCAAGGCCTACTCTACAAAACATATCTTAGACTTGGTACACATACATTTGTGTGGACCTATAAGTGTAGAGAGCTATCATGTAGACAAATAATTTATATTGTTTGCTGATGACTACTCAAGGATGATGTTGGCAATGTTCTTAAAAGTGAAATCAAATGCTTTTCATATGTTTAAAATATATAAAGCTATAGTTGAAAATGAAACTTAAAAACTTTTGAAATGTCTAGGATCAGACAGAGGTGGTGAATAAATAATTCTAGTGAATTCAATGAGTATTGTGAAGACCATAGAATCAAGAGATAGTCGACTACACCAAGAACATCTCAACACAATAAAATTGCAAAACGAAGAAACAAATCTATTGTAGAATGCGCCGGAACACTGCTAAATCAAAGAGGAGTTATGAATAAATTATGGAGAGAAGTTGTTAGCACTTCCATGTACACATTGAATTGGGTACAACTAAAGAAAGGAGAAAACAAGACACCTTATGAAATCTAGTATGGTCGAACACCTAATGTTAATTATTTTAGAATATTTGGAAGCAAGTGTTATACTAAGAAACATGATAGAGATGGAAAGTTCATTTGCAAAAGTGATGAAGGAATATTTATAGGACACTCTACTAAAAGTAAAGAATTCAAGTATTTGACTAAAAGGATAATTAAGATAATTGAAAGTGCAAATGTAAAGATTGATGAATTTTCAGAAAAAAATAAAGAAAATAGTTAAAATAAACTAGAAGGATACAATGAATTGATTTACTTTGAACTTAGAAATTTGGAAACAAAACAAGAAAGTACAGGTACCGATAACAACCAACTGATAACAGGACCACTAGGTGAATCACGTAACATAAATGAATAAAATTAGAATGTAGAACCTATAACACCGAGAATATAAGGATTAATCATAACTTGATAGATATAATTGGAGAAAGGAATGGTGGATTATTAACTAGAAGTCAAATAAAAGAAAATAATAATAAATGTCTATTATCAAATATGGAACCGAGACTAGTAAAAGATGCACTAAAAGATGAAGACTAGATTTAGACAATGAAAGAAGAGATTGAATAGATTGAGAAGAATGAAACATGGTCGTTAGTACCTAGACCCACAGATAAATATATTATAGGTACTAAATGCCCATTTTTAGGAACAAACTTAATGAGAATGGTGAAGTAATAAGAAAAAAAGAAAGATTAGTTTACAAAGGTTATGCATAGGAAGAAGGACTAGATTATGGAGAGACTTTTGCACCCATTACTAGATTGGAAGGAGTTAGAATATAACTGTCTTACACAACATATAAATGATGTAAATTTTATCAAATGGACGTTAAATTAGTATTTTTGAATAGAATATTCGAAGAAGAAGTCTATATTGAACAACCCAAAGGATTTGCTGTTGAACATGGAAAGAATTTGGTTTGGAGATTACATATAACATTATATGGTTTAAAGCAAGCAGCGACATAATAGTATGAAAGATTACATTTTTATCTACTTAATATTGGATTTGAAAGAACTAGTTATAATAGTAATGTGTATTTGAAAACTAAAAGTGAAGACAAAGTGTTGATTGCACTGAATTTCTTTATGATATAATTTTTAGAGAAAATGATTTTCTTAGTAGATCTTTTGTTGAAGAAATGAGGAAACAATTTGATATGTCTATGATTGGAGATCTAAAATTCTTTATTGGTTTACAAGTACAACAGATGCAAATATTTATTTACATAACTCAGTCTAAATACATTAAGGAGATATTGAAATTTTTTCGGATGGAAGATTCAAGACCTATCGGTTCACCTAAGGTAACTTGTTGTAAACTATCAAAAGAAGATGATTCTAAGGAAGTAAATGAAACATTATAAAAATAAATGATTGGGAAGCTACAGTATGTTGTTCATAGTAGACCTGATATTGCACATGCAGTTGGAATAGTTGCTAGATTTTTATCTAATCCTAAGGATTCACATATGATTGCAAATAAGGGAGAAAGTAAAGGATAGAAAGTAGAGGATAGAAAGGTAAGATTAGAGTACATTCCTACAAAGGAACGAGTTGCTGATATATTCAGTAAACCACTACCTAAGGAGAGCTTTGAATATCTAAGAGGTAAGCTAGTGGTCCTACCCCTATCAGAAATTAACTAAACAAAGATGTAGTATGCATCAATTCATAAAATTTTAACAGAATATATTAAGTATGAATTGATGTATAGGTAGACTACTCTATGGGGGAGCAGTCTAGACAAGTGAAAAAAATAAAGAAAAACCATAAAACAATATATTAAGGTTGATCGCCTTTGGCATTATTGTCAAAGGGGGAGAGAGTAAAGAAAGAGAGAATAGATAATAGAGAGCAAAGAGAATAGAGAATTGAGAGCATAGATAAAGCAGAGAGATGAAGTAGAAGACCAATAAAGAGAAAGGTACATAGATGGTGTATCACTACAAGTTTTCCATCAATACCAAAGGGCTAGAATGTTGGCATGTGGGCAGATTATTGGCATAAATTTTATAGTTGATAAGTTGTTGAAAAGGTTAGATCAATTATAGTATTTTTCATTGATGTCAGAAAGAAAAAGTATTAACTATCAGAAAGTAGGAAGACTTATCGACATAAGGAGGTTAGCTATCAGAGGCTGACAACTATCGATTAAATGGGAAAATTGCAATGCAACCAACAAGAATGAAGAATAAGAAAATGGTTTAATAAGATGATAAAGTTATGATCGTTGGATCTAGGTTTTAGGTTTTGATGATTAAAAATTATCTACTTAAGGTAGACAAAAGAAGAAGTTTGGTATCATAACAAAGTGGAAGACAAAATAATAGTGGAATAGAGGAATTAATCAGAGAAGGATTGTTGCGATCACAAAAGAGAATAAAAGGGATTGGAGTGGTATGTTATTGTGTTAAGGAAATTTATTAGATATTATGTAGAAAAGTTAGTGCAAACTACAGATAGTTTTATAAGATGTTACTCTATAACAATTTTGACAGCAAAATCTCTTAATCAGGTGACCCTAACATGTCTATTGTAAATCCTTTAACAGTGTTCATTCTCAAAAGAGTGTCTAAAATCATCTAGCAAGGTTACTCCTAACATGGCATAAGAATTTAACAAGAGCTAGGTAAATCCCATAATTGGGTATCATTTGACAATTCTTTTGTAACCTTTAACAGACAAGCTCTTAACTAGGCTTATTTCAGAAGAGTACAACTATTTATGGGATTTGATCCCACACCACGCTTTTCCCTAATTGGGTTTCCATGATATAATAATGGTGTTAATATTGTCTAAATGTTTACTTTATGTTGCATGAATGTTTAATGTTATGGTAACCGATAAAACTGTTATAGGTTAATTAAGACGTAATCGGTAAAACTGTTAAGAGAAGATTTGGGATTGTGTTTTAATGTTAAGTTGGTGATTACTGATTCACCCCCCCCCCCTCCCTTAGTAATCTTTCCAATACCTAGAATTGGTATCAGAGCTTTTCTTCCCTAATTTGGAAGCTTAACTGCTTAGGGAAAATATCTCAAGATGTATAGGAANGTTGGTGATTACTGATTCCCCCCCCCCCCCTCCCTTAGTAATCTTTCCAATACCTAGAATTGGTATCAGAGCTTTTCTTCCCTAATTTGGAAGCTTAACTGCTTAGGGAAAATATCTCAAGATGTATAGGAAAGACGAACCTAAAATTAATAAGAATGCAGATGACTTTTGAATGTGGACAAGTAGGATGAATTTTAACCTGTTAGGACTCTCAGATAATGTAGTGTATTTTATCACCAATGAATAAGTACAACCTACTGGTATACTTATTGAAGAAGAGAAGAAAGACAAGATGATTCATAACCCTGTGATGATAGAGATCACAAGCGCCTTGCACAACTCTGAGTATGTTGATATACAAGATCTAACTTCAACCAAAAAGATTTGGGATAAGATGCTAAAAGTACATGGTGGAGACGAGCATGTCTCACAGAAAATGGTTAATGGACTGAAAGGAAAATATGATGAAATGAGGATGTATGAACAAGAAACCATTGCAAAATATGGAAGGAGGGTAAAAAAAATTGTTGCATCCATCAAAGGAGTTGGTGGAAAGATGAAAGAAAGTGATTTGGTGAGTGCAATTCTTAGAAAAATTTGACATAGGTATGCTATTAGATTTTATAATATACAAGTGCTAAGGGAAATTGATAAGACTAAGATCACAATTGATTCACTTATTTTTAGGCTTACAACATTTGAAATAATTAATTTTCAGAATAGAAAACCTACTAGTGAAGTTGCATTTCAAGCTACAACTAATGTTGGATCATCTAGAAAAGGAAATACCATTGTTTATGACTCTGACAAATATGTAGTATTAGCAGATGAGGAGAAAGAGTTGGAAGAACTCAAATCTTTGATTTCCATGAGATTTCCTAAAGGTAAAGAAAGATACAAAGGAAAAAATCCCATTGCATGCTGGAATTGTAGACAAATCGATCACTTTGCACACAGATGTCCTAACAAACCAAAAGAAGAACACCGTGGAGAAAAGAAAGATAAATACAAGAAGTACAAGGATTTCACTCATAAGAGAAAAAAAGGTTTATTACATCATTGAATAAGAAGAAAATGATCACAATACTGATGGAGATGATAATGATGAGGTAATAGTGTATGTTTCGATAAAAGAAGATCTGTCTACCAACAACATTGAAATTAGTGGAGAGAAAGGTTTGATATGTAGTGTGAATTGTAACAACAATTGGATCATTAATAATGCTAGTATACACCATAATTTTGGGTTGTTGGGTTTTTTCAAGTAATATTTTTTAAGTGGCACATTATTTAGAAGATAATTTATGATTTTTTTAAGAAATGTTTTACTACAAAATTTGTTATGGGGAATAGAGCTTGAGAACTATTCCAAATTTAATTTTTAAATGTGGAAGCTAAATATGGAGGATATGTTAATATATCAAGTTTTGTGAGACGTTATTGTTGAGATTCACATTACATCTACAAATCTAAATGAGGTTGTTAAATATGTAGTTATGGACCATAAAGCCAGGGGTATATTCAAATTGTGTCTTACAAACTCTCTTTAATTAATGTCCATGAAGAGAAATTTGAAAAAAAAAATTATGGAAGAAACTTGGTGACATGTATCAAGAAAAATCTTCAGTAAATAATATTTTCTTGAGGAAGAAATAGTTTACCTTGAGAATGAAGGAAAGACAAATTAAAAACCACTTGGAAGAATTCAATATATTGATTTCTCATTTTGGATTAGTTGGCGTCAAGATGGATAAGGAGGAGAAATATCATATATTTCTTTGCTCTTTGCCTGATTTGTCAGATTCTCTCGTTATGACCATTAGAGTAATTATGTTATTGTAAGGACTGAAGATGTGGTGATTTCTTTACATTTTGAATAGATGAGGAGGAAGGTATCCATCTGTTCCAAGGAAGCCCTAGTTGATTGTCGAAGGAAAAATTAATAATAGAAGAGAAATGAGAAGCATAATAAGTCCAAATATAGGGGAGATCCAAATATCCTAGAAATTCAAAATTTATTTTCCACAACTACGGCGAGGCAAGACACGTCTGTAAGGAGTAGTGAGAAGAAAAGTATAAGTAAAAGTATAAATTTGATTCTAATTTCAAGTATAAGAAGGAAGATAGTGATGTGATCATTTCAGCTTTGACCACTCATGCATGTGATGATGCATAATTAATTGACTTAGATGCATCTTTTCATATGACCTCTAATAAAGATTGGTTTTTTGAATATGAATAATTGATGAAAGTAAAGTGTATTTAGATGATAATTCTCATTCAAATATTTTTTATGGTAAAGTTAGAATTAGGTTTTCTGATTATAGAATAAGGACTAATGGTGTGTTTGCATCTCCTTTGCCGAAAATAAGTTTTTTAGATATAATAAAACTAATAAATTTGGTTATTTAGGTAGTATTTTCTAATGTAGGATGAAAAATAGTGAGAGGTTCTATGGAGATTTCTTGAGGTTTGAGAATTGGTACATTGTAAAATATAGATGCATTTAATATTGAGTGTAATAGTAATTCTATGAAGACCAAATCTATGGATACTTCATTGGATAAGGTAAGGATTTAAAATTTAATATATGGTGAAGTATTTTATATACATAAGGAATTTTATTCTTCAAAATAAAATTTACAACCATATAATACTATCTTATGGCATCAAAGGCTTGGCCACATTGGAGAGGACAATTGAAAAATACAAACCATATTGAAATTTTGAATAATTATAAACTTGAATTTGTATTTCTTTGAGCATTTCATTTGTGGAATACAAAACCACATTTAGTTTTATTTGAGCTCTCATAAATCTTGTGGTGTGTTGGATCTTATTCATTCTGATGTGTTTGATCCTATAGATGTTCCTTCTCTTTGAAAATCCACATATAATATGTTGTTTATAGATTATTATATACAAAAAGGACATGGGTATATTTATAAAGAGTAAATATATTTTTTGTAATAGACTTAGTGAATTTAAATCAATGGTCAGTTTTTAGAGATCAAGGAAAATTAAATGTTTGCATCCACTCATAATGTAGTTAACTTTTTCTCTTACAATTTTGATATATTTTGTATATAGTGTGGTCTTAATAGGGAGGAAGATAATTCTATATTCTCCACAACATAATATAAAGTTTCAAAAATGATGAACATGACATTGGTAGAGAACGCTAGGAGTATGCTGAGTGGTACTAGCCTAGAACAAAGGTTTTGGGAAAAAGTTAAAATCTACTCTATAAATAGTATAGGGGTACCTTAGAGTATTCTTTGTATTATCATTGTGATATGATAGGAGATGAAATTTCCCTTGATATTTATGGTTATGCGTATTGAGACTGGGCTTGTGTGACCTGAATTGAACAAGGAAATTGTAAAACGATACAAGGTAAGGAGATACCTACAAGTATTATGAAAATTATGGACTATTAATAACATAAACTCAAAAAAATAGTTTTGTGCATAAAAAATCACTAATGAATTCTTTCAAGACATTTCTTAAACACAAGAGTGAACTACCAACAATATTAGGAAACCAAATAGTTTAAACTAAAGGGTGTCTGGAAAATAAAATAAAAAATAGAAATACAAAAAAAAATGAAAAATACAAAATTGGGTAGCCTAACTTGGTGGGGCCATATCTTTCAACTTGGAGCTTAAAATTTGACGCCGTTTGATTTTCTGGAAAGGAATTAAAAATATTTAGTTTTAATTCCTTATAACCATGCATTTGGAAATAATTATAAGGGTTTGGCATCAATTTTGACTACAATTAATTGAAACGTAGAAAATATCAAATTTTATATTATTAGATTTTCTAGTTTTTTCTCACTCCTGTTAGCTCTAGATTTCTCTAGACCATTCCCAACATGGCTAGGATCATTCAAAAACTATTCGAAGAAATTTTTTTCATGTTTTGGATTAGATCCATAGGTCTCTTGATCACTCCCAACATGAGATGAATCATTCTCAAACACTAGATCACTAGGATATTGATAGAAAAATACACTAAATGTTATGTGTTTATATTATTTGGTGGCAAAATCCATTGGATGGGTAAGTGGCAATTTGTGGTTTCTTTATCCACTATTTAAGCTTAGTATATGGAAACTACTTGTACTTTTCAAGAATGCATTTGGCTTAAGAGATTGTGTTTAGATATTGGAAAAAAGAAATGATCAACAATAGTATACTGTGACAGTAAAAGTGTTGTCTACCTATCAAAGAACCCAAATTTGTATTGTAGGACCAAGAACATTGATTTTTAGTATCATTTTATCACAAATATGGTCAAATATGGTAGGGAGAAGTTGATTAAGGTAAAGACTTTGATGTATTTTACAAGTCTTTTAATTAATGCTATGAGCACTGAGAAGTTTAGATGGTGTTGAGAGTCTATGAACCTCATGATCCCTAGTAATTGAATTATGGTGTAGATACTCCCTTTGATTCTGCATGGTATTGCACAAGTGGTTGATTGTTAGGAAAATGTGTCTCAATCTTGAATATACTTTAAATTGCTAAATTTATAGTATATTATCATTTGAGCATTGATTTTACATATTCTTTCCCAAAGTTTCACATGGGATAGATAAAAATGCCAATAAATTTTTGTTGCAATATCTTTTCTCTTTTTAAGGATATTAAATTTTCTATTTTGACAGTTGTCAAAGAAATTCTATAAAATCAATTCTAAAGGATTTAGAGGATCTTAAATAGCCTAAAATTATCTATAGTTGGTATAGTGGGTTACACGGTGATAGAGAGCATTTTGAAATTTAGAGAAGCTTACTGTGCAATTATATTTTATTATGTTATTGATTTCTAGATAGTATATTGGGTAGCTTTTGGAGCCTAGCTTTTTTTTTCCCTTGAAAGGATTTTCCCCATGCAAATTATCTTGTTGTCATATGTATGTTATTTATATTAAGTTTCTATAACTATTTTAATGACCTAATAAAGTGATGAACTATAACTGATTGAATTTTTGAAGATGTTAAGTTGATGATTACCAAGCTGCAGAAAGTTAATGCAAGACATTAAATCACTTAATATATTGTATTGTCATTGATGTCAACTTTATATATTCTGATTGGTTATATACATAGTTTCAAAGACTTCAAAGAACTAGAGAGATAAAGGTTATGCTTTCAGTAATGCATAAAAGTTCAGTATGCACTAAGTGACAACATACATCGACGAACAATGCAACTTGATGGATAGAGAACACCGAGAGGAAATTCATAGTGATAACTGAGCAAGAAACTTGAGAAAGCATTAATGATGAGAATAATCAAAGTAACCTGAGAAGAACATCATAGTGTTACTCGACGGACAAAAAACCCTGACAGAGATGCCCGAGGAGAACCGAAGCATTGACCGAGCTAACAAGGAGTTAAACACCAAAAAGAATTGAAGATTAGAAATGACAAAAGACTTAGGTGGAAAGATCTAAACAAGGAGTTACCTGGTTAATAATATTTTTTTCATCGACATGTTAAAATCCAGAGATAAGCGAGAGTTTTAAAGATGTTTTATTCAAGTTGTCAATGAGAAATCTCTGGGATAAAACTGAAGTAAAGCTTTAAAGAAAGGCGATAATTATGGACCACGCCAAGAACAAGAAAGTCAAGAATCTAAAAACTGTGAAACCATGTCTATAAAAAGACAAGGTAATTCATTATGAATTAGGGGAGTGAGTAGAAAAGAGGATTATGAAGAGAAACTGATGAAGAAAGAAGTCCTCATACAGTTTTGATCAATCAAGCTAAATAATAGAGCAAAATATTTCTGCAGACACCGAGTAACAGAGAAGCACGAATTCACCAAGAAGAAAGAAGTGGAGCAAAGGTATTGAAAAGAAACATTGATCAGAAATGTATTATGAGATTAAAATAGATCTAAGCATTTGCAAATGTAAGTTGTTTTTATGAACTGATCATGTATTGTTTCAGTTTAACCATTTCATCATAAAGTCTCTTAACTGAGAAAGACTTAACAATCCTTTATATATTGAGATACATACCAAGGAGTATCAACAGGTTAATTCATGAAGATAGCATAGTGAAATTCTAGATATCAATTGATTAACTGTTAGTGATAAATCGTCTACCAAGGTCACACTTGAAAGTGTGTTTGTAACCTTTAACAGAATTGGTTTTTCACTGAGCTCACTTGAGAATAGTGAAACATTTTGGGTTACTGGTCCCAATTGGTTTTTCCCTTAAACAGGGTTTCCATGTTAAAAATGCATGTGTCAATGTGTTTATGAGTCATTAATTTAGTGTTTTTCTTTACACATAACTAATGTGGATGGATCAGTGAGCATTAATTTATTTACCAAATTTTGGTAAAATCTAGAAAAAAAATAAACTGCTATTCGGTAAATCTTGATAATAAGGATAAACAGTGAACTCTGAGTAGTGGGTAATTGTTATGATTATTTAAGGGCATGCATCTTGAAGGACTGAAGATAACTAGAGATTTACAATTGTGGTATAAGGTTTTGGATTAATTTTGGAGGCCATTGATTTACCCCCCCCTCTTAGTTATTCTAATAATTGGTATCAGAGCTTGTATGCTTAGAAATGGAGTTTAACAGCTCAAGAAAAAGATCACAAGATGAGCAAACAAGATGTGTGTAAGTTTAAAAAGGAAAAAATTTCATCATGGAAAAGAAGGATAAGACTCCAATTATCAGGTATTGGAAATGATGTTACTCAATACTTGGATACTAAATATGTGTTTTCTATAGGACCTCACACACTTGATCAATTGAGAGAAAAGAATGAGCATAATTCTATGATGATAGAAATTGCTTCCTCACTCTCTGATGCTGAATTTGCTGATGTCAAAACATGCACCTGTGCAATGCAAATGTGGGACAAATTGAAGCTAGTACATGGAGGAGATGTAAATGTACTAAGAGCTAAGGCAAAAAGCCTAAGAGGTAAATTTGATTACCTAAGAATGAGATAAGGAGAAATAATCACTCAATACAACTAAAGAATAAAAGAGGTAGTCAATGCTATCAGAGGAGTTGGAGGTGTAATTAAAGAAGAAATAGTGGTAAGTAAAATCCTAAGAACCTTACTGCAGTTTTATGCTATTATATTATCTTCTATAAAAGAAATGAGAGAAGTAGAAAATAGAAATGTCACTCTAGATAGTTTGGTTGGTATACTTATTTCATTTGACAAATAATTTTGACAAAGTGTCTTACCATCTATTGAGTCTGCATTCAAATCTTCTTTTAAAATAAGTAAGTCAAGTCATAAACAAACTATGAGAAATGATAGTGAAAGTGATGGTGATGACCAAGGACTTGATGATATTGAAGCACTAATTAATGAGTAGAATATTACATAGAGGAAAAGGTGGATACAAAGGTAAATTACGATTGGTATGTTTTATTTGTAAAGAGATTGGACACTTTGTTGCTAGATGTCCTAAGAAAAGAAAAGATGACATAAGTAATGACAGATCATATGAAAAGAAGTTTTATAGAAGTGATAACAGAGATTACCAAAGCAACCGACAATCTCAAAGAAGAGATACCTAAGGCTACAAGGACAAAGGGAAGAAAACTTGTTGCCTTGCTGAGAACAAAGCTGGAGATACTGACACGAAATCTGATGAAGACATTAATGGTATTTGTGGCTATGAAGGATGATTCAGATGAAGAAGAAAGGTATGTTGAAACTGAACTTATATCTAAGGTTAGTAAGAATGATGTTTGGATTATAGATAGTGGCTACACTCACTAGATGACTGGTGATAAAGAAAATTTTGAAACTTTTGAGTGTTATAATGGTGAATTAGTAAGAATGGGTAATGACTCACCTTGTCCAGTTGAAGGTAAAGGAACAATAATGTTGAATAGTATGATCATATGTGAAAATGCATACTGGGTAAAAGGCCTTAACTATAATATGTTGAGTTTTTCACAACTGAATAACATAGGTCAACGAGTTGCATTTGAGAACAAAAAGAAAAATATCTTTAATGAATCAGGAAGGTTGATCAGAACTGGTGAACAGACAAAAGGTAACCTATTCTATCTTGATGATATTAACACCACTTGTTTAATGGTTAGGAATGAAGACATATGGTTTTGGCATAAAATATTATGTCATGTGAATTTTGACAACATGATTAAGATAAGAAATAAAAGGAAAGTAAGAGGCTTACCGAGCATGTCAAAGCCCGAGCATATCATGTGTAAGAACTATCAAAAAGGTAAAATGATAAAGTCTAGTTTCAAGAGAAAAACCCATACATCTAATGCCATTCTTGAATTAGTTGATACTAATCTATGTGGACCCATGAGAACTAAGATCTACTATGGAGATAGATGCTTCATTCTATTTGTAGATGACTGTTCTAGAATGATGACAATTATGTTCTTAAAAAAAAAATCAGAAGCATTCAAGATGTTTAAATGGTATAAAGAAATTGTAGAAAAACAAAGTGGTAAGGAATTGAAATTCTTAAGATCAAATAGAGGAGGAGAATTTATTTTTGATGAATTCACTAACTTTTGCAATGAGCATGGAATTAAAAGACATATTTCTACACCAAGAACACCAGAGAAAAATGAGATTTCTTAAAGAAGAAATAGATCCATTGTTGATTGTGCAAGAACACTGATGATTAAGGAAAGAAACACTCAAACATTCTAGAGGGAAGCTTTCAGTACTTCTGTCTACACATTGAAAATATTTCAATTGAATAAAGAAACCAAAAAGATACCCTATGAGATATGGTATGAATACACACCCAATGTAAGTAACTTAAAGAATTTTTGGAGGTCAATGTTATATTTTAAAAGATGATAGAAATGGAAAGCTTGACTCCAAAAATGAAGAAGGAATCTTTCTAGGGTTTTCTACCAAGAGAAAGGATTATAAATTTCTTAACAAGTCCTCTACAAGAATCATTCAAAGTGAAAATGTCAGAAAAGATGAATATATAGAGAAAAATGATGAGCAAAGAAAAAAGAACCAAAAGATTACAACAGGTTTGTTTACAATGAAGAACCTGACACTTTTCCCGAGCAACAGTGTATTTCTCCCGAGCAACAAAATGTTCTGAGTGATGGAGATCAGAATGAAGTTCAAGATGATGATCAAAATAATGAAAAATGAGATGAAGTGATACTTACGAAGTATGTCAGAAGACACCATCCATAGAACAAGATCATAGGAGATAAAAAGGCTGGAATGAGAAAAAGAATTAAGTCACTGAACACTAGATGTTTAATTTTTGATTTTGAACCTAAATCTATTATTATTACGCTTAACAATGAGGAAGCAGTCAGTTCTATGAATGAAGAGATAGAAAAGACTGAGAAGAACAATACATGGACATTAGTACGTAGACCAGATGACAAGAATGTCATTGGTACCAATTGGATATTCAGAAACAAGCTGAATGAGAATGGAGAAGTCACAAGAACCAAAGAAAGATTAGTATGCAAGGGGTATGCACAAGAAGAAGGTATTGACTATGGAGAAACATTTGCACCTATTTCTATAATATAAGCAATAAGAATTTTACTTTCCTATGATGTATTCAAAGGATTCAAGGTATACCTAATGGATGTCAAATCTACATTCCTAAATGGAATACTAGAAGAAGAGGTATACATTGAACAACCACAAGGATTTGTTGATCCTAACAAGAGAAACATGGTTTGTAGACTACACAAATCCTTGTATGGATTGAAACAAGCACCTAGAGCCTGGTATGAAAGTCTTCACTCCTATCTCATAAGTATTGGATTTGTAAGAACAAGTGAAAATAGCAATCTGTACTTAAAGGAAGATGCTAATGATAATATTTTGATTGCTGAAATATTTGTTGATGATATCATATTTTGTGGTAATGATATGTTATGAAAATCTATTTCTAATGAAATGAGAAAAGAGTTTGAGATGTCAATGTTTGGGGAGATCAAATTATTTCTTGGTCTACAGATTATTCAATAGGATGTAGGCATATATATCACACAATCCAAATACATCAAGGAAGTGTTGAAGATATTCAAGATGGAAGATTCCAAGCCAGTTGAAACACCTATGGAAACCTGATGCAAGATGAAAAAAGAAGATAAGTCAAATGAGGTAAATCAGATCTTGTATAGATTAATGATTGGAAAACTAATGTATGTTGTTCATACTAGAACAGATATAGGACATGCAGTTGGTATAGATGCTAGATTCACTGGTAATGCCAAGAAATCACACATGACTTTTGTCAAAAGAATTCTGAGATATCTAAAGACTACTAAGGACTGTGGCTTATGGTATAAAAGAGAAGGAAAATTTGAGCTTCAAGTCTATATACATATGCTGATTGGGCTGGAAACTTAGATGACATAAAGAGCACAACTAGAGGAGCCTTCTTCGTGGGTGACACACTTGTCATATGGATAAGTAAAAAGTAAAGATGCATCTCAAAATCAATTGTAGAAGCATAATGTGGCTGCTACTGCAAAATTCTCTAACATTGCATGGATCAAATAGTTACTGGAAGGTATGAATATGAAAATTCTTGAACTAGTGACTATCTATTATGATAGTACCAGTGCAATAAATATTTCTAAGAATCCTGCCATGCATGCTAATACTAAGCATATAGAAATCAAGTATCATTAATTAAGAGAACAAGTTCAAGAGAAAGAGGTGATACTGGAATATGTTCAATCCAAGGAACAATTCTCTGACATATTCACAAAACCATTGCTTAGAGATACATTTTAGTACTTGAGAAAGAGACGAGGGGTTCGACCCTTGTCTATTGGTCAGTAAGCTAACTAGGAGGCTGCATTAGTCTACACATAACCAAAAGATCATTCATGTTGATGCAAGCAAAAATATGGACTACAAAGATACATCAATACACAAAAAGGTACTTATCTACACTGAACACCAGAGTCATTGTATTGCTGATGGATAGGAAAATTCAAGGAGTATATTATAAAAAAGGAGGAAGGATATACTTTGGCATTGTTGTCAAAGGGAGAGATGACTTGAGATGACTTTAGAGAGATGTAACATGTAAGGGAGAGAATATCCAAAGGGAGAGATCACATATGAAATATCCATCATGACTATCATAAGGGAGAGATAACATAAGGGAGAGATGACTAAATTGTTGTCAAAGGAAAAATAGATGATCAAGGAGAGGAATAGTCAAAGGGAGAGACAAAATCAAAGAAGAGATTCTAGAACACATAGAGAGACAGAATAAGAAGTTTCTATGTCTATCAACTGAAGGGATTGAAGATTGAAGAGAGTACTCTGCAAGAAACAAATCTAAGCTAGAAGAGCTTACTGAGATCCAAACATTTTTATTGGTTATAGAATAATAAGTTTGGTAGATTGATGAACTACAACTGATATATTTAATATTCTATTAATAGTAATGTAGTATGTTGCCATCAATGCCAAAGGGAGAGATTGATGAACTATAACTGATTGAATGTTTGAATATGTTAAGTTGATGATTACCAAGCTGCAAAAAGTTAATGCAAGACATTAAATCAGTTAAAGTATTGTATTGTCATTGATGTCAATTTGATATAATCTGATTGGTTATATACATAGCATCAAAGAATTCAAAGAACCAGAGAGCTAAAGGTTATGCTTTCAGTAATGCATAAAAGTTTAGTATGCACTAAGTGACAACAAACACCGATGGATAGTGCACCCCGGCAGATAGAGAACCCCAAGAGGAAAGTCACAGTGATACCCGAGCATGAAACCTGAGCAAGAATTACCAATGAGAAGAATCAAAGTAACCCGAGAAGAACATCACAATGTTACCCAACAGAAAAACAACCCTGACGGAGATGTCTGAGGAGAACTGAAGTGTTAACCGAGATAACAATGAGTTAAACTCTGAAAAGAACTGAAGTTCATAAATGACAAAAGACTTAGCTTTCAAGAGATAAACAAGGATTTAACTGATTCATAATATTTTTTTCATCGACAATTTAAAATTCATTGATAAGAAAGATTTTTAAAGATGTTTTATTCTAGTTGTCATGGAGAAATCTATGGGATAAAACTAAAGTAAAGCTTTAAAGCAAGAAATGTGAGAATTGCGGATCACACCAAGAATAAGAAAGTCAAGAACCTAAGAATGGTAAAATAATGTCTATAAAGAGACAAGATAATTCATTATGAATTAGGGGAGTGAATAGAAATGGGAAGATAAAGAGAAACTAATGAATAAAGAATTCTTCATACAATCCTGATCATTCAAGCGAAAGAACAGAGCTAAATATTTATGTGGACACTAAGCAATAGAGAGGCACAACATCACCGAGCATAGGAAGTGGAGAAAAGGTATTGAAAATAGACATTGATCATAAAGGTATTATGAGCTTACAATAGATCTAAACATTTGCAAATCTAAGTTTTTTATATGAACATATCGTATACTGTTGCAGTTTAACCATTGGATCATAAAGTTTCTTAACCGAGCAGGAATTAACAATCCTTTATCTATTGAGATACATCCAAAGGAGTATCAAAAGGTTAATTAATGAATATAGAATAGTGAAATGAAAGATATCAATTGATTAAATGTTAGTGATAAATCCTCTAAAAAGGTCACACTTGACAGTGTGTTTGTAACCTTTAACAGGGTTGGCTCTTCACCGAGCTCACTTCAGAATAATGAAAATTCTTAGGTTACTAGTCCCAAGTGGTATTTCCCTCAAATAGGGTTTCCACGTTTAAAATCCATGTGTCAATGTGTTTATGAGTCATTACTTTAGTGTTTTTCTTTACACATAACTAATGTGGATTGATAAGTAAGCATTAAGTTATTTACTGCATTTCAGTAAAAGGTAGAAAAAGATAAACTGCTATTTGGTAAATCTTGATAATAAGGATAAATAGTTAAGTCTGAGGAGTGGTTAATTGTTATGATTATTTAAGGGCATACATATTGAAGGAATGAAGATAACTAGAGATTTACAATTGTGGTTTAAAGTTTTGGATTAATTTGTTCGGCCACTGATTTACCCCCCCAGATATTCTAACATAAATTTTTTACATTATTCTCACCTCAAGGTCAGGGTAGAAGGATATTCTACTACTTAACTTCCTAACATAAATTAGGGAGAAAATATATAATGAAAATGGTGCAAGACTAGTTTGAAATTTTAATATAAAAGGCTTCCTAGTAACTAGGAATTATAAGGTACTCGTGTACAACTAGTCATGCACCTAATCACTTACAAATGGAAAAAAGTAGAAAAATTTCTAGGATGAAACAAATCTCTGAATAAGAGATATGAAAATCATGTACAAGTGGTAGATCATGTGATCTATGAAGGTCTCTGTTACAAAAAAGGAAACACACACAACTAAGAAGGGGGGGGTCAATCAGTTGTGTCAAAAAATGTAAAACCTCAAAACAAGTTTAACATTTAAATATCAGATCTAAATGATGAACATTAAATAAATATCACAACACATTAATTTTAAAACATAACACAAATATTTTTAATGTAGAAACCTAATTAAGGGAAAAACCATGATACAAATCAAACCCACAAAATGATGTACTCTATTAAAATCACTATACCCTGTTAGGAGTATTATAAGGGTAATGCATATGCATTCAGGAAGAATTCCTAGAGCTCACTTCTCAAATAAAACAAGGGATACAGCCCAAAGGAAGGATCACTACCTTACAACAAGTAGATGGACAAGAATCCACGATGGACAATAATCCACTAACCACAAATTGGTTGATAGAATCTATTTTATGTTATTATAGTTGCAATGAAGTACATAATACATCATATTTCTGCCTCAATTGTAGATTCCAATCATACCTCTTTGCACAATGTCTCATACACCCACACCCACACAATCCTCTCACCAATTTAACGATATTACATTCATACAATTCGTCAGCTTATTTCCTTAAGGTCGGCCAAGGACCAAACTTACAAATATTTTATCAAATACAATACAATCAGAAATATTATGCAAAACATGTAAGCAAATATATAGTAAGCATCCAAATATTCATCCTCGAACACTCTCTATCTCTATAAATCATGCCTCCATTTATCGTAAGACGCTACACCACCATGTCGTCCAAGAATAATAAGAACACCAACACCCCACAATAAAATCACCAAATCTGATAAAAAAACATAATGTGATCAAACAAAATGAATAGGAAACAATCTAAAAACATCATAAAGAAACATCAAATGCCATAGTAACAATAACACAAACTTTGCCTCATAATCGACAATTATCTTTGTAGTGTTCAATAGGAACACCAATCAGTAACCTCTGTCACTAAAGAAAAATATTTCCGTAATCCACATCATGAACCACTCAAGTTAAGGACACACATCAATTTCCTAAACCCACCACTAGGTCAGAAATTAGAAATGTTGCACAACCAAACCAAAATGATCCAAACATTGAAACGTTGTCTCTTCTCGAATATCCAAAATATAAGTATTTGATCAATCAACCATAACTCACTCACATCACCATGAAAACCTTTTTAAATTGACATAGGTCATTTACATCCTTGAAACCACCTATACGTTCACAACATACCATCTTCAATTACAGTAGCCATACCAAACCAATCTTCTCACTGAACATACTAAGAAAACTGATAGAAACAATAGAAATAAGTTGAAATCAATGACAAAACATCAATGTCAGGACATATATGCATCATAATCCAAAAATATCCCAATAATATCCCCCTTTGACATTTATGGCAATATATGATGTGAAAAATAATCAATGCACAAAGAAACCACATCAATAGTACTATCAACAATATCCACAATATTATCTTTTAGAGTTTATCTAGAAAATATTCTCCACCTAAGAACAACCTCTCCCTCTTAGTCTCCCATTTTTTCACATCACTATCTCTCCCCCTTTGACATCAATGAAAAGGAAACATATATGCACTTTAATGAAAGAAGCCAAAAAATCTGAACAATCATCTCTCTCAAAATCATAATAATTGAATGAACAAGATGACTACTCCCCGTTAGTAGTAGCCATAAAAAAACATCAATTGAGAAAAATTATAATCTATGTAAGAAAACAAGACTGATGCACATCAAAGCACCTTTAGCTCTGATCAAGAGGGACTATCACCCCAAGCTTACCTTAGAGATAGTTAAAAGTATCCTTTTGAAAGGCTTTCATGAAAATAACTGCAATCTTCTCTTTAGTAGTTACATATTCCAATCTGACTTCATTTTCACTAACCTTATCTGTCAAGAAATGATACTTGATAGATACATTATTTTTCTTTGAGTGTAACACAAGATCCTTTTAAATAGTGATGACCCTTGAATTATCACAATAGATAGCAATAGGCTCATCAATACTTACTTTGACATCTTTGACCATTTTTTTTATCCATATCACTTATGTATAATTAATAGCAGCAACAACATACTAAACCTAAAAAGTACATTATGATATAAAATTATTCTTTTTACTTGACCATGAAACTAATGCATTACCGAAGAATAATGTATCTCCACTTGTACTATTTCTTTCATCTACATTAACTTCCCAATCTGCGTCAATAAAGAACTCAATGTAAAATCATTATCCTTACCATACCAAAAACTATATTCAATTGTTCCTTTCATGTATCTAGCTATTATTTTGACAAAAACAACAACATGTAATTCTTTAGGATCTACTGGAAATCTAGGAACAATACAAACTTTATTGATAATGTAAGGTCTAGTATGTGTTAAGTACAATAATCCACCGATCATAGATCTATATCTTGTTTGATTTTTCTTAGGGGAATCATCAGATCCTTTATCAATTTGTAACATGTAACCATAAGAGTACAAACTAGTTTTGAATCTTCCATACCAAACTTCTTCAACAATTCTTTCACATACTTGGATTGAGATATGAAAATACCTTATTCAGATTGTGTAATTTGCAAGCCAAGAAAGAATTTGATCTCACCAATCATTGAATTATCAAATTCATTTTGCATCTTATTAGAAAATAATTTTCTCAACTTGTCATTACCGCCAAAAATGATATCATCAACCAAGAATTCAACAATCAAAATATTATCATGATCAATTTTGAAGTACAAGTTAGTATCAACAATACCTTTAATGAAACCAATCGTTAAAAGATAATTATCCAATTTTGCATACTAGGCTCTAGGGGCTTGTTTCAATCTATACAATGATTTTTTCAATAAAAAAACCATGTCCTTTTTCTCAGTCAAATAAAATCCATTAGTCTACTCAACATAAACTTCCTCTTGTAACTCTCCATTTATAAATGTAGATTTAACACCCATCTAATACACCTTGAAATATTTGTAATTAACATATGCATGAAAATTTCTAACAACTTTAATTCTATAAAAAAGATCAAAGGTCTCCTCAACCTCAATACCTTCCATTTGTGAGTATCCCTTACATGAAATTATATCTTTATTCCTAACCACTTCACCATATTAATTAAATTTTTATTTGAATAGCCATTTAGTTATGATCACATTCTTATCCTTAGGTCTATGAAGTAGGATCCATATTGTTTTCTTTTCAATCTATTACAATTCTTCTTCTAGAGATTTAACCCAACTTTCATCTTTACATGCTTAATAAACATCCTTAGGCTCAGTCTTATAAATGAAACAAATTTCATCTCTATTTCTAGCAAGTCTTCCTCTTGTATTAATACCTTGATTCCTATCACCAATAATATGATTTTTAGAATGATTTAACCTGACCTACCTTGGAGTCTTTGGATTTGCATTTTCAACTTATTCATCTTGATCTAGTAAACCATTGTGATTCTTATATTGATCTTTTCCTTGCATTTCCTAATTTTATTCCTCACCATATGATTGATATATGCAAGATCTAGCTTATTTATGATAGCTTTTATTCACTTTAATATTAGCACTTTCAATTATATTTCTCAACCTATTATTGTAATACTTGTATAATTTTCTCTTTGTTGATTAACCAAGAAAGATACCTTCATCATATCTAAGATCAAATTTCCCTAAATCTTCATCTGTTTTGATGTAATATTTTCTTTCAAAGATTCTAAAATATTTCACCGTAGGAACATGTCCATACCATAGCTCATAAGAGGTCTTATCAGTGCCTTTCTTTATTTAAAATTTGTTCAATGTGTAGACTGCAGTGATAACTTCTTCTCTTCAATAGACTTATGGTACATTTCCCTAAATTTTCATTGTCCTTGTAGTGTCTAGGATAGTTCTATTTCTTCTCTCTACAATACCAATCTACTATGGATTCTGCAGAGAAGACATTTGCATCTTTATTGTATGCTCTTCACAAAATAAATTAAATTCACCAGATATAAATTGTCTACCTGGGTCAGATCTTAGACATTTCATCTTCATACCTATTTCAGTCTCAACCATACCCTTAAAAATATTGAATTTTTCAAAAGCTTCATATTTTTCCGTTAATAATGTAACCCATTGTTACAAGTGTGGTTGATGCTGCACTAAAAAATCAACCTTTCAATGCCCGATACAACCACTGGACTTAGACAATCCATAGGAAGTGTTTAGTACATTATCACCAATCCCAAGGGGAGTGTTGACCATTTTTCCAACAATCTCACCATCAGTGTTACAAAAGGGGATTGAAAGCTATGACAAAGCTCTGATATCACTTGTTACAAGTGTGGTTGCAATTGCACCAAAGGATCAACCTGTTAGTGCTCGATACAACCAATATACTTATAGAATCCATAGGAGGTGGTTAGTCCCTGTCACAAATCCTGAGGGGAGTGCTAACCATTTTTCCAACACCCACATCATCCTTGAATAGTCACCATGATGAATAATATCAAATAGCTATCTCCACAATAAATCCTAGTTCTATTATGACCACAAAAATTAGTATGTACCAAATCTAACAATCCACTTCAAGAATAAGTCTTTCTTTGAAAGTAAATTTAGTTACCATACCCAACTGACATTCCTTACACATCAAATTAGAAGGCTTCAAAAATTTAGGTAAATCTCTCACTGATTTAGTAGTGCTTATCTTCACAATGTTATCAAAGTTCACATGATAAAATATTTTGTGCCATAACCAAATATCATCAATTTGAGATATCATACATATATTCTCTATAATATTCAAATAAAATACATTCCCTTTGGTCTTTCTTCCTAATGCAATCTCAACTCTAAAACTTCCAATTATTTTGCAATTTCTATCCTTGAATTGTAGATTATAAAATTTGTCAACTAGTTGCCAAACACTCAAAAGATTATGTCTTAAACCTTCAACATATAAAAAATAATCAGTGTTATTCTTATATTCAAGTGTAATGGAAACTTTACCTATGATCATACAAGGAGTATTGTAATCAAAACTGAAAATACCACGATCATACATCTCCAACTTCACAAATTTTTTTTTATCACCGGTCATCTGATGTGAACAACAACTATCTATCACCCATTCATCCTTTTCTTCAACATTTTTAACCAAGGCCCTTTCCTCATTTAGGAAACTGGGATCTTCTCATCTTTGATACCAATAAACACAATCTCATCTTCACTCTTTTCAAATTCATCATTAGTTACTCCTTGATCAATAATATAATAGAAATTCTTTTGATATTTAGGTTTTAATTTTGTAGACTTGTATTTAGGATCTCTACCCATAAATCTTGAAGAAAAATGACCAATATTATTACATGAAAAGCATTTCAAAGGTAATATTTCTTGATACTTACAAACTCCCTTAGGAAGTCTCTTGGCAATCAAGGCTTCAAGATCTTCAATATTTCTATCCTCTTCCTCAATTTATGCCCATTCCTTAGCATATCTAAAACCATACTTTGATGAGATTTCTCTAGATTCATACATTTTATTATGCTTAGAAATATTATCTTCAAATGAAAATTCAACTTTAGGAAGATTATCACTAAATTATCTAATCTCAAAGGCAGTTAGCTTACCAACCAATGTGTCTCTTGTTATTGGTGCGACAGTCCTGATCTCTTCAATAGAAGAAACCTTGAGATTGTAAGAAGGGGGAAAGGATCTAATTACATTAGAAATATTTTAATACCCATCCAATGTTCCACTAGTACATATGATTCTATAATGTAAGAAGTAATATTATCATCCTTTCTCATCTTCAATGCCTCATATTTCTGTATCAAACTTTGCATCTTGGCTTGGTTCAAACATGCATCTCCTTCATGTAAAACCTATACTTTTTTCCATATATAATGTACAATATCTGACAAGGAAAACAAAAAAAATATTTTTCTATGATATTGTACTCAAATTTATTCTTCTCATCTATAGTAGTAGTAGAAATATCCGCAAGAGGATTATAAGATTTGTTTTTGATGTCCAAGTAATCTTCTCTAGTGCATCTTAGGTATGTAATCATCCAACCTAGTGCAGGAGCACCCACTCCTACTCCAGATTCACCAGAAATTCTCATGAAGTCTAAGGGTTCAAACTAAGACCCTTGAACCTCTAGTCATGCTTAGGATAGGAATTAGTATTGGGATCTCATTGTAAGACCATAGTCCCAAGTTGGCATTTTATGAGCCCTTGGTCTGACTATTGGTCAGTTATGATCCAATACCCTAGGCTTAG
>MU223968.1:888666-974783 GCA_018584345.1 Thuja plicata | reverse complement strand
AAACATATATGCTCAAATGTCTCATAAAATGCTAACTAAATAATAATCATAGTCCATCCTAAAATCCAAAGTGTCAAAGCAATAGTCCTGTCCATCTAACATAGGAAGATCCTAGGGTGGGCATTATTATTATTATTAAGAAAATGGGAAGACCTTCTTTTACCAGAATTGACATTGTGTTTTGGCTCCTTCATATTTTCAATTTCCTCTTCAACCTCTTCCCCCTTGTCTATGTCAATTAAATGGATCATTTGTTTTACCTTTTTTCCTATTTTCCAAACTTTTAAAGGGCTCTATTTTCTTGAATAGGGGCTTCTCTTTTCAAAGGGGCAGTATCTAACATAGCAACCTGAAGTGGGATATCATCAGTAGTATACTTAGGGGTTTTTCCTTTATTCAGAGTAGCCTCAAGAGGGATATAAGGAGTAGTATACTTAGGTATTTTTCCATTATTATTTCCACTAGGGTTGGGGTTTTCTAGTAGTGGGTTTCTTTCTATAAGTTTATTTTTTACTGCGCTATTAACTAGTTCGTTATTTTTATTTTTGTGCATGCTAGGCATAAGAAAGGAGATGATTGAAGAAGGGGGATGTATCAAAATTACACTAGTAAAGGGCATAGATGAGACCCTCATGTAGTATATTCGATGCTCCTGTAACAATGCTACTACTCAGAGATGAGAAAATGAAAAAATGGGACATTTATATTTTTTCTATGCCTCATGTTATTGAGGATAGGAAAGTGGTAGCCGTGAAAGGTGATATGTCATCCCTCTAAGGTAAAATAAATAATAACATAGAAATAAACTAGAGAATAATGGTTGGGGGTATGGAGAATCTATCATACCCATTCTCATTGGCGACCATGATAAGATTTTCCTCTTTCTTAAAAAACCTCTTTATATACAGCTTGTAGTCCCCAAAGATTTTCTTCTTGACTTTTTCACCTTGAAAATTTAAACTTGCAGTCTTAGTGATTAATTTTTGAGTCACACTGAACTTGATGCTACCAATAGTGGCATTCCCTTGGTGCTATGAATTGCATATATTCATGTACAAGCTGATATTGTATCCCCTCATAGCTTGGAAATATGGTCAAATATCAATACTTTTAAAGATATCCCATAATGCATTGTTCTGCATCAATTCTTTATTGTCCTTTAGCTCCGAGAATTTAAGAGACCCACCCATCACTCTCACCTTAGAAATATTTAGCTAGAGATCAGAGGTGGCCATTTGAGGCCCACGCTTACTAGTTTTAGAATAAAAAAAACATATTTTTTTCTACCTTTTACCAGACAAATTAGTAAGCTATGTGAAGAAAAAAACTTAAGCATTTTAAAAGAGAAAAATTTCTTAATATTATCACCCTTCGTCATTATTCAACATCTTTTGTTGCTATAAAATATATTGAATTGACTATTTGGACTATTGAAAAGACATTTACCTTGAAGGATAGCTCTAAAATTATCATTAATGTTTATACTAGTAGCTTGATCATTAATAATACTATCATTATTTTGAACTTGCAAGCCAATTGAGAGGTAATTCCTACTTGGATTCCATTTAATATGGGACTTCACATGATTGTACTTTAATTTGGTTTGGATAAATGACACTCGATAAGGGGTCCCACTTCCTATCCTTAACGGAACTCTTGATCTCACTATTTTTATAATTATTCATTCACATGCAATTTTAATAATTCATAGGTATCATGATATAGGGAGGCTTATAAGTCAGCTAATTGGTATTCATCATACTTTGTCTAGAGTTCCACAATAGAGAAAACATCCCAATTAGTAATTCTAAACATAAACCCCATTGTATACAAATTTTAACATTCCCTTCCCTTCTCTCATTTGCAAGGATTTATTTAAGCTTCTTAGGGTTCTGCTCGAATTTGATATAACACATATCTTGATAATTGAGACCAAGATTAGCCATGAGGTCGACAGTAATATTTCCTTCCCTTAAAGTTTTGTTGACTTCATATTGCCTAAAAGTGGATAGAATTATTTTTAAATCCCCTAGCATCCTTAGTAGATACTAATGGCATCCAACACTTCCTTTCAAGTAATCCATGATCAACTCTAAATATCCATCAAGGATTATTTTGTTATACTTCAACTTTTTGAGGTATTTTATGCCTTTCCATTCAAAAATGGCTTCAATCTTGTTATTTGATCCAACACCATGTATTTTTGTAGAATCCTTAGATAAAAGTACATTTCCAATCTCTAATAACTCCACCCTCTACAAAGATCCTAGGATTTCCTTTGACACAACCATTCACATTACATTTGACCCATCCAACCTCTAGAGGGATCATCTAGTAAGTTTTCTCTTCATCATACTAGTCTAATAAATATTTAGGAGGTTCTATTGTATTCCCCAAGTTTATTTAACACTCAACTATTAGAGATTATGAATTATTTTTCCTTTTCCAAAGGTAGTTGCAATGGTATTTTCCTTAATTGATTGTTTCATATTTGGAAGAGCACAATGTTGTTTCTTGATTGATCCATGAATTATTTTTTAGTTTTTTATTTCTCTATTTTCCATGTGAGGAAAGGAGGAATTTGGGCCCAAAATTTTCTAATTATTGTGTGATTAAAGGGACAAAAAATCCACTAGTCAATGAACAACCTCATAGATTCAGGATTTCCCCAGCCAACACTAAATATGGAAAACACACAATTGCACACCTTATTTACATAACTTGGGCATTATAGAAATAGATGGTCAATACTTTCACAGTCAGACTAATAGAGAACACATGTGTTTTCCATAGAGAAGCCTCTCGTATTGAGATTTAAAATCGTGAGAATCGTATTATGGGAAGTGATCCACCAAAAATCATTAACCTTAGGGATGAGGTTAGGAATCCAAGAGTGGTTCCACATCTCGATGTTATCTTCCTCAAGTTCAAATTATTTATAATAATATATCATTAAAAAGGATCTGAACGAGCTATATTTCCAGATCCATTTATCTCTATTCACCTAGGAAAACAGGGAGTATTCAGGTAAGAGAAGCATTATGGATTCTAATTCACTATGCCTCCTTTTATTGACATATGGAAATATGTCATCACATCCTTGTAATTGGCCTTTCAATTTTTCCACAAAGCTTAACCACCTTTCCATTCAATGTAGTTTCTAACCAAATCAAAGTTTTTGCTAACAATTCACCTTCTAATATAGTTGAAGTTGTTATGTTCCTCTAGAGGTTTATCTCAAATCTAGATATCCTCTCATAAAATGGTATTATTACTATCTCCTATTATCCTCCTACATTTACTTTACATATATTTAATTTTGAAAAATGTTTGTCCAAAGAGGTGAGCCCAAAGAAGCTTTAGGATCAAAAAACAAAGAGTGAAAAGGTCTATTTTGCAAGTCTTTGGCCATGATGAGATTGGCCCAGTTCTTTTTACTCTCTATTATAAACCATCCCACTTTTTCAATGAGAGCTCTGTTAAAATATCTCATTTTCCTTATATAAAGTCCTCCAACTTTCTTTTAAGTGAAATTTTTATCCCATTTGACCAACACAAGAATTTTTTTGTAACTTCTCTATGCTATCAGAGAGAGAGAGAGAGAGAGAGAGAGAGAGAGAGAGAGAGAGAGAGAGATTTTCCAAAAAGTGTGTGAAGCCTACTAACACTATGTGCAAAGAGTGTATGATGGGAAAACAAACTAAGAGAAACTTTCAAAGAAAATCCTTTTCAACAAAATGTTGGATCTGGTACATACAGATCTCTATGATCCTACAAGAAAAAATATCTTACTATAGTGAAAGGTACTTTATACTCTTTTCTGAGGACTATTGTAGGATGATGTGGGTTGCATTTCTTAAAGAGAAGTCTGAAGAATTTGATAAGTTCAATATTTAAAAACAAAAATGTGGAAATGAATCTGGTCTAAAGATAAAGTGTTTGAGGTCAGACAGAGGTGGGGATTTTACATCAAATGTGTTCAATGCTTACTATGAAGAACATGGGATATACAAACAAACATATGCTCCTAAGAAATCATAATAGAATGAGATTTATGAATGAATAAGTAGAACTATATTGAATGAAATCAGGACAATATTGTTTGAAGGCATTGTGTCATATATGAATTAGAGAGAAGAAGTCAATACTACAGTCTAATCTTTAAATAGAGTTCAAATAAAAGAAGGTGAAAATAAGACACCTTATGAGCTTTGGGTTGGTTATGCCCCTACTGTAAAATATTTTAGAATATTTGGTAGTAAGTTTTATATCAAAATGGACAATGAAATAAGAAATTTTGATGCCAAAAGATATGAAGGAATTTTCCTTGGATATTCTATAAAAAGTAAAGAAAAGATATGTTTCAATTTTAGATTGAGTAAAATGGTTGAAAGTGCTAATGTGAAGATTGATGAGAAGTTTCAGATTTAAGAAAGAATGTATGCCTGCGATCAGATTCCAGAGAATAGGGACATTGCTGTAAGACAAGGGGAAAAAAATCTTTTGAGATTGACAATGTCATTGAGGTATTATTGAATGAACCTATTGAAACTCCAAAGACACCAAGGTATGTTCAGAGAAATCATCCTGAAAATCAAATTATTGGTGATGCAAATAAGGGAATTATGACAAGATCTAATATTAGGAATGAATTTTGTGTAATTTCACAAGTAGGAGATAATACTACTGATGAGGTATGTAAAGATGACTCTTTGATTAAGTAAATTTAGGAAAAATTGGACCAGATAGAGAAAAAACAACACTTCAGATTTGGTTCCTAGAACTAAGGACAAGAATGGATAGGAACCAAATGGGTTTTCAAAAACAAAATGAATGAACAAGGCATGATTGTAAGGAATAAGGATAGATTGATTTTCAAATGCTATACACAATAGGAAGGAATAGATTTTGAAGAAACAATTGTCCCTATTGATAGGTTAGAGGTAGTGATATTGTTCCTTTCTTATGAAGCAAACCTGATTGGTTTCCTTTGACAGATGATAAAGACATGTTTTGTAGGATGAAAAAGGCATCAAGTATGGACTGAAACAAGCACCAAGAGCATGGTATGCTTAGGTAGACAGGTATTTATTTCATCTTGGTTTAATAAAAGGTAGTACAAATAGTAACTTGTATTTGAGAACTAGTGAAGATAGAATCTTGATTATTGAAGTCTTTGTGGATGACATTATTTTTGGAGGCAATGATGAAATGAGAAAAAAAATATTATGAAGAAATGAAAAGTGAATTTGAAATTTCTATAATTGGTGAAATTAAGTTCTTCCTTGGTTTGCAAATTACTCAAAGTAAACAAGCTATTTTTATTTCTCAAATCAAGTATCTTAAGGAGTTGCTAAAGAAGTTTTGGATGGAATATTGTAAACCTATTGGAACTGTTGGAAATACACAATGGGAAAGAAACATACTGAGAGGGGGGGGGTGTGAATCATATATAAAAAAATTTATCTCTTAAATCAAACTGATCCATAATCATGCATAAATATACTTGATCTATCAACTAGTAGCATCCATAACTTAAAATAAATAACTCAAGACACAGAATTTTGGTAACCAAGAAAACCAAGAAGGTAAAACTAGGGTGGGGATGATACCCACAAAATCTTCACTACTGTAGCAATAAAGTGTGCCTGTTAAGGATACAAAATTTGATCACAACTTGTGATCTTCCTAATTAAAGGTCTACCTGGTTAAGAGCTATAGATCATTACAATCTACATTGTAAAAGGATTTAAACTTACAACAAAGTAAGCACTCAGCTAACTGATTTAGAAAGGTCTATTAGAATCACTATGTTAATATATTTCACCTAATACACTTGTTAGATTGTCTCAAGATATGATCCTTCAATATGCACTTAAATTCTGATGACGGATCTCCTATTTCCACTACCTTCCCTGATCTAATAATCTGATGTAACTTTACTCTGCTGCTCACTACTCTATTGCTCTGCTAGATCTATGATTCTTAATCAAAATAACCCTTTGCACATATCTCATGTATGCACACACACCTTAGAAAATTAGGGTAAGAAGCAATCTTATATACCTTATGAATCTGGCATTGAGATCTAGATCAACAATCAAGATCAAATACTTATGCCGCTTGGGCATTCCAATTTTCTAATTGGTTCCATGCCACGTATTGGGTCAAATGATTTAAAGTGTAATTGAAAACATTAAATACTCAAAAAATTCATCCCAAAATAGTTTCCCTTCAAGTTTGTGCCATTCTATATTGCTCAGCATATAAATACTATGGCACTCGACATGAACCGATCAACTTCACTCGGCTTGTGTGTAACTCGAAAACTACTATTTGTTGGGCAATGACTACTGCTTGGCCTATACTAGATAGCTCGGTTGTAGTGATGACCGACTAACCTGCCTAGACAAATGACTAAATGTGGGACACTAATGAACAACAAAAATTAGAGATCAACAATCTCCCCCATTGATATTATAAGTAGCAAAAACACTTATCATTTCTTTACATCCACAAAATTTGCCTAGGTGTTGTAGAACATCTATTTATGCTCCCTTATCTATTTCCCCCTTGTTTTTTTCACTAATAGTTGTAGGTGTTAAGTTATATTTATCCAAAAATGTCTTATGAAGTTGTAATATCAATGCAAACATTGTATCCCAACTGTCCTTAACAAACTTCATAACCTATAACTTAATTTCTATCTCGGAAACTAGACTTACCAAACTATCTGCAATGGAGAAATGAGAATTTCTCTTGACTAATTCATGTGCAGATATAAGTTCCTTTTGAATAACCTCCAGATGAGGTATCAAGTTAGTCTAAATCATTATCACTTTGGCCCTTATTCGGCCATCTTCAGCCATAAGCTCAGCTAATCTCCTTTGTGCATGAGTCAACGTATCATAATGTATGATGATAGAACTAGAATCCATGCGAGCAATGATCTCGCTATTGACTTTACTTCTAATTGCAACTTCTCAATAAGCTTTTGATTATGCTTTGTAAATAATTTTACATCACATAACCTTTTGTACAAAGAATTAATATTATTTACAACTTCCTCAAGAATGTCAACAAGAGAGGCAAGTTCAACATGTTTGGTAGCAATCTCTTCTGATAAGTTCTCCAAGACTTTTTTCTCTAATTTTCTCTCAGACCGTTGCAACAAATTTTCATTTACCTCAACGTTTTCATCATTAACTCTCTGCACAATGTGAACTAATTGTTCCAGAATTGGTGCTTGCTGATTTTCATATTCCATGTCAAAATATTTAACAAAAACATCATTTATATCATGTAGAACTTGCTTCTTCTTATGCTCCCTCTTCATTTTATCTTGTCTCTTCTTCCTCTTTAATAGGTCTTGAAGAGTCTGAATCTTCTCATATGACAAGTTCTCGGGATCCCATTTAGGAATCACAATAACTTCATCCAATGTGATATTTAAGCTCAGTGACTTCTTCTTGTTTAGCTTCATCTTCTTGAGCTCTGGTGAGCTGATACTCGGCTCAAGTTCTTCAATATATTTTCCTTTGTCAGTATTAATTTTAATTGCAGTCTTCAACTAAGAAAAAATTACCTATTGAGCAGGTATAGTCCCAATTTTAGGTCCAGTTGGAGTAGATGATACAGAGTGTGGTAGATCCACCAACACTTGTATAGCCTCTTGTTCTGTAGGCTTATTTGCAATTTCTTCCATCTTATCTCCACTATCTAAAAATGTTTGTACAACCTCTAAGATATGTGGATTATCATTTGTTACCTCATTTTCTTCTACTTTCTCTCTCTCAACCTCAGTTGCATGAATATGCAATAGCCTGCCTGTGTCTGTTGGCTCATTCTGATCCTCGACCCCCACATTACTGTTATCTTCAATTTTAGTGACAATGGGACTGTCCTCTATCAAATCTATAGTTTGCACTTTGTCTATTTTCTCTTCTTGTTACATTTAAGTCTCTACTTGATTAGTAGCAATCTATTCTTCCAATTCCATTTTTTTTGAGGTGCCTTCACCTTTTTTCCTTCTTAGTTAATAGCCCAAAAGTCTCCTTCCAAATTTTAGCTCTCTATTGGACTACACCTTCAACATCATTTTTTAGAATTGCATAGGCTCTTTGTTTGGGAATACACTTCCTTTGATATTGTTCAATGAATTTTCCCATTTTCTTCTTTATTAATCTAGGAATGACCTTATCTAATGTCCCTTCCCTTATTTGTCTTTCAGTCATCAATGCATATTGCCACTTTTGTGATAAAATATCATAAAGTTCTATGGGGAAAAGGTCTCCTATCTCTATAAGTGTCATCTTAAATATTCTCATCATGCCTAATATTGCTTCCTGAATCTTATGCTTGTCTACTATACTTTGCTTCTCATACCTACTAATTTTGAATCTAGCTAATCCAGTTGTACTTATAATGTTCTTACATACCTCATCAATATTGGTCAGTGGTTTATGTGATGTTGTAGGTATGTTTCTGGGTTCATCTGTATCTTTCTTCTCCTCCTCATCTTCTTTCTCCAAGATTAGTTTCCTCATTCTCTTCTCAGGTTTTCTCGGCACAACCTATGTTTCAACTTGTTTTCTTTTTCTTGAGCTAGTCTCTCTAGTATTCTTCTTTGTATATACTTTTGTTGACTCAGCAAGAGATGAAACAAATTATGCCCTAGTCCTAGGATAGTTAGAAATAGGAGGGGTATCCTTATGTTTTCCTTTGCTTGGTTTATTTTTCTTTTCAACTACTGGTTTCTTTCCTTTTACTTTCACACTGATATCTTCTTCAGGTTCACTTTCCTCTTCTTCACTAGACATATCCTATCCATGTCCCATTGATAAACCCAAAGTTGGATCCTTTATTTATTCATCACTCTCTATCCCAACCATTTTCTTCAAATCTTTTACAATATTTTTCCTTTTCCTCTCCATAGTGCGAACTTTCAAAACCATAGAGATTTTGGACTTAGCTTCCTCATAATTCCCAAAACATCAAGTTGAACCATCAATCTCCTCTGCCAGTAGAGTTTTTATAGGTGTAGATGTCTCATCAATATTAACCTCATAAGGTAATGGCCTTAGCCATGATACCCTCAGCACTACTGCCTAAACATAGTTAAACTATGTATCCACTAGGAAACACATATCTTCATAGTGTTTCTCAACTAGTGACCTATGAATTTTGCTTCTCAATCTCATCTTTTTCTTGAATTCAACAAAGTATGTTGTCATTATATTGTTAAAGTTACCACCTAATTTCTCAATAAGCACATTGATTTTCTGTGTAACTGGTCGGTCTGTCTTCCACACAATATCTCCAAAAGTAGGAAATATATTATGTATATAGAAGAATATGCAAACTAGCAGAGAACCAAACTTATGCATTGAGCTCTTTGCCTTTTGGATTGAAGAAACATTCATGGATAGTTATGTCATCTGAAGCTTAGCAAGGTCATAAGTATGGTCCTTTATAGGAGAACTGAGCTCTGATACTAATTGTTGGAAATACAATATGGGAAAGAAAGATACTAAGAGGGAGGTGAATCAGATCTTAAAATTTTTATCTCTTAAATCAAACTGATCCACAATCATGCATACATATAATTGATCTATCAACTATCCATAACATAAAATAAATAACTCAAGACGCAGAATTTGTGTAACCCAGAAACCCAAGAAGGTAAAACTAGGGTGGGGATGACACCCACAAAATCTTCACTACTACAACAATAAAGTGTGCCTATTAAGGCTACAAAATTTGATCACAACTTGTGATCTACCTGACTAAAGGTCTGCCCGGTTAAGAGCTATAGATCATTACAGTCTACCTTGTAAAATGATTTAAACTTACAACAAAGTAAGCACTCAGCTCTGAGATTTAGAAAGGTCTGATAGAACCAATCTGTTAAGAGATTTCACCTTATACACTTGTTAGAATGTCTCAAGATTTGATCCTTCAATATGCACTTAGATGCTGATGACGGATCTCCTCTTTCCAATACCTTCCCTGATCTAATAATCTGATGAAACTTTACTCTGCTGCTCACTTCTTTGTTGCTCTACTAGATCTATGCTTCTTAATCAAAATAACCCTTTGTGCATCTCTCATCTATGCACACACACCTTACAAAATTAGGGTAAGAAGCAATCTCATATACCTTACAAATTTGGCATTGAGATCTAGATCAATGATCAAGATCAAATACTTATGCCACTTGGGCATTCTAATTTTCTGATTAGTTCCATGCCACGTATTGGGTCAAATAATTTAATGCATAATTAACTCTATTGAAAACATTAAATACTCAAACAAGTCAGCCCAAAATATTTTACCTTCAAGTTTGTGTCATTCCTGACATGTATGACAAAACTATATTGTTCACCATATAAAGACTCTGGCGCTCAGCATGAACTAATCAACTTTACTCGGCTCCTGTGTAATTTGGAAACTACTATCTGCTTGACAATGAATACTGCTCAGCCTATATTGGATAGCTCAGTTGTAGTGATGACCAAATAATCTACCTAGATAAATGACTAAGTATGGGATACTAATGATCAACAAAAATTAGAGATCAACAGGAACACCTATGGTTACAAGATGCAAGATTACTACTACTAATGAATCTCAAAGTGTTTTTGAAACAAAATGTAGATCTGTGATTGGAGGTTTATAGGATTTAACTCACACTTGATCAGACATAGCTAGTGTATTTGGAATTGTTGTTAGGTTCCACGATGATCCTATGGAGCCTCACTTTTCAGTAGTTAAAAGGTTATTTAGATATTTGAAAGGTTTATGGTATGATAAGTCTGATGGTTTTACATTGCATGGTTATACTGATGTTGATTGGGTAGAGAGTGTTGATGATAGAAAAAGCACCAGTGATGGAGCATTTTTTCTTGGAAAAAGGTTGGTATCATGTTTATGTAAGAAGCAGAAGTATATAGCTCAATATACTACTAAATTAGAATATGTAGAAGCTACTACAAATTATACACAAATTGTTTGGATGAAATAGATGCTGAAGGATATTGCGATAAGTTTGGAAAATCCAGTTGTTTCTCACTATGATAATACAAGTACAATAAACATGTCAAAGAATCATGTTATGCATTCAAATACTAAACTCATTTCAATCAGATATCACTTTTTAAGAGACAAGGTTGCAGAAAATGAATTCAGAATGGAGTACATCAGTACAAAGGAGAAAACAAGAAATATATTCACAAAACCTTGTCCAAAAGACGCCTTTGAGTATTTGAGAGTTATGGCTGGGGTGATAACCCCTCCTTGTGAGAACTAGATGATGTAAGAATGCATCAGTCCAGTATTTTTCTGAGCTATATTATTCCTTGGACTTGATACTTTGATCCACTCCTTAGGGGGAGTGATCGCATGAACACAACAACACATATTTGGGTGATCAAGCAAATAGTTTTTTGTAGTCACAAAGATCTAAACATGATACAGTTTGGAGTGATAGATGATGACATGTAACTAAATGAATGTTTGAAGATGTTAAGTTGATCACTGAAATGTAGAAAGGTAATGCAAGACATTAAATCAATTAATGGATTGTATTTTCATTGATGTCAACTTGATATAATCTAATCGGTTATAATCAAAGTGTCAAAGACTTCAGAGAATCATAGAGAGAAAGATTATGCCGTCAGTAATGCATAAAAGACAAGCATTCACTAAGTGACTTCAAACACTGATGGCTAGTGGAACCTGACAGATAGAGATCACCAAAAGTTAAGCCACAATGATGCCCGAGCAAAGAAACTGACGAGCATTACCAAAGAGAAGAATCAAAAGCATTACCAACACCCAGAATTATAGTGTTAACTAACCAGTATAAATTTGTAGTGAAGCCCGAAGGACATATAACCAAGATGGAAAGACAACTTTGATGGAGAAGCTTGAGGAGAACTGAAGTTTTGACTGAAGCTATCAAAGAGTTAAAGCACCAAAGTTAATTGAAGTTCAGAAATGAAAAAATATCTAGCTGGCAGAGCTAAATATAGACGTAATTAGTTTTTATCTTTGTTTTCATCAACAATATAAAGCTAAAGATAAGTAAAGGATTTAAAGTTATTTAATCTAGTTGGAGAGAAGATCTCTACGAGATAAAACAAGAGTTTCTTTTCAAATCAGGATTGGCTATGATTCTGGATCACAATAAGAAAAAAAAAACCAAGAACCTAGAAACGGTGATATCATATCTATAAAGAGATAACTTAATTCATTATGAATAAAGGGGAGTGAATGAAAAAGAGGATGTTAAAGAAAAATAGATGAAGAACAACTTCATACAGTCCTTATCAATCAAGCTGAGGAAAGAGCTAAATATTTATACAGACATAGAGCAATAGAGAATAGCATCACCGAGAAGAAACAAAAGTGGAGCAAAGCTATTGAAAAGATATATTGATCAGATTGGTTTTTATGAGCTTATCATAGATCAAAATATCTGCAAGTATAAGTTGTATATGTGAATAGATCATTCTGTTTCAGTTTACCCTTTGATTTAGAAAGTCTCTTAACCAAGAAGGTTTTAAAGATCCTTTCTATATTGAGATATATCCCAAGGAGTATCAAAATTTTTTATCATGAAGATAGCATGAGATGCCATATACTATTTCAGAAGCCAGAAGAGTTTGGACAAGGAAGGTAGCATAAAGATGCTCAATATCAAGTGACAAACTAAACATTTAAATCCTCTAACAAGGTAACACCTAACAGTGTGTTTGTAACCTTTAACAGTGTTGGATGTTCACCGAGCTCACTTCAGAAGAGTGAAAATTTTGGGTTACCGGTCCCAAGTGATTTTTCCCTTAACAAAGTTTCCACATTAAAAATCCATGTGTCAATGTTTTTATGAGTCATTAATTTAGTTTTTTTCATTACACATAACTAATAGGGATTGATCGGTATACACTAAGCTATTTACTATTTTTCAGTAAATTTAAAGATTGCTATTTGATAAACATAAAGAACAAGGTTTAATAAAGCATTTTGAGTAGTAGTTATTTGATAAGTATTTTTGATGGCATACATATTGTAGGACTAACGAAAACTAGAGGCCTAATATTGTGGTACTAAGTTTTTGGGTTGATTAATTGGAATATTTTTTAGGCCACTGATTCACCCCCCCCCCCTCTCAGTTATTACTAGCAATTGGTATTAGATCTTGTGTTGTTAGAAAGGGCTTTTAACAACTCAAGGAAAAGATCACAAGATGAACAAATGAGATGTGCCCAAGTTGAATAAAGACAACTTTGCATCATGGAAAATAAGAATAAGACTCCACCTATCAGGTATTGGTAATGATGTTACTCAACACCTTGATACTGGATATGTGTTTCCTATAGGACCTCATACTCTTGAGAAATTGAGAGAACAACATGAGCATAATTGTATGATGATATAACTTGCCTCATCACTCTCCGATGCTAAGTTTAAAGATGTCAAAACTTGCACCTCTGCAAAGAAAATGTGGGATAAGTTGAAGATGGTACATGGAGGAGATGATAATGTACTAAGAGCCAAGACTAAAATCCTGAGAGGGAGGTTTGATGACCTAAGGATGAAAGAATGAGAAAATATCACTCAGTATAGTTGTAGAATCAAAGAGGTAGTCAATTCTATCCAAGGAGTTGGAGGTGTACTTGAAGAGGAGATAATGGTAAGTAAAATCTTAAGAACCTTACTGCTTGTATATCATATTAGAGATTCTGCTATTCAAGAAATGGGACTGGTTGCAAATAGTATAGTTACTCTAGATAGTCTGATTAGTAGACTGATTTCATTTAAAATGAATAAATTTGATAATAGTGTCTTACCATCTATATAATTTGCATTCAAATCTTCTTTAAAAATAAGTATGTCAAGTCATAGGCATGCTATTAGAAATGATAGTGAAATTGAAAATGAGGATCAAGGACTTGATGAGATTGAAGCACTAATGACTAGAAGATTGCAAAGAGGAAAAGGTAGATACAAAGGTAAATTATCACTTGTATGTTTTAATTGTAAAGAGGTTGGAAAATTTGCTACAATATGTCCTAACAGAAGAAAAGATGATAGAAGTAATGAAAAAACATATGAGAAGAAATTTGATAGAGGTGATAACAAATATTACCAAAAAAATTGACAGTCTAAAAGAAGAGATACCCAAGAATTCAAGGACAAAGGAAAGAAATCTTGTTACCTAGCTAAGAACAGAACTGATGATACTAACACCAAATTTGAAAAAGACATTGAGATGGTATTTGTATCCATCAAGGATGATTTAGACGAAGAAGAAGAAAGGTATGTAGAAATTTCACTCATATCTAAGGTTAGTAAGAATGATGTCTGGATCATAGATAGTGGCTTCACTCACCACATGACCAGTGATAAGAAAAGTTTGGAAACTTTTGAATACTATAATGGTGGTTAAGTAAGAATGGGTAATGAGACACCTTATCCAGTTGAAGGTAAATGAACCATAATGTTGAATAACTTGATCAAATGTGAGAATGATTACTGGGTAAAAGGACTGAATTATAATCTGTTAAGTATTTCACAGCTGAACAATACAGGTCACCAAGTAGCATTTGATAATAAGAAGGCAAATATCTTCAATAAATCATGAAGGTTGATCAGAACTGGTGAGCAGAAAAAGGTAACCTTTTTTTTAAAATTTTGATGACACTAACACCACTTTTTTAATGGCTACAAACAAAGACATATGGTTGTGGCACAGAAAATTGTGTCATGTGAATTTTTACAATATGATAAAGATAAGAAATAAAAGGAATGTCAGAGGCTTGCCGAGCATGACAAAGCCCGAGCAGATCATGTGCAAGAATTGTCAAAAAGGTAAGAGGACAAAGTCTAGGTTCAAGAGTAAAAACCATACATCTAATGCAATTATATCATTGGTCCATACTGATCTATGTGGACCAGTGAGGACAAAGAGTTACTATGGAGATATGTATTTCATTCTCTTTGTTGATGATTATTCTAGAATGATAACAATTATGTTCTTAAAAGATAAATCAGAACCATTCAAGATGTTTAAATGGTATAAGGATATGTAGAAAAAAAAAGTGAAAAGAAATTGAAATTCTTAAGGTCAGATAGAGGAGGGAAATTTATTTCAGATGAATTCACTAATTTATGTAATGAGCATGGAATTAAAAGATAGGTTTTTGCACCAAGAACACCACAGGAAAATGGAATTGCTGAGAGAAGAAATGGATCAATTTTTGACTGTGCAAGAACATTGATGATTGAGAAGAGCATCACTCAAAACTTTCTAGAGAGAAGCAGTCAGTACTGCTGTCTACACATTGAACAGAGTACAATTGAAGGATGACACAAAGAAGACACCCTATGAGCTTTGGTATGGTCACACACCGAATGTAAGTTACTTCAGAATATTTGGTAGTCAATATTATATTTTGAAGGATGATAAAAATAGAAATATTTAATCCAAAAGTGATGATGGTATCTTTCTACGCTATTCCACCAAAATCAAAGCTTATAAATGCCTTAATAAGTCAACCAACAAAATCATTGAAAGTACAAATGTTAAGATAAATGAATTTGCAGAAAAGAATGATAAGGAAAGTAGAAGAGAACCAAAGGAATACAATAGATTTGTTTATACAAAGGAACCAGACACTCTACCTGAGTGATTGTGTATTTCTCCTAAGCAACAGAACATTGCACCCAAGTATCAGGCTTCAATTACCAAAAATCAAGATAATACTCAAGATGATGTTCTGAGTGATGGAGATCAGAATGAAGGTCAAGAAGATGATCAAAATGATAGACAGAGAGATGAGCCAAACCTTTCCAAGAATTTCAGAAGACATCATCCATAAAACAATATCATGGGAGACAAGAAGGCTGGAATGAGAACAAGAAGTAAGTCACTAAACACTAGATGTTTACTTTGTGATTTTGAGCCTAAATCTGTTAATACTGCACTTGAGAATTAAGAATGGATCATTTCTATGAATGAAGAAATAGAACATATTGATAATAATAGTACATGGACACTTGTACTAAGACCTGATGACAAGAATGTCATTGGTACCAAATGGATATTCAGAAACAAGCTAAATGAGAATGGAGAAGTAACAAGAAATAAAACAAGATTAGTATGCAAGGGGTATGCACAAGAAGAAGGTATAGATTATGGTGAAACCTTTGTAACCATTTCTAGACTAGAAGGAGTAAGAATATTACTTTCTTATGTTTCATTCAAAGGATTCAAGGTATAACAAATGGATGTCAAATCTACATTTCTAAACAAAATACTGGAAGAAGAGGTATACATTGAACAACCAAAAGGGTTTGTTGATCCAGACAAGAGGAACTTGGTATGTAGACTACATAAATCCTTGTATGGATTGAAACAAGCACCTAGAACCTAGTATTAAATACTTCACTCCTATCTCATTACCATTGAATTTTTAAGAACAAGTGAAAATAGAAATTTGTACTTAAAAGAAGATACCGAAGGTAATATTCTAATTGGTGAAATATTTTTTGATGATATCATTGTTGGGGGAAATGAAATGTTATGAAAATCCTTTGCTAATGAAATGAGAAAATAATTTTAAATGTCTATGTTTGGGGAGATCAAATTCTTTCTTGGTCTATAGATTCTTCAACAAGATGAAGACATATATATCACTCAATCCAAATACATCAAGGAAGTGCTGAAGATATTCAAGATGGAAGATTCCAAGCTAGTTGGAACACCTATGGCTACTGTATGTAAGCTGAGAAAGGATGAAAAATAAAATGAGGTAAATCACACCTTGTATAGATGAATGATTTGCAAACTAATGTATGTTGTTCATACCAGACCAAATATAGCACATACAGTTGGAATAGTTGCAAGATTCTCTGCTAATCCCAAAGAATTGGATATGACTGATGTCAAGAGAATTATGAGATATTTGAAGAACGCCAAGGACTATGGATTATGGTATAAAAGAGATGGAAACTTTGAGATACAAGTCTATACAGATGTTAATTGGGCTAGAAACATTGATGACCAAAATGGCACAACTGGAGGAGCATTCTTCATGGATGACAAACTTGTCACATGGATCAATAAGAAGAAAGGATGCATCTCTCAGACTACTGCAGAACCAAAATATGTGGTTGTTGTTGCAAATTTATCAAATATTGCATGGATCAAACAATTACTTGAAGGTATGAATATGAATATTCTTGAACTAGTGATTATCTATTGTGATAATACCAGTGCAATTAACATTTCTAAGAATCCAGTCATGCATGCTAAGACTAAGCATATTCCTATCAAGTATCACTATTTAAGAGAGAAAGTGAAAGAAAAAGAAGTGATACTAGAATATGTTCAATCAAAGGAACAATTATCTGATATATTCACCAAGCCATTACCAAAAGATACATTTGAGTACCTAAGATAGAGACTAGGGGTACAACCCTTGTCTATTGGTTAGTAAGATGACTAGGAGGCTGCCTCAGCCTATACACAATAAGAAGATCTTTCATGTTGATGGAAGCATGGAGATGAACACCAACAGATACATATGTACACAACAAGGTAAAAATATGTACCGAATACTAGAGACAAATGTATTTTTGATGGATAGGGAAATTCAAGGAATATATTATATAAAGGGATGGCAAATAATATAGAAAAATTGTTTGCCATTGTTGTCAAAGGGAGAGAGATTCTCATGATCAAAAGGGAGAGATTATCTCATTATCAAGAATTATGAGGGAGACATATTCTCATTATCATAAGGGAGAGAGATTATCATTATTATTAGGAAGATATTATATCATTATCCATGAAGAGAAGTTCCTAACAATCAAAAGGAAGAGTTAGTCAATATATAAGGGAAAGATTGATTACATATGAAATATTTATCTAAGGGAGAGAAGTAACAAAGGGAGAGATTACATACTAAGGAAAAGATGACTCATTGCTGTCAAAAGAAAAAGAGACTAACAAGAAGAGGAACAGTCAAGGAAGAGGACATATAAGAACAAAGATGAAAGATGCTACATCTATCTCGTAAAGGGATTAAAGATTGAAGACACCCACTCTACAAGAAACAAATCTAAGCTATATGAGCTTACCGAGAGCCAGAGACTTATAATATTTACATTAGGAAAGATTGATGAAACTATTATACTTAATATTGTATTAGTAATGATATAGTGTGATAATGTAGTGTGTTGCCATCAATGCCAAAGGGATAGATTGATGACATGTAACTGATTAAATGTTTGAATATGTTAAGTTGATCACTAAAATGCATAAAGACAATGCAAGACATTAAATCAATTAATGGATTGTGTTTTCACTAATGTCAAATTGATATAATCTAATCAGTTATAATCAAAGTGTCAAAGACTTTAGAGAATCATATAGAAAGATTATGCTTTTAGTAATGAATAAAAGAAAAGCATTCAATAAGTGATTCCTAAGAAAACAAACTGATGAGCATTATCAAAGAGTAGAATCACAAGCATTACCGATGGCCATAATTATAGTGTTAACTGACAAGAAGAACTTTGCAGTGAAGCCTGAAGGATAGACAACCTCGACGGATAGACAACCTTGACAGAGAAGCCCAAGGAGAATTGAAGTGTTGACTGAAGTTATTGAAGAGTTAAAACACCAAAGTTAACTGAAGTTCAGAAATGAATAAATATCTAGCTGGCAGAGCTAAATATAGACTTAGCAGGTTGTTATCTTTGTTTTCATCGACAAGATAAAGACAAAAATAAGTAAAGGATTTAAAGTTGTTTTATCTAGTTGCCAAGAATATCTCTACGAGATAAAATAGGAGTTGTGCTTTAAATTAGGATTGGCTAAGATTGTGGATCACACCAAGAACAAGAAAATCAAGAACCTAGAAATGGTGATGTCATATCTATAAAGAGACAACTTAATTAATTATGAATAAAGGGGAGTGAATGAAAAAGAGGATGCTAAAGAGAAACTGATGAAGAACAACTTCATATAGTCCTGATCAATCAAGTTGAGGAAAGAGCTAAATATTTATGTGGACACCGAGCAATAGAGCATAGCATCACCAAGAAGAAACAAAAGTGGAGCAAAGGTATTGAAAACATATATTGATCAGATTGGTCTTTATGAGCTTATAATAGATCTAAAAATTTGCAAGTATAAGTTGTATATGTGAATAGATCATAAGTTATTTTAGTTTAACCATTGATTTAGAAAGTCTCTTAACTGAGAAGGATTTAAAGATTCTTTCTATATTGAGATACATCCCACGGAGTATCAAAAAGTTTGATCATAAAGATAGTATGAGATGCCACATACCATTTGACAAAATAGAAGAGTTTGGACAAGGAAGGTAGCATAGAGATGCCCGATATCAAGTGAAAATCTAAAATTTTAAATCCTCTAACAAGTCACACCTAACAGTGTGTTTTTAACCTTTAACAGGGTTGGCTCTTCACTGAGCTCACTTCAGAAGAGTGAAAATTTTGGGTTACCGGTCCGAAGTGGTTTTTCCCTTAACAGGGTTTCCACATTAAAAATCCATGTGTCAATGTGTTTATGAGTCATTACTTTAGTGTTTTTAAATACACATAACTAATCTGGATTGATCGGTATACACTAAGATATTTACTAATTTTTTGTAAACTGAAAGACTGCTATTCAATAAACATAAAGAACAAGGTTTAATAAAGAACTCCGAGCAGTAGTTATTTGATAAGTATATTTTAGGGCATACATCTTGTAAGATTGAAGATACCTAGAGGCTTAATATTTTGGTAATAAGTTTTTGGGTTGATTAATTGGAATATTTTTGAGGCCATTTATTCACCCCCCCCCCCCCTCAGTTATTAGTAACAATAGAATGTTTAGAGAAGGGAAATAATTATGGAACCCTTTTCCATTGATTTTAAAGGGGGAGATATTCATGTGAAAAATACCTACTACCTTACGAGGAGCTATGAAGAGGATATTGAGAAAGTTATATTATGAATGCTACTTTTGGGTTGATGGTTTTTCACATATGTTTCCATCAATGCCAAAAGGGATATTTTTAGATTTTGTTTTGTTTGAGGTGTTGAAATTCATGTTTTTTCATTGATGTCAACATATTTTTCAATTGGATGCATTACACGTTTCAGAAAGACTCGTTATCACAGGTACATGCAATATTGATAGTTGTGTATGGATAGTGTATAATGTTTAATTATATGTGATCATGGAGTTGTGTAAAGGGAAGTATGTACACCTTATATCTAAGTTCGTTGGTTTTCATATTGCATTTTCCATGAGTTACAGTTGTTTTGGTGATGACTGGTTACAAATAAGTGACAGAGGATTATGATAGAGATGGTCTCTAAGTTTTTCAAATAAATTGGATGCAAGCATGAATTATGATATGAGAGACTAAGGCATGATAAAAGTTACATTGGAAAATATTCTTTATGATTCTTGGGTCGTTGCATTCTTGATGATGTCAGCTGTCGTGTGTGGATTTTGGAAGACCTATTTGGGGGTGACCACAAAGATGTAATGTTCTTAGTGAATGGTGAGTGTGAATTATGGATCTTTGCGCATAAATGATGATTTATATTTTTTATTTACTTGTTTAAGGTGCCTTGTGTAACTTATCAAGGGGCCATGTATTTGTTTGTGTATTTGGGAAGTCCTAATAGGATGACCTAATTGCTAGTTGTAATTTATATAAAGGAAAGAAGTGTCTTGATGTGAAAAGGTATGGATTGAATGTTGTGAGTATGTGGGTGCAATTTTTGCTGGATGTAGAGAAGTGATTATGTTTGTAATGCACTTCATTGGAGCTATATAGGAATCAAGTTGCTATCAGTCATTTCACTGCTATAAGTATGCCTTAATACTTATATTTGGGTAGTGGAACCATAAGGTGGATTTAATCTTCACACTTGGCCAGTGTGCTTGGGTAGTGAGATATTCATTTCATTTAACTCCTGATAGGGCTGAAAGGAATCCTATAAGGGTCTTTCCTTTAACATGGATACAATATTACAGTGCATTATTTGTGGGTATTAATTCCCATGGGGGTTTCTCCCTTAATAGGGTTTTCCTTGATAACAAATACTTGTGTTATAGTGTTGTTCTTGAAGTGTTCATATTTGCATTGAGTAATTGGTTTATAAGTTTAGATTTTAAATATTTGGGCACACAACTAATTCACCCTCATCTCAGTTGTGTTGATAGAATATTATTCATAACACTTATATTGCATAGTATTAAATTTAGGCAACATCATATTAACCCTAATATTGACACAAATTCTCATTAAGATAAGTTGAAAGCTTTGTTGGGTGATTCTATCAACTACCAAGAGAAATCCAAATGACTTTTCCATGCCTCTAAAAACCTCAAAGTTATTGAAGTTAAGGGGTAGGCTAGGGAGGAAAACCCTTGTGGGAACCAAATACCCAATTCATTTTAGGCATTGAATCTCACCCTCCATTTACAAAGGGATAAGATATTTCTCTTATTACTCACATATGTCCATGGGTCATTTGTAAGAACCTATACAAAAGGAATAAGCTATTGGAATCAGATTGGTTCTCCTGTTACCTTTTAACTACCACTAGGAATAATCCCACTTTCTAATTCGGTCTATAGAAGGTCAAAAGGAAATGAAGTTACCCACCAAGGAGAGCTCCATCTCTATCATAGTTTCTTTTACTATTTCATCAGGAACATTAGTTGTAGTATCGCAGACATTATAGAAAGCCACATGTACTTTCCTAGTATCAGATACCATCATTTTTTATGGGTTAACACCAAATAACTTATTGAAAAAAGAAGAAGGATTCTCCTATTGGAGGAAAGACTCTCCAAAAACATTAGATTTGTCAACACAACCCTGAATATTCACTTCTATTGCTTTAATAATAACAAAGGTGGACCCCAAAGAAGGGGCATTAGGGACAAGACATTAAATATTTGAGGGAGAGGACATAGAGACCCGCATTGGGACCCCTCCATCAGCTCCATCGAAGGAAACTGGAAGAAAGCACAAAGAAGAGGAAAAACTCTAGCCGAGCATTAGTAGAGATTATTCAAAGAAAGTAATGATACTTAATTAGTTGTGTTGTATAAATATTTAATCCTTATAATCATCTTTCCAAACACTATAATTTTAAATTTATATTTAATTTTATTCATATACCTACCTTGTTTAACTTATATATTATTATTTTTTATTGAAAATTTATGTGTTTAGTTTCTTTATTTGGAAACTTTAAATATTAGAGGAAACAATTAAATAATATATCTCTTTTCTAGGTATTCATATCTTCATTTCAACACAAAAATAAAATGTTACTTCAAATAAATAAATAAAATTATGTATTAAAGGATACTCCTCTATCCAAATCACAATTACTTTGACATCATCAATTAAGTAATATATATATATATATATATATATATATATATATATATGCAACAAAAAATTATCAAAAAAATCGTTACCCTTTTTATGCATTACACAATGAATTGCACTTCTAAAAAATGTTGATTACTATAAATTTTAAGTTAATGAGAGTTACATAAAAATATGGACAATTTATTTCTATTTTTTAAAACATATTTAGAATATATATGAAAAATATAATAGACGAGTAGTTTACTTCATCCTAAAATGCTTAATGATTTAGCTGCTAAAGTGTTAAACTAAAGATTTGAGGCAAAATACTGATTTTAAGGTCAAATTTGGAAAAAAGGTGTAATCTAGTATTGTGGGATCACCTAACTTGATGTTTAACAGATTATCATAATATAAGAGGAGTCAAATTTCAACCATCTTGTATTGAACAAATATATACATATTCCTTTTAGATGATGCAGGCTAAAATAATCTTAGTGACTCTCTAGATCAAAGTATCCCAAATCAATAATTTGGTAGTGTTCTTAGGATCTTTTAGCCTTTGGGATGCAATAGCGAGGTCAAATTTGATAAAAGAAAACTAGATAGTTAACTATATCCCACTGTCACTAACTAGATTACCTTAAACCTTTAAGACCCACAATAAAAAAATATATGCACAAAGGTCAATTCTCTAATACGCGAACAGATTTACATGTCAAAGTCTCTAATACCAATGTTGAAATGATAAATGATCGATCATAAAGGTATAGACTTCAAATATCAACCATGAAATATGCTAACCACAAGAGAATGTTTCAATACAAGATTTCATGAGCAATAAGATCAAAAGATACTCTATGTGATATCAAATTAATGTGATACAATATACAAATGGGGCTTTCTTATATAGCTAAGATGATAAGGTAGGGTTACAACTATAAAAGATACAAACATTTAATACACTATCAAAATAATAAATGCATAAAGAATATATTAATTAATGACTTATCATCTAATATAACTAACATCTTTCTCTATATCAAATGATAAATCACAAGTTACAAAGTAAATGATGACAAATAGCTTATTCCAACTAAGCCTAAGTAGCATTAACATGTAAATGATATTTACACTTACAAATAAATGATAAATCCTTAACAAGTTTTGATAGTCTAACATATTAAAGTATCATTTTCTAAATTATTAAAGAAATATAATAATCTTGTGTATGTTTATATTTTCAGAGTTAAAAATCGTGGTTTAGGCTTTATATATTAGTGCATCAAATATGGGTTCTTCATATCTTTAGGATAATTTCAAATTTTAATAGTATTTTATCATCTTCTTTTAAAAGATAATTATACCTAACATAAATAATCAATGTGTATAAGAAATTGGACAACTCATATGTTTCTTTATAATAGTGAATAGATTCCAAATATTCAAAACTATTAGTTATGTTCTATGCTATCTAAAATAAATTTATCAACCTGTAATTAGAAATCATCCTTAGTTTCGTGGTGTTTATGGTTATCTCAAATATCCTACAATTTTTTTGAACATTTTTTTCTCTTTTGTAATGCCTTCAAGAAGATCTTCAATCTCTACTTCATTATTTTTAATGCCCCATCAAGGAACCCTTAGAATATATGGTAAAACATATATTTTTTATTTTAATACAATAAAATTTAAACATGCATAACGTACAAGAGTGTTTCACCTAATAATAAGATAACCAATTTTTCACCTTGCAGAAAATACAAGAAGAAGTTCAAACATACTCCCAATGGTTCCAAGACATCCAACTATGAAAACTATACAAATACTAGCATTCATCAATTTTCCATAAGAGCTCAAATTATATCCAACTAGTTACCTTCTACATGAAGTTGGTCAAATAAACACAACTACTCATGGAGATGACTAGGTCAACCTCTAAAGAAGCTAACCATCTAGGTTAATTCTAAACACCAATCAAAATATTTCTATATTATCCACCATACACTTGATCATTAAAATATTAGTCAGTTGTGATAAATTGAATAGATAAAAATCATAAATATAGTTCAAAATGTCCTACAACCATAAATGTGTCAATAGCTAGGCATACATGCCAAACTGGGTAAAAATGCAAGAGGATAGGTAGAGAGACCATTTTTTATGTGCAATCATTGATACTCATATGAGATGATGAAAATTCTAAATTTTGGTTTGAAAGTGCATACATTGATCTATTAAAATTGACAAAGACCAAAAATTCTCCGACCTCACATTTGGAACGCAGTGAGGTCTCCAAACAACCACCCAAAAATTTCCTTGATCTTCATGTGTACAAGTTCATAGAGAATAACAAAGTTTGTTATTGGCTTCATCAACTTGCACGCATCATGAGGTAACTCTTCTCTATTTTCAAGCCATTTTCTTATTATTTTCATAGTTTAATTATATATGTCATTTCTAGTTTTTAAAATTTATTTACTTTCAATTATTGTAGTTAGTTTTTTAGAATTTTATGTCATCCTTTGTACTCTATATGCATGAAACATATTCATTTTTCACTATCATCTTGTACTTGAATTTTAATCCTTTACCCATGTGTGCATCTCAGGTAGTAAGCTTTTGAAGTTCATCATTTTGTCTTTGTAGTGTGTTATTTTATTTTATATCATTAAAATATCAATTTTTATTAACAATTAGTAGTTAGCTTGAGTTCCTTGTATTTTACATTTTTAGTTGTTTTCAAGACTCTTTCCGATTAATTTTTCTTAATCCCCTTTCTCACCAAAGTACTAAAGTTAAATCAGGAGACGGAAGGGATAGTTTATCCCTTGTGACATTAACCAATATTAAGGTAAGTGAAATTTTCCTTCCTCATATTTTGTTGAACCCAACATGAACTAGGGATATCAACATTAAGCCTTCCCCTTTCTAAGTGGTAGTCTCTTTTTAGAGATGGTGAAAATCATTCCTATCTTAGTACCTACCTGAAGGGTACCTAAAATGAGCATAAACTTCACCCCTCTTGATGAGCTATACATTCAAGAGCCCTCTCCACTTTATATCCCAACATTGATTAATGTTTCCTTTGTTTGGGTTTTCACGATTGATCCTAGATGTTAGGTGGATCATATAACTGAAGAGGTTCTCTTCGTAAACTATGGAAGATATGATGAGTGTTCTACCTCCATCCAAACAACTAATTGACTATAAATTCCCACTTTGGGATACACGACCCTCACAGTCCACATAGCACTCAAGGTGGCAATTTTTATTTATTTATTTATTCCTGAATCAAACCTCTTCATGGTCAAGTTGGATATACCTTTCATGGTTCATAAGTGTTTTATTTTTTCTTCGGAGGGTATTATTCCTATGATCTAGAATATTGAATCACACCCTTTGGTATCCCTTTGTGGATTTATTCTTGGTCATTTTCAACCTAATTTTGTAGGGCCCTTACATCCTCGACAATATGCTTCATTTCTAGCTTATCAAAAATAAAAGGTTGGAGAATTTACTCTAAAATATATAAAACATATCCTCTCTCCCCTTGTACAACTATCTTATGAGGCTTACCATTATTTGTCTTCTATCCTTTCTTCATTGGGGACTCAAGATAAGTTTTTTACTTATTGGAAGCTTCCTTGTCTACCTCAAGCCTTGAAACCTTTGAAAGTATCTTATATTCTCACATCTACATGCACTATAGAAAAATTAATGACACATTGAACAATAATACCCAAGCCCAATGTGCACCCAAGAGGAACTTTGAGTAGGGTCATGTGCTAGAGTTCCATTTTTACAAGTCCACTCTAGTGGATCCTCTTTCTAGTTTAGTTCTCATAGTAGAGAAAGCATTGAATTTACCTGAGTTTATCTCTAGCCTTTTAATTAGAGGTTGACAGAACGTCTTCTTCATATACACCTTAGCTTGGGTGACTTACAAGCTATGAGGATTTGATTTTTGTCTCTCTTGAGGAGATTAGAGTATTGATACTGATCTTCACACAATCCCTCTCACTCATATCATTCACAATTTTGGATGAGAATGTGGAGGAAGAATCATCCTTGGCTTTAGCTATTGGTGGTTTTCATGGAGCTTCCAGAGTAGTTATACTACTACAATCTTGACCTCCCTCCCCACATGATCAAAATTGAGGGGGTAATTATTTATTATTAGATGACCCGTAAAGTCATCACACACTTCAAAATATTTACGTTAGAGAATGTTTCCATGTGTTCCCTAATGCTTGTCCTTTTTTCCCTTGTAGAGGCCCCTAATCCTCCATTGGTACTTGGAAATAGAGTTTTATCTATCATATACATTCTTCTATTTATGATTTTATTCTTATATTTTTCATGTATTTATTTTTCACATGTTGGGACAATGCAAAATATTGGTGGCATTTAGGCTTCCATTCCATATTGACCCTAAGTTTTCATTTTCTTCATCTTCATTTGAAAATTTTCACATCTAAGCCATGTTGACCATAATGGGGAGGTCTAACTCACAAGAGCACTCTTTCTCTATGTAATACCCTCTTTTTGGTCTTCCTAGGGTTTCTTCCTCTACCCTATCTATAGGACAATTCTATGATCCTCTACTTCCCTTAGAACTCTCCACCAACTACAAACCACTCTCTTATCCTTCTCAATCCAACAATGCACCCAAATGCTCCATCAAGAAACTATCCCTCCAATTTTTTGTTGACAATAAGTAAAGGTGTTTCCACTACTTTCCCTTTGTTTTTAACCAATCTTGACCCCTTCTGATGGATTCTTTCAAAGATCCTCCATTGAGTTCACTGATTTATTTTTTAGGCCTTGTAGCCTTTTTGGTCCAATTAGCCCTCCTAGATACCGTATTCTTGGATTTCTTGCCAAATTCTCTTAACAACCCATTCAACTAATTATGTATTCTTTGTAAGACCACCCTGGGCTCAAGTATTTTCTAGGTTTTTGGTCTTCAAGTTGTCCCTACACTAGATTTCTTTGGAACCCATATTTTCATGTGTTTCTAGGGCATGTAGTCCAGTCAAGTTTCTTTTCTTTCTCTAATTTCTCTGATGGCCTCCTCTAATCTTCTCCTTGCATAGAAATATCAAGGTCACATACCCCTACACCAATCCATCTATTAATCTCTCTTTCTTCTATTTTGTTCAAGCTCCTAGCAAGAACACCCCTATACTCCCCTAGGGCTTGATGGAAAAATTATCTCCCCTACATATACAACCTCTAAAATGCATATTTACACTAATTACATAGTTCCCTACTTGATTCCAAGTGGCCATTGAAGTTCACCCATGGGAACTCAAGTGGGACTCATTTTTACATGACTGGCTCTAAACACACCAGCAAAGCAGTAAAACTAAAGAAATTTACAATACAATAAGAAAATAGCCTAAACTACCAAAATAAAACTAAATAGAGTAATCACGTGACAAATAACATCGGCTCAATGCATTAATTAAATCCATTCAATCCATTAAAGGTCTGCATGAAGGCTCTTTCACATAATACAATCCAAGTCTTGGCTTTTCATAACACAGTCCATACAATGACACTTCCAACCCTTATATTGGGGTTTTTCTAGGCTTATATAGTCTATTCCCACATGTTTGGACCCCTAGGTAAGGATTAGAACACCATTAAAGCCCTTTCCTAGTTTTTAGGAAATGTTGTCATGACAACTTTGCAAAGTTGCAAAGTTGTCATGAGCAACTTTTACAACTTTTTCTCATTTGATGTTTGATTAACCTAACTCTCTACATTCAACTCTAAATCAGGCCATAAGACCTTAAAATAGTTAAAAACATAAAAATCATAATTGCCTCTCAATTTTGGAGTCTTGGTCAAACTTTAACCCTTTGTTAACTTTCTAGGGCCTAAACACTCAGAGCCTAATTGATAACACAAAAAACTTGACTCTAAACACTCCTACCTCTAAAAGAACAACAAAACAACCTTGGTACTTTGTCCTTAGTCCTTATTACCTTGGTGGTTGGCTAAAACTACCTACAGGCCAAAAAATTTCAAAGATCTTCCATGAAAGCTTTATGTGCTCCTGCACAATTCTCCCCCTGCAACAAGAAAATCAAGTTAAATGTGGTGTGATGAACTTCATGTTGATGCCATATTTCTTAAAGTCACTTTCTTCTATCCATGTCACCTATGACTAAGTTTTTTGTTCCCATTTGTCTAGATGCTCCATGTAAGTCTTACTCCTAGTCTTCTTCTTCATTCTTCAATCCAGAATTCTCTCCACTTGTGGCTTGATCTTATTAGGTACTTGGAGTTCTTCCACATCCTTAGTCACCTCTATACTGTAATTTCTCTGATCTACTTCTAGACCCTTGTATTTAATCAAGTCCTTCACATTGAAAATAGGAGAAATTGACATCTCCTTAGGTAAATCTATCTTGTAGGCATTGGAGCCATACTTAGCTAACGTCTTGCATGGTCAAATCCTCTTCATCTATATTTCTCTTTGTATTCCCTTCTATATCCTAGCCTTTGTTCAATTATACCATCACCAAGTCCCCTAACTAAAATTGTAAGTCTCTTCTCCCTTCATTCTTCTTAGCTTTAAGCTTCAGATTTTCCTCCATTAATGTCTTCTTCACTTGCTCATGGACTTCGCTCATTGATTGAGAAAAATCATCTGCATGTCCACTGATCCCCTCATATCCTTTCAAATCTCTAAGCTCAAAAACACCCCTTGGACGTAATCCATACACAATAAAAAATGGACTCTTACCAGTAGTCCTATTTGCACTATCATTATAGGTAAAATCTGCTTGTGAGATGACTTGTTCCCATCCTTGTCCATAGTCCTTGGTTAAACATGTCAACAAGTTGCCAAGAATATAGTCGATTACCTCTGTCTAGCCATCTATTTAAGGATGATATACATAACTATGAGCAAGATTAGTACCCAATCTCTTCCATATGGTCTTCCAAAAGTACCCCATAAACCTCACATCTATGTCTACAACTATTCTCAATGGGAAACCATGTATCCTTACTATCCCCTTAAAGAAAAGGTGGGAAATGTGACTAGCATCAAGTGTTGTTTTACATGGGATAAAATGATTCATCTTACTCAATCTGTCGAATACCACAAACACACTATCAAAACTAGTTGGTGTCCTAGGCAGTCCTCCTATGAAATCCATACTTATGCATTCCCATGGTCTACATGGTATGGGAAATAGTTGATAAATACTTGCATTTCATGATTTCCCCATTTTCCTTTTGACATACTCTATATTGCTCAACATATCTCCTTATATCTTTTTGTATTTTAGTACACCAATGTAATCTCTCCACTAGGTCTAGGGTCTTGTTTAACCCAAAGTGTCCACTTAAGCTACCATTGTGCTTCTCTTGGATGAGGTTCTCCCTCATGGAACCCCTTGGAACACATAGTTGTTTCCCTCTAAAAAATAAACCATTATGTAAAGTATAGTCTGTATACTCACTATGAAAGTGATTTTCAAAATCATTACATACCTTCTAGATCTCTGAGAAATTTGAATCTCCTTCATAAAGATGATTGAATTGTTCAACCCCTGTGCTCTACAACTGTATCTCTTCAACAATAAGCAACCTCCTACTAAGTGCGTCTGCAACCTTATTGTTTATCCCCTTCTTGTGCTTGATTATAAAAGTGAATGATTGCAGAAACTCCACCCACTTTATATGCCTCAAACTAAGCTTCTCTTATGTATTTATGTAGCTTTAGGCCAAGTTTTCAATGTATATAGGAAATTATTTTGGCAAAAAATAGTGCCTCCACTTCTTAAGAGCTTGCACCAATGCATAAAGCTCTAGATAATAGGATGGGTACCTAGACTTTGCTTCATTTAACCTTTCACTAAAGAGGGTTACTAGTCTTCCTTCCTAACTTAGGACTGCTCCCACTTTTTTCTAGCATCCCATTCTACAATGAATAACTTATCAAAGCTTTGCAACACAAGTATAGGTTGGGTAGCCACTTCCTTCTTCAATATTTCAAACCCTTCATTAGCTTCCTTCATCCATATTAACTATGTCTTGACTCCACCTTTAATGGTATCTAGGGCAGGTGCATAGATTTCACTAAATCTTCTTACAAAATTTCTATAGAATTATTCCAACCCATGGAAGCTTCTCACTTCATTCCATGTCTTAGGAGTATGCCAAGTCAAAATGGATTCAAATTTACTCTTATCGATCTTCAATTCCCCTTGGGATACTACAAATCCTAGATAGACTAGTTCTTGTTTCATAAACTCACTCTTTTCAAAAATTATGTTTATCTTCTCTTCTTGTAGTCGTTTCAACACAAGTTATAGTGCTTTATGTGTTCTTCCAATGTTTTTTAAAAGATGAGGATATCATCTAGGTATACTACCACAAATACCCCTATGTAATCCTTTAGGACTTCATTCATGACCCTGATAAAAGTACTAGGTGCACTTGTATGCCCAAACGACATTACTAACCACTCATATAATCTATTTGTGGTTTTAAAATCTTACTTCCATTCATCACCATCTTTCATCCTAGTCTGATAATGTCAACTTTTAAGATCAATCTTTGAGAAGTACTTAGCACCCCCTAAGAAATTGATTAAGTCTTCTATTATTGGAATAGGAAATCTATACCTTATTCTAATCCTATTAATTTCCCTAGAGTCAGTACACATTCTCCACTTACCTCCTTCCTTAGGAGCCAATACCACTAGAGCAACACATGGGATGATGTTGTTTCTTATCAGACCTTGGTCAAATAACTCCTGCACTTGCCTTGCAATCTCTTTGTTCTATCCAAGTGTCATCTTTTCGGCAGCCTTATTAGGCAATGATGCCCCTAGCACAAAGTAAATTTTATGACTGATTTGTCTTTTTGGAGGTAGTGTAGTTGGTGCCCCTTCACATATGATGTCTTGGAATTGATCAAAAAATTGTCTAAATTCTACAGGCATAGGTACGTGTTTGGGTGTCTCCTCCTACTTCAGTGTCACCAAAATTGCATAACCAATACCTTCTTCATCCTTCATGTCTTTTATAAATTCTTTCCCACTCATTAGGAGAGTATTAGAATCTATCTTTTCCATTGTTTCTTCATCTATCAAACATTGTATCTTATTAGTCACTCCATTCTTCTTGAATGACCACTTATTCTCCTTCCCATAGTTGACTACCTACCTATCATATTTCCATGGTCTTCCCAAAATCAAATGGCATGCATCCATTGGTAATACATAATAAAGTATCTTTCCTTGATACTTAACTATGGTGAAATCAACCCACACTTGCTCATTAACCATTATATTATTGTTAGACTGAATTTAGAATGACTGAGAGGGGGGTGAATCAGTTATCCACAGGTCTAGATGTACCAATTGAAACTTTATAGAACTTTAAACAACTCAGAACTGCTCGGTAGCAACATCATAAGTCAACAACATAAATATGTAGTTTACTATTCAAATGTAATAAGATTGTAGAAACTTAACGGTAAAATACACCATAAACATTTACACAAGTTGATACCAATATTTAACCTAGAAATCCAATTTGGGAAAAACCACCAGTAACATGCTACCAAATTTTTACTCTTCTGAAGTGAGCTATGGTAGGAGCCAACCCTGTTAAAGGTTACAAAACACATTGCTAAATGTGACCTGGTTAAAAGATTTAATCACCTTGTGAGCAGTGGCCTTGTTTGAGGACTTAGAATATTCCACCTGACTGTCACCTTGCTCAAAGTATTTATACAATGACTGTTAGGTCAACCTGGTTAAAGGATTTTGGCTGATACAATGGTTAGAAAGTAATTAGAAGGTGTGATCTGATACATACAAATTACTTTTAAAATATAGATCTAGTTCAGCTCTAATGCTAATTCACTGAGTGGCCTCCATTCTCATTTCAATCTTCATATATGCTTGGAAATCTATCAAGCAATCACTTTTGCAATTCTGTGGTTCTATGCTCAACTTTCTCTACTAGTTCATGCCAGTCAGTCAATTAACCATGCAATCCTCTTGCATATATTTAGAATATACATCTCAACTTGAATAACTCCTTGAGGTTATCTTATACCTCTTCATTTAGGTAAAATAAATATTTGTCTCTTAATCATAATAGTAGATCTTAGGTTAAGTTGGATCCAATGAATCTTTCCATCATTTACATTTAATTTACTTGTCCAAAGCAATCACTAATTAAATATTGAATCCATGAGTTAATTAGGGTTACCTGTTCATTAATTAATGTGGACCAATCATTATTATCCTTAATTAACTTCACATATCCTAATAAATTAAATTATTTCAGCCAGAGATCTCAAATCTCAACATTTACCAAAATAATGGTGCTAGACCATAATTGTGTTCTTCCACTTGGTCATCACTATTTTCTGCGATAATTTACTGGTGCTGGGTCGACACTAGAAATTATGCTCAGCATACACTAGTTCTCAATCGACACAAACTTCTCTCAGCATATACTGTCTGACATCTTCATCTTAGTGTTATAGATAAACAACACATTACCTTGCCAATGTGCCAACTGATCAAGTACCCTTGTAGTTTCCCATAACTCAACCATTTCAATTGGTCTTCTTGTTATCCTTTCCTTCAAATCTTCATCAACAATCAATAGATATGGTAGTAAAAATGATAGAAATAGTCACACTAGTTAAGGTTTGACATCAATGACAAAACAACAATTGTTTACATTGTAGCTTTCCAACAACCTCTCTCTTTGGCATTGACGACAACACAAAACTTTAAAACATAATTTTACAAACATAGTTACCATACAATCCAAAAAGTCTGCGTGTGTTCCTTAATATGAACAAATCTTCATTAATGTCTTTAGCTTCATTTTGATTCTCATCTTGTAAAAAATTTCTCCCTAATTGCCTGTAGTCACAGTGAAATCTTTCTATTTTTGTTCATCTGTAGACTCCCTCTTTCAGTAATCTCTCCCTTTTTCTCCAAGTAGTAGACTCTCCCTCTTTGACAATAATGCCAAAGATGTTGACATCTCCTTTATGCAGATTTTTTGGTTCTAGATCAGTGTCATGTTGTTCCTGTCATCTTGTTTATGACTAATCCTCTTTTTCTGTCCTTGTCTTTCTTTTACAACTTTAGGTAGCTTCCTACAGTGTGACTTCTTTGCCTCAATGTGTCAAATATTTAGAATATAAAATTTGATGCAACACTTCCAATCTGAATTAATTAGCCTCAGTTAGGGGACTCACCCCTAATTTATGTTGCACATACTCATGAGCATCCTTCTCTAGTGCTTTTGTAAATATGTCTTTCAATTGTTCCTTAGTATGCACATATTCCAATCTCACTTCCTTGTTTTGAACTAATTCTCTCAAGTAATGATACTTGATAGCTATATTATTTTTCTTGGAGTGCATCAAAGGGTTCTTAGAAATATTAATAGCACTAGTGTTATCACAATATATAACAACTAGTTCTGTGATCTCCTTTTTCATACCTTTCAGTAGTATCTTCAACCATACAATATTAGAGAAAATAATTGTTGCTGCCACATACTCGGCTTCAGCTATGGATTGTGAGGTGCAATTCTATTTCTTTCTTGTCCAAGAAACCAGTCTCTTTCCTAAAAAAAATGTTCCACCTGTGGTGCTTTTCCTATCATGCACATTTCTAGCCTAATCAGAATCAGTGTAAACTCTGAGTTCAAACTTGTTATTCTTTTTGTAATACACACCATATTCATATGTACCCTTCAAATATCTTAGCATTCTTTTTACTGCCATCATATGAGTCTCCTTGGGATTGGTAGAAAATCTTGCAACAATTCCAACAGCTAGAGCAAAATCAAGTCTAGTGTGCACAACATATTGCAGCTTTCCAATCATTGACTTGTAAAGGGTTTGATTCATTTCTTTTGTATCATCATTTTTTGTCAAAAAATTTCCAGTAGCCATGGGTGTACTTACTGGTTTTGATTCTTTGATTCCAAAAGTTTTTAGTATCTCCTCAACATATTTTGATTGAGTAATGTAGATACCATTCTTCATTTGATATATTTGTAAGACAACAAAGAATTTGATTTCACCAAACATAGACATCTCAAATTCAGTTTGCATCTCTTTTGTAAATGTTTGGCATAACACATCTTGTCCACAAAATATAATTTCATCAAAAAAAATTTGAGCTAGTAAATTACCTTTACCTTGTTTTGTCGTCAAATATAGATTGTTGTTGTCATTGGTCCTTGTGAATGCAATCTTTATCAGATAATTGTGCAATCTCTCATACCATGCTCTTCATTCTTGCTTCCATCCATATAGTACCTTGTGTAGTCTACAAACCATGTTCCTCTTGCTTGGGTCAAGAAATCCATCAGCTTGTTCAATGTACACTTCTTCTAATATCACAATAATAAATGATGACTCTACATCGATTTGATAAACTTTTAAACCTTTGTAGGCTGCATATGCAATTAAAGTTCTGACTCCTTCCAACCTTACAGCTGGGGTGAATGTTTCTCCATAATCAATTCCTTCCTCTTATGCATAACCTTTGCGTACAAGTCTATCTTTATTCCTTGTTACTTCTCCATGTTCATTTATCTTATTTCTGAATACTCAATTATTCTAATTATATTTTTATCATTCGAACTAGGTACAAGTGTCCAAGTTTTGTTCTTTTCAATCCGATCAGTTTCTTCAGTCATGGCTTGTATGCATTTTCCATTTTCTAAAGCATCTTTTACTGTTTTAGGCTCAAAATCACATAACAAGAATGTATTGTCTCTCAACTTACTTCTTGTCATAACTAGAGAATCCTTCGATCCTATGATTTGGTTAGGTTTGTGGTGTCTCCTTACATACTTTTCTAGAGTAGGTTCTTGTTTTGCTTCAGAATAATTATTCACGTTCAATTCGGGTTTATTTTGTGTCTCAACATCTACAATAGATAGCTCATAAAGTGCCTCTTTTTGCTCGACAACCTCATTCTGTGACTCGGCAGGTGCTAGCTGTTGCTCAACAACCTCTTCCTTAGGTTTAGGTAATACATTATAATCTTCCTCATCCAGATAGACAAATGGTTTGTAACTTTTAGGTTCTTGTATGCATTCTGCTTCATTTCTTTTTGCATATTCATCAATTCTAATATTTTCACTTTCCACAGTTTTGTTAGTGTTATAATTCAAGCACTTATGTGCTTTACTTCTAGTTGAATAACCAAGAAATATCCCTTCCTCATGTTTAGCATCATTTTTTCTATTTTTGTAAAGGAGAAATAGACATCTCCTTGGCTAGATCTATCTTGTAGGAATTGGAGCCATACTTAGCTAACACCTTGCATGGTCCAATCCTCTTCATCCATAGTTTTCTTTGTATTCCCTTATATAGCCTAGCCTCATCTAATCATACCATCACCATGCCCCCTCACTAAAATTGTAAGTCTCTTCTCCCTTCATTTTTATTAACACTAAGCTTCTGATTTTCCACCATTAATGTCTTCTTCACTTTCTCATGGACTTCTCTCATTGATTGAGAAAAATCATCTGCATGTCCACTGATACCCTCATATCCTTTCAAACATCTAAGCTCAAAAATACACCTTGGATTTAATCCATACACAATCACAAATGGACTCTTACCAGTAGTCATGTTTGCACTATCATTATACATAAAATATTCTTTTCAGATGACTTGTTCCCATCCTTTTCCATATTCCTTGGTTAAATGTCTCAACAAGTTGCCAAGAATCCTATTGATTATCTCTATTTGGCCATCTGTTTGAGGATGATATGCATAACTATGAGCCATATTAGTACCCAATTTCTTCCAGAGGGTCTTCCAAAAGTGTCCCATAAAATTAACATCCCTGTCTGCAACTATGCTAATTGGGAACCCATGTATCCTTACTATCACCTTGAAGCAAAGGTGGGAAATGTGACTCACATCATGTGTTGTTTTACATGGGACAAAATGACTCATCTTACTCAATCTGTCCAATACCACAAACACACTATCCAAACTAGTTGGTGTCCTGAGTAGCCCTACTATGAAATCCATACTTATGCATTCCCATGGTCTACATGGGATGGGAAATGGTTGATAAATACTTGCATTTGATGATGTCCCCATTTTCCTTTTAACATACTCCATATTGCTCAACGTATCTCCTTATATCTTTTTGCATTTTAGGGCACCAGTGTAATCTCTCCACTAGGTCTAGGGTCTTGTTTAACCCAAAGTGTCCACTTGAGCTACCATTTTCCTTCTCTTGGATGAGGTTCTCCCTCATGGAACTCCTTGGAACACACAGTTATTTCCCTCTAAAAAATAAACCATTCTGTAAAGTATAGTCTGTATAGTCACTATGAAAGTGATTTTCAAAATCATTACATAACTTGTAGATCTCTGAGAAATCTGAATCTCCTTCATAAAGATGATTGAATCCTTCAAACCATGTGCTATGTAGCTCTATCTCTTGAACAATAAGTAACATCCTACTAAGTGTGTCTGCAACCTTACTGTGTATCCCCTTCTTGTGCTTGATTGTAAAAGTGTATGATTGCAGAAACTCCACCCACTTTATATGCCTCAAACTAAGCTTCTCCAGTGTATTTATGTAGCTTAAGGCCTAGTTGTCAATCTATATAGGAAATTATTTTGGCAAATAATAGTGCCTCAACTTCTTAAGAGCTTTCACCAATAAATAAAGCTCTAGATCATAGGATGAGTACCTAGACTTTGCTTCATTTAATCTTTCACTAAAGAAGGTTACTGGTCTTCCTTCCTAACTTAGGACTGCTCCCACTTGTTGCTAGCATCCCATTCTACAATGAATAACTTATCAAAGCTTCACAACACTAGTATAGGTTGGGTAGCCACTTCCTTCTTCAATATTTCAAACCCTTCATTGTCTTCCTTTGTCCATATGAATGTTGTCTTGACTCCACCTTTAGGTGCATAGATTTCACTGAATCTTCTTACAAAATTCCTATAGAATTCTGCCAACCCATGGAAGCTTCTCACTTCATTCCCTATCTTAGGAGTATGCCAACTCAAAATTTATTCAAATTTACTCTTATCCATCTTCAAGTCCCCTTGGGATACTACAAATCCTAGATAGACTAGTTCTTCTTTCATAAAATCACTCCTTTCAAGATTTATGTTGAGCTTCTCTTCTTGTAGTCACTTCAACACAAGTTCCAAGTGCTTCATGTGTTCTTCCTTTGTTTTTTAAAAGATGATGATATCATCTAGGTATACTACCACAAATACCACTATGTAATCCTTTAGGACTTTCCTCATGACCCTTATAAAAGTACTAGGTGCATTTGTAAGCCCAAATGACATTACTAACCACTCATATTATCCATCTGTGGTTTTAAAAGCTAACTTTTTTTCATCACCCTCTTTCATCCTAATATGGTAATATCCACTTTTAATATCAATCTTCGAGAAGTACCTAGCACCCCCTAATAAATCCATTAAGTCTTCTATTCTAGGAATATGAAATCTATACCTTATTGTGATCCTATTTATTTCCCTAGAGTCAGTGCACCTTCTCCACTTACCTCCTTCCTCAGGAGCCAATACCACTGGAACAACACATGGGATAATGCTCTTTCTTATTAGACCTTGGTCCAATAACTCTTGCACTTGCCTTGCAATCTCTTTGTTCTTTCCAAGTGTCATCTTGTCGGCAACCTTAATAGGCAATGATGCCCCTTGCACAAAGTAAATTTTATGACTTATTTGTCTTATTGGAGGTAGTGTAGTTGGTGTCCCTTCACATATGATGTCTTGGAATTGATCTAAAAATTGTCTAAATTCTGTAGGCATAGGTACGTGTTTGGGTGTCTCCTCCTACTTTGGCATCACCAAAGCTGCATAACCAATACCTTCTTCCTCCATGTCTTTTATCAATTCATTCCCACTCATTAGGAGAGTATTGGAATCTATCTTTTCCATTGTTTCTTCCTCTATCAAAGACTGTATCTTATTATTCACTCCATTCATCTTGAATGACCACTTATTCTCCTTGCCATAGTTGACTACCTACCTGTCATATTTCCATGGTCTTATAAAAAATAGATGGCATGCATCCATTGGTAATACATCACAAAGTATCTTTCCTTGATACTTACCTATCATGGAATCAACCCACACTTTCTCATTAACCATTATATTTTTGTTAGAATGAATTTAGAATAACTAAGAGGGGGGTGAATCAGTTAACCACAGGTCTAGATGTACCAATTGAAATGTTATAGCGCTTTAAACATCTCAGAACTGCTTGGTAGCAACATCATAAATCAATAACATAAATATGTAGTTTACTGTTCAAATGTAATAAGCTTGCAGAAACTTATCAGTAAAATACACCATAAAATTTTACAGAAGTTGACACCAATATTTAACATGGAAATCCAATTTGGGAAAAACCTCCAGTAACATGCTACCAAATTTTCACTCTTCTGAAGTGAGCTCTGGTAGGAGCCAACCCTGTTAAAGGTTACAAAATACATTGCTAAATGTGACCTGGTTAAAGGATTTAATCACCCTGTCAGGGGTGGCCTTGTTTGAGGACTTAGAAAATTCCACTTGAATGTCACCTTGCTCAAAATACTATACAATGACTGTTTGGTAAACCTGGTTAAAGGATTTTGACTGATACAATGGTTAGAAAGTAATCAATAGGTGTGATCTATTACATACAAATTACTTTGCAAATCTAGATCTAGTTCAACTCTAATGCTAATTCACTGAGTGGACTCCATTCCCATTTCAATCTTCACATGTGCTTGGAAATTTGTCAAGAAATCACTTTCACAATTCTCTCATTCTCTTCTCAGCTTTCTCTGCTAGTTCATGTCAATCAGTCAATTAACCATGCACTCTTCTTGCATAAACTTAGCATATACATATCAACTTGAATAACCCCTTGAGGTTATCTTATACCTCTTCATTTAGGTAAATAAATGTTTTTCTCTTAATCAAGATTGTAGATCTTAGGTTAAGTTGGATCCAACGGATCTTTCCATCATTTACATTTATTTTACTTCTCCAAAGAAATCACTAATTAAATCTTGAATCCATGCGTTAATTATGGTAACCTGTGCATTAATTAATGGGGACCAATCATACTTATCCTTAATTAACTTTACATATCCCAATAAATTCAATTATGTCAGCCAGAGAACTCAAATCTCAACCTTTACCAAAATACTGGCGCTCGACCATAACTGTGTTCTTCCACTTGGTCATCACTATTTTCTATGGTAATTTATTGGCACTCGGTCAACACTATAAATTATGCTCGACATACACTAGTTCTCGGTTGAGACAAACTTTTCTCAGCATATACTGTCTGATATCTTCATCTTAGTGTTATAGATAAACAACACATTACCTTGCCAATGTGCCAACTGATAAATTACTCTTGTAGTTTCCCATCACTCAACCATTTCACTTGGTCTTCTTGTTATCCTTACCTTCAAATCTTTATCAATAATCAATAGATATGGTATTAAATAGATAGAAATAGTCTCTCTAGTTAAGTTTTGACATCAATGACAAAATAACAATTATTTACATTGTAGCTTTCCAACAATCTCCCTCTTTTGCAATAATGGCAACACTAAACTTTAAAACATAATTTTACAAACATAGTTACCATACAATCCAAAAAGTATGCATGTGTTCCTTGATATAAGAAAATCTTCATTAAATTTTTTAGCTTCATTCTGATTCTCATCCTGTAAGATATTTCTCCCTCTTTGTCTATAGTCACACTGAAATATTTCTATTTATGTTTATCTGTAGACTCCTTCTTTCAATAATCTCTCCCTTTTTCTCTAAGTAGTAAACTCTCCCTCTTTGACAATAATGCCAAAGACGTTGACATCTCCTTTATGCAGATTCTTCAGTTCTAACTTAGTGTCATATTGTTCCTGTCATCTTTCTTATGACTGATCCTCTTTTCTGTCCTTGTCTTTCTTTCATAGCTTTAGGCAGCTTCTTAAAGTGTGACTCCTGTGCATCAATGTGTCAAATATTCTTAATATAACATTTGATGCAAAACTTCCATTCTAAATTAATTAGCCTTAGTTAGCAGAATCACCCCTAATTTACCTCATAGATACTCATGAGCATCCTTGGGTAATGCTTTTGTAAATATGTCTGCCAACTATTCCTTAGTATGCACATATTCCAATCTCACTTCCTTGTTTTGAACTAATTGTCTCAAGTAATGATACTTGATAGCTATATGCTTTGTCTTAGAGTGCATCAAAGGGTTGTTAGAAATATTAATAGCACTCATGTTCTCACAATATATAACAACTAGTTTTGTGATCTCCTCTTTCATACCTTGCAGTAGTATCTTCAACCACACAATATTAGAGCAATTAACTGCTTCTGCCACATACTCAACTTCTTCTATATATTGTGAGGTGCAATTATGTTTCTTGCTTGTCCAAGAAACCAATATCTTTACTAAAATAAATGTGCCACCTATGGTGCTTTTCCTATCATCCACGTTTCTAGCCCAATCAGAATAAGTGTAAACTCTATGTTCAAACTTGTTATTCTTTTTGTAATACAGACCATATTCATCTGTACCCTTCAAATATCTCAGAATTCTTTTTACAACCATCATATGAGTCTCATTGCGATTGGTACAAAATCTTGCTAAAATTCCAACAACCTGAGCAATATTAGGTCTAGTGTGCACAACATATTGCAGCTTTCCAATCATTGACCTGCAAAGGGTTTGATTCACTTCTTTTGTATCATGATTTTTTGTTAAATTATGTCTAGTAGCCATGAGTGTACTTACTGGTTTTGATTCTTCCATTCCAAAAGTTTTTAGTATCTCCTCAACATATTTTGATTGAGTAATGTAGATACCATTCTTCATTTGATATATTTGTAATCCAACAAAGAATTTGATTTCACCAAACATAGACATCTCAAATTCAGTTTGCATCTCTTTTGCAAATGTTTGGCATAACGCATCTTCTCCACCAAATATAATGTCATCAACAAAATTTCAGCTAGTAAAGTAACTTTACCTTATTGTGTCTTCAAATATAGATTGTTGTTGTCATTGGTCCTTGTGAATCCAATCTTTATAAGATAATTGTGCAATCTCTCATACCATGCTCTTGGTGCTTTCTTCAGTCCATATAGTGCCTTATGTAATCTGCAATCCATGTTCCTCTTTCTTGGCTCAACAAATCCATCAGCTTGTTCAATGTGCACTTCTTCTTCTAATATCCCATTCATAAATGCTGACTTTACATCCATTTGATAAACTTTAAAACCTTTGTAGGCTGCATATGCAAGTAAAGTTCTAACTCCTTCCAACCTTGCAATTCAGGTGAATGTTTCTCCATAATCAATTCCTTCCTCTTGTGCATAACCCTTGCATACAAGTCTATATTTATTCCTTGTTACTTCTCCATGTTCATTCAACTTATTTATGAATACCCACTTAGTACCAATTATATATTTTTTCATTCGGCCTAGGTACAAGTGTCCAAGTTTTGTTCTTTTCAATTTGTTTAGTTTCTTCATTTGTGGCTTGTATCCAGTATTCATTTTCTAAATAATCTTTTACTGTTTTAGGCTCAAAATCACATAACAAGCATGTACCGTCTCTCAACTTACTTCTTGTCATAATTGCAAAATCCTTTGATCCTATTATTTGGTCAGGTTTGTGGTGCCTCCTTTCATACTTTTCTAGAGTAGGTTCTTGTTTTGCTTCAGATTCATTATTCACGTTCAATTCAGGTTGATTCTGTGTCTCGGCATCTCCATCAGATAGCTTGGCAATTACCTCTTGTTCCCCAAAAACCTCATTCTGTGACTCAGCAGGTGCTATTTGTTGCTTGGCAACCTCTTCCTTAGGTTCAGGTAATACATTAGAATCTTCCTCATCTAGATAGACAAATGATTTGTAACTTTGAGGTTCCTATATGCATTCTACTTCATTTCTTTCTACATATTCATCAATTCTAACATTTGCACTTTCCACAATTTTTTTAGTGTTAGAATTCAAACACTTATATGCTTTACTTCTAGTTGAATAACCAAGAAATATCCCTTCCTCACCTTTAGCATCAAGTTTTCTATTTTTTTTATCCTTTAGTATGAAGCATTTACTTCCAAAAACTTTGAAATATATTACACTAGGTGCATATCCATACCATAGCTTATAAGGTGTATCATTAGTACCTTTCTTGACTTGTTCTTTGTTCAGGGTATAGACTGCTGTACTCATGGCTTCTCTCCAATATTTTTTGCAAAATTTTTCTCTATCATTATTGTTCTGGCATAGTCCATGATAAATCTATTTCTTATTTTAGCAATACCATTATGTGGTGGTTTCCTAGGCATGGACATTTGTCTTTTTATACCTTGGTCATTACAAAATTTGTTAAACTCATTAGAAATAAACTCAACTCCTCAGTCAAATTTCAAACATTTTAGACTTTTACCTATCTCTTTTTCAAATTTTTCCAAGTACCACTTAAATAACTGGAAGGCATCAGATTTTTCTTTAAGAAACATAAGAGTCATCATTCTAGAGTAATCATCAACAAATAGAATGAAATATCTATCTCCATAGTAACTTTTCTCACCAATGGGACCATAAAGGCCAGTATGAACCAATTCTAGAATTTCCTCAGAAGTATGAGTATTTCTCTTGAAACCAGACTTAGTCATTTTTGCCAACTCACATTGCTTACACATTGCATTTTAAGGTTTCTTTAACTTAGGTAGCCCTCTAACTATTTTCAACTTGCGTATGCTTACCAAGTTATCAAAGTTTACATGACACAACCTTTTATTCCATAACGAAACATCATTATATTGTGAAAACAAGCATGTCTCATCAGCTAAGTCTAGATAGAATTGGTTACCTTTTGTCTGCTCTCCACTTCTAACTAGTTCTCCAATGGCATCAAAGATCTTTGCCTTCTTGTGATGGAACTCAACTCTATAACCAGAAGTATTCAGTTGTGCAACACTCAATAAATTATAGTTAAGATCATCAACCCAATATAAATTGTCACATATGATCTTGTCAGTCAATCTAATTGATCCTTTCCCTTTAACAAGACATGGTGCATCATTACCAAATTTAACATAACCACCTTTGAATTGATCTAAGGTCTCGGATATATTTTTATCACCAGTCATGTGATGTTAACAACCACTGTCAATAATCCAATGACCACCTTTTCTGATATAATAAATTAATGTAGTTTTCTCATCATCATCAAAATCATCTTTCATAGAAACATACACAACTTCTATATCATTTTCATCACAAATTTTCAGATCCACTGTCAAAAGCTTCTTCAGCTATATAGAAAGATTTCTTACCCTTGTCTTTGTAATCCTTATACTTTCTAAAGTCTCGGTCATCCTTTTTGTCTTTGTACTTTTTGTCTCTTATTTCTTCTTTATCATTCTTATCAGGACATCTAGCAGCAATATGACCAACTTTGGTACATGAAAAAAAATGATCGGAAGTTTACCTTTGAATTTTCCTTTTCCTCTAGATAGTCTTCTTACCATAAGTGCCTCAAGTTCTTCCAGATCATCATCTGTTTAGTCACTATCATTGTTCACACATTTCTTTCCTTTCTTTGATTTGTGAAGGACCAACCCGAACATGAATGCTGATTCAATAGCTTGTGGAGTGTAGTTATCAAAATTTGACATCTCAAATGCAATAAGTCTACCTACCAAACCTTCCAAAGTCAAATTGTTATTAGGAGTACATCTCAATTCTTGAATTGCAAAGAATCTAATAGCATATACAGGAAGAAGGGTCCTTACTACCTTTCTCATAATGGTGTTATCATCAATGGTTCCATTAGCTCCTCTAATAGCATTCACAACTTCTTTTATTCTACCACATATTGAACTATATTTTCTCCATCTTGCATTTTCATTTCATCAAACTTACCTCTTAAAATTTCAGATTTGGCTCTCAGCACATTTGTATCTCCTCCATAGATGGTTGCTATGGGATCCCAAATCTTCTTTGAATTTGTACAGTTCTTTATGTCTTCAAATCGAGGATAGCTTAAGGATGATGTGATATCCAACATTACTTGACTATGTTCCTATTTTTCTCTTAACTGTTTAGCGGTGATAGGTGTTGTTGGGGCTACCTAATCATGTTCAATATAGAATTTAGAAGCATCACCAATACCAGCCAGATGCAATTTCATCAAACTCTGCCATGTAGGGAAGTTATCTTTGTTCAACTTTGGTACCTCATTTTTATACATCTTGATCTTTCACTCCAAGTTCCTTCAAAATATTTTCAAGAGACCAAAGCTCTGATACCAATTGTTAGAATGAATTTTGAATAACTGAGAGGGGGGTGAATCAGTTATCCATAGGTCTAGATGTACCAATTGAAACTTTATAGAACTTTAAACAACTCAGAACTGATTCATAGCAACATCATAAATCAACAATATAAATATGTAGTTTACTATTAAAATGTAATCAGCTTGCAGAAACTTATCCATAAAATAAAACACAAATATTCACATGATTTGACACCAATATTTAACGTGCAAACCCAATTTGGGAAAAACCACTAGTAACATGCTACCAAATTTTCACTCTTCTGAAGTGAGCTCTGCTAGGAACCAACCCTATTAAAGGTTACTAAACACATCGCTAAATTTGACTTGGTTAAAGGATTTAATCACCTTGTTAGGAGTGGCCTTGTTAGAGGACTTAGAACATTCCAACTGAATGTCACCTTGCTCAAAGGATTTGTACAATGACTGTTAGGTCAACCTCGTTAAAGGATTCTGACTAATAAAGGGGTTAGAAAGCAATCAGCAGGTGTGATCTGATACATACAACTTACTTTGCTAATTCACTGAGTGGCCTCCATTCTCATTTAAATATTTAGATCTTTTTGGAAATTCATCAAGCAATCACTTTCACAATTCTCTGCTTCTTTTCTCAGCCTTCTCTGCTAGATCATGTCAATCAGTCAATTACCCATGCAATCCTCTTGCATACACTTAGCATATACATCTTAACTTGAATAACCCCTCAAGGTTATCTTATACCTCTTCATCTAGGTAAAATAAATCTTTGCCGCTTAATCAAGATTGTAGATCTTAGGTTAAGTTGGATCCAACATATCTTTCCATCATTTACATTTAATTTACTTCTCCAAAGAAATCACTAATTAAATCTTTAATCCATGTTTTAATTATAGTTACCTGTGCATTAATTAAGGTGGACCAATTGTTATTATCCTTAATTAACTTTACATATCCCAATAAATTCAATTATGTTGGCCAAAGATCTCAAATCTCAACATTTACCAAAACACTACTGCTCGGGCAACACTATGTTCTTCCACTCGGTCATCACTCTTTTCTCCGGTAATTTATTGGCACTCGGTTGACACTAGAAATTATTTTCACCATACACTAGTGCTCAGTCAACACAAACTTCACTCGACATATACTGTCTGACATCTTCATCTTAGTGTTATAGATAAAAAACACATTACCTTTCCAATGTGCCAACTAATCAAGTACCCTTGTAGTTTCCCATAACTCAACCATTTCACTCAGTCTTCTTTTTATCCTCACCATCAAATATTCTTCAACAATCAATAGATATGGTACTCAAAAAGATAGCAATAGTCTCCGCAGTGAATGTTTGACATCAATGAAAAAACAATAATTGTTTACATTGTAGGTTTCCAACAATTATTTCCCTTATTATACCAAGTTACTTTGTAAGGACACACATGAGGTATCTTAGTCAAATTGAGCTTCTATACTGCTTCCTCTGAGATTACATTATCAGTAGATCTGGAGTTTATTATGACCCTAAACACCTTTCCAAGAATCTTACACTTGACCCTAAAGAGAGCTCATTTTTATGTTCATCTCTGGTAGATTCTGTGATCAAAATCCTCCTAAGCATGAGATTATCTCCCTTCTCTGAATCCAAACTTATCTCTGATTGTTTGGTCATGTCTTCTTCTTGCACATATGCAATATTCTTCTCACCTTGTGAAGATGTTGGCTTATCCGGACACCTATAGGAAGGGTGATCCATTTGGCCACAGTTGTAACACTTCATTGAATAAAAATGTGAGCTTCTTCCAAAGCCTTCTGATCGACCTCTTCCACCATTGTGAAAACCTCTTCCTCTTCCATATCCTCCTCTATTGTTTGAAACATGGTTTTTTTCAACAAACTTAGAGTCTCCTTGGCTTCTAGTGTCATTTCTGCTTCCACTAGAACCACCTCTATGTCCTCCTCTAGAGTCTCTACCTCTTCCTCTTCCTCTAGAGTGTGAATCTTGTTTCTTTCTGAGTTTTTTGTACACCTTAAGGGCCATTTGAAAACACCCATGGATAGAAGTTAAGGTAAAGAGGCTTAACTCTTCTTGAATGTTACACATAAGGCCATTGAGATACCTAGCAACTTTAATGCTTTCTACCTCTTTCACTCTGGACCTAAGGCATACTTTTGGAATTCTTCGGTGTAGGATGCCACATCTAAACATTTTTGTCTAAGATTCTCTCTCCTTTTGTGTAGTTGGATATCATAATCCTTTGGTAGGTAGTTTTCCTTCACCTTAGCCACCATAGATTTCCAATTGGCCATTTGTCTTCTTTCCTTCTCTTTCTCTTTACTACCACAAGAACTTCCACCAAGTTAATGCTTGTCCTCCTAGCCTTGATTTGTCTATCTTCACCTTTTGTGCCTCTGTGATACCATCACACTCAAAGTTATTTTCCATACCCTCAATCCACTCCATCACCACTTTTGCATCCATTCTACTAGAGAACACTATAATACCTTCTAATGCCTTACCACTTAATACTTTGAGGGATTTGAGGAAAGGTTCCTTAGGTAATGGAGGGTTTTTTTCTGGTTCAAACTCCTCTTCAACTTGACTCTTTCCTTTATCTTTATCATATCCTATATTTTCTTTCATCTTGCTTGTAGTCTTTGTAAATTCTGCTAGCTTTTGCTTCAATTCCTCCATAGCTTCTTCTAGAATTCTATTCTTGACTTATTTCTCTGACAAGTCCCTTGCCAATTTTGCATTGGTCACCTTTGTACTTTCTCCAATGGATTCACTTCCCTCTAACATACACTATCAACTTCCCAAGCATTTCAATAGCTCTAATACAACTTTGATGGGGAGGTCTAACTCACAAGAGCACTCTGTCTCTACCTAATACCCTCTCTTTTTTTATTTCTAGGGTATATTTCTCTACCCTATCTAGAGGAAAATTTTACGATCCTCTACTTCCCTTATAACTTTCCACCAACCTCAAACCACTCTCCTATCCTTCTCAATCCCACAATGCACCCAAATGCTCCATCAAGCAACTATGCCTCCAATTTGGTCTTGTCAATAAGTAAAGGTGTTTCCACTACTTTCCCTTTGTTTTCAACCAATATTTACCCATTCTGATGGATTCTTTCAAAGATCCTCCATCGAGTTCACTGATTCCTTATTTTAGGCCTTGTAGACTTTTTGTTCCAATTAGCCCTCCTACATACTGTATTCTTGGATTTCTTCCCAAATTCTCTTAAAAAATCATTCAACTAACTATAAATTCTTTGTAATACTATCCTAGGCTCAAGGATTTTCTAGGTTTTAGGTCTTCACATTGTCCATAGATAGGATTTCTACCAAACTCCTATTTTTCATGAGTTTCTAGGGCATGTTATCCAATCAAGTTTATTTGCTTTCACTAATTTATCTGATGGCCTCCTCTGAGCTTCTCCTTGTATATACATATTAAGGACACATTCCCCTACACCACTCCACCTTTTATTGACTCAAACCAATCCATCTAGAAAGCTCTCTTACTTCTGTTCTGTTCAAATTCCAAGCCAAAATACCCTTGTACTCGCCTATGGCTTGAAGGAAAAATTATCTCCCCTGCACATAGAATCTCTAAAATTCATATTTACACTATTTACGTAGTCCCCTACTTGATTCCAAGTGGCCATTGAATTTCAACAAAGATAACTCAAGTGGGATTCATTTTTACATGACTGACTCGAAAACACCAACGAACCAGTAAAACTAAAGAAATTTACAAAACAATAATAAAAAGTGCTAAAATAGAAAAATAACACCAAAAAGAGTAATTAAATGAAAAATAATGTAGTCTTAATTCATTAAATCAATCTGTTCAATCAATTAAAGGTCTGGATGAGGGCTCTATCACAAAATATAGTCCAAATGTTTGATTTTCACAACACAGTCCGTACAATGACACTTCCAACCCTTAGATTAAGGTTTTTCTGGGCTTATATAGTCTATCCCCACATGTTTTAATTGCTTATATAGTCCAATTATGATTTAATTCTCCTATGTGGGCCTCCTTAGAAGATTGTGCCCTAGTTTCATATAAAAGGAATCCTTCTCCTCTCATTTTCTCTAACGATGATCAAGTGAAAATAAGGGTGATCAAGCGATCAAATCAATCTAAGGAGCATTCTCAAATATCCTCATGTGCAATTCAAGAAAGCTAAGGAGAAAGATTTCAAGCAAGCTTCCATCCATTCTAAAGCACTCAAGCATCTATTTTCATGAAGGAGAGCCATTGGAGGCCATTGAAGGATTCAAGCCACATAGTTCCCTTTTGGTGATCTCTCCATCCGCCTTCTTCCAAACCTCTTCCAATTCAAGAACCCTTTCAAGACTTGGTGTTGGAGATCTAAAAGAAAGAGATTGAAGACATCCTACATTCCATAATCCACACTTTGGTTCATACTTATGGATCCACGGATTCAAATCCTCCACAAGGACTTTTACAAGCAAGGTATAGGTTCGGGACTACGTATTTGGACTCGGATTTGGATACCCTTTTCAGCTTTCTTTCGGGCTCTGCGAATAGATTTTATGTCAAGGATGTGTAGGTCAAGGTTGAGATTATTGGGTCAGTGGTGACATTTTTGGGTCAAGGTCGACCTTTTTCACAAGACGGTGTCAGATCGGAAAAATATTTCTGGGTTTTGTTCGTCTCTATGTTTCTGTTCCGAGTCATCCTTAAGATTTTTTTGAAATAGTATACAGACCTCAGAAAATAGAATTTTCTAGATCTGCAATACTTTAAGGTTGGTTTTTCCTCTTATCCTTTTCAATTATTATAATCTATCATATCTACATTGTCAATTAACAGAATTTAAGATCTCCCACTTTGTTTTCATTTCCAAATAGTTGATTCACTTGTGCATTAATCCCTCTTTTGAGTTGATCAAATTGGATCTTTCATTTGTGAATTTGAGGATAAAGGTGGAGCATCTTATTTTCCTCTTAATACACATTTCAATACAAACTTCAATTAAATGTAAATTAGGTTTAAGGGAATTAAGGGAATTAACATTAAAACACACATCCCCTTTTTCACACTTCACAACAAAGTCGTGGAGATCCCTTTTTCCATGTTCAGATTTTGGTGAACCCATGATAAACAACTCTTTCTTTTGGGTGTTATATTTACATGTTTATGCTAGATCTGGCATGTTCTTTCAATTACATTTAAAATTAATAAATCAAAATCACGTGTTTGTTCATTTACATTGCATTGGTGTATGAGCTTTACCACTTCTAGTCCTACTTATAGTATCTTGGTTAGAAGAAACTATAGAATTATGGATTCCTTTGATCCTAAGTCTTCCTCTCCTTTCCTTAGGACCCCAGATAATAATTTGATAACTCATGATTCCAATCCTTCTATGGAACATAACTCTTCTGGCTCATCTCATGATGAAGATGATGCTTTAAGAGTTCCTCCTGAACAAGTGCAAAAACTTTCAACCGAACTTGATAAAATGGGAAGTTGGCTTATCTAAGAAAACCATAATCAAGATTCCATCCAAGCTATAAAGGCCCTTAAGAAATTCCTCCATGATAATGATCAAGGTGTTAATTTCTTGCATGGTCTTACTCATCTTGTGCATTCAAATGTTAAACCTTTAGCCCAAGAAGCTCAAGAGTTAGGATTCACACCTATTGTCACTAGTGTAGGACCTTCTTCTATTCCTTTACCTAGCATTCCTTCTTATACTCCTTTTATGACCACATCTCTCCCAGCTACATCTATTCCTGTGAGTGCTCCGCCGATATCTTTACCTACCTCATAGCCTTCATATCATAGCATGCCTTTTCCTTATTCTAATCCTCTTCCAAATGTGGTTCCTAATGTCCCACCAGTTGTGTCTTATATTCCTTCTACCTCTTACACTTTCCCTAGTGTTCCTAGTATTGATATGCCACCTGTTTCCTCTAATGATTCAACAATTATTAGTTTGGCTCAAACTATGTCATCTTTACAACAACAACTTGCATCTTTAACTTAATCCAAATTTAGCATTCCTACATGTGACATGGGTAGTCCTTTATCCATAGATATCATCTGTGCTACTGTCCCTTAACAAGACTATATGCCTCATCTTGAGAAATACAATGGTAAAGGTGATCATGTTACTCATGTTAAAACATTCCAAATCCTTTGTAGTGATTATGCTCATGACCATAGGATTTTAGCTAAATTGTTTGCTAGAAATTTTTGAGATAAATCTTTACAATGGTTTTGTTCTTTACCTCCTTATTCCATTGATTCTTTTCCCAACCTTTCTATTGCCTTGATTCAACAATTTCAAAATAACATTGGTCCACAAGTGTCCTTATCTGATTTAATGTATTGTAAACAAAACATTAAGGAAAAAATAACTAATTTCATTGATAGATTTAAGAATTTGTATGCTCAGATTTCCTATCATGTTCCTGATATTGATGTTCAACATATGTTTATTTCAAATTTACAAAAGGATATTAGAGATAATATTATGCTTACTAGATTTACTTCCTTTCAACAACTATGTGCAACACTTCACCATTATCAATTACAAGTGAGTCAGTTTGAGAGAAACACTCCAATGGCTCCTATTCAAGTTGATAAGAGTGAAAATGCTCCTGATCCTAATAAGTTCCAGAAACCTAAAAACTATGTCAATATTAATAAGCAAACAAATGCGGTTGCTGATCCAGTTGCAATTACATCCAACAATGCCACTTCTGCATCCACTACTTTCTGTATGAATCGTACATTTACTCCTCTCTCTAAAATTTTGCATTCTATAATGAGTAGGTTGTTAAGTGCTAGTATGATTACCTTTCCTCCTATTCATCCTCCTCTTCCCACCATGATAGCTTCAAAATATTTTGATTCTAAAGCTTTCTATTAATACCATCGCCAGAATGGTCATGATATTAAAAAATGTTACTCTCTAAAGCATAAAATTCAAGATTTAATTAATTCAAAGGCTTTGACTATTGATAATTTTGATGGTAATAGGAATAAATCTGTTTCTCCTCCTAATCAAAAAATTCAAATCTATACGAATCCTTTACCTACACATGATACTAATACTATAGCTCAACCATCTTTCTGTGGATATTGTTTACAATTCAAAGATGGACGATCTTAATCACATTGTGAATCATGTGGAGGGTGTTGTTTCATCTCAACCTATTGTTCAAGATCCTTCACCTTCACTTTCACTTCCAATTCTCCCTAAACCTCAAAAACAAACTAAGGATAAGTTACCTAGGGAAATTTTATTTACCTTTGATGATTCTGAAATGATTAAGGCTCCCGATGGTCCCCTTTATATCTATAATAGGATTGCTAAGATACCTACTCATGGTTGTCTAGTTGATCCTACATCTCTAATAAATTTCATTACTAAGGAAAATCTTTTTATGAAAGGACTACAACGTGATTTTTATGATCCATCTGATGCATGGATCCAAAAATGTAATGGTTTTCTTTATCCTGCACTTGGTTCTATTAACTTACCTGTTGAACATTGTGGTAAAGTTGTCGATACTACCTTCATCATTATTCCTACTTCTGATCAATTTCAAATAAAATTTGGTTTACCTTGGACAACTTCTATGAATGCTATCATTTCTCCCATTCATAAATGTCTTAAGTTCATTCATAATGGAGAATTCAAAATAATTAATCATAGTTTGTATCAATATTCTAGGCCTAGAGATTTTCCTGCTCTCAATTTATTTTGGCCTTCATTACCAAATTCATGTCCTCCTCGCCCTGATCATCTCTTTTTCTCATACCAAGCTTACAAACATCGCAAAATTGTTGGGTTAAGCATGCCTCGAATAGATCCTAACTGTGGACTTTTTCCTACTCCTTCCATACCTCTTTTATCAATTACTTCTAATTCTACTAATCAAACTTCTAATGTTTCTTTATAACCTATTGAGAATTCTCCCATAGAACCTATGAAGGAACCTATTGTCATTCCTCCTAGTTCTCAAAATATGCCAACCAAAGCTAAATGTAACAAATATTCTAATGAATGTCGTAAGAAGTGTAGAGCTAATGCTAGAGCTCGTGCTTTTGTTAATCATAAATCCTTACCTTCATTCGATCAACCCATGCCTGATGCGTTGGATGTTAATACTCATAATTATGTTAAGATGAATGAGTATGATGATCCTATTCACATCTTAGATCCCATTTCAATCAAACTTGATGAGGAGGAAACTCTCGATGATCCTATTGATCTTAGTGATGAATATGAGACCATTGATATTGATATTGATCTACCTCATATGCTTTCAACTCAATTAACAATTACACCTAGTATTGAGCATTGTGATTCTCAAGAGGATCTTTGTTTGGAACTGGCTATCATTCCTACTATATTGGATATAGTCCTTCTTGTGAGTTTCCCACCTTCCATCAATGAGATAAATCAAGATGGGGAGGGTCGACAATGTGCTTGATTGGCTTATCTTTTATGGTAGCCCTTTTTGTGTTTTCATGTTGTAATGTGCTTCTCCCATAATGTATTTGATAAATGTTTGTTAGACTCTTTTATACAATCCTTGTTACTTCATTGGTGCAAGGTGATAAAGGAATCAACCATGTTGTGAAATTCCTCCATATGTATCTTTATTCTTCTGTATGTTGTTTCATGTTATGTTGTACTTATGCTATTGTTCATAAATGTTTTCCTTGTATAATCTTCTTGGATCTGTGACATGGCAGCACTAATTCTTTTTGGTCTCCAAGTTGTGGTCTGAAAATATTCTTCTTCGTAACCCTCAAGTTTTCTTTCCTCCATTGTGATTGTAGTTCAACTTTCTTTAGGGAATGATTTCAATTCATTTGCAATAATATCATATTTATATGTACATGTTATCTTATGATCATACTAACCCCACAATAGGTAGATCCCTTCGATGTTCTTGTGTATGTTTATGTTTTGTTTCCCTTGAGTTGTCTTTTTTTTTGGGCATCTCATAGTGGAAACGTAATCTGTAGAATTGCTTATGTTTTCGTTAAAACCATTGCTCCAGTTAAAGTGTTAGCAATGAATTTAATGTGGGGGCATACACTCTTTTCACTTTTTGCACACACACACATTCAAAATAGTTTTCAAGAATTAAATTTTTTTTCCCTTTATGGATTAAAACTAATCCTTAAAGAATGGTCATTTTACTTTTTAGGATCTCTTGATCCCTCCAGTTTAAAATTACACAGATCCCTTAATCCCGCCAATTTTCAATTTACAATGTTTTTGATCCCTTTGAGAACGGATATCCCCAATGGGTTGACTAGTTTGTAGCCACATTCACTAGGTAGTTCAACTCCATCTTTCCAGTTATGTTTTTTTCTTGTGTGGTTCACAATGGGACATAAGTTCTCACTGGGAAAGATAATCACACCCTCTCTCTTTTTCTCTCTTTAAAGTGGTGTCTCTCTTATCGTGATCTTAGGGTTGATAAAGAATTAATTGCCTTTGGGGCTCGAGGATTTCCTTGTCCATCTTGATTCCAATAAGATTGTCTTTTCTCTATGATTTTCTTTACCAAGACTTTGCGTTGAGTCCATACTCTTGCTAAACTGGGGGCTAAATGTATAGTCAGAAAATGGAAGCACTTCCTTGGTAGACTGGTTTAGCCTTTTGAGTAAGTGGTTTGGGGTCATATCAAGCACCTTGAATGGGTTCCTGATCTAGACCTAGCTTTCCCCCTATACTGCCCCTACTTCTACTTCTTTCCAACCTAATTTTTGCATCCTGTACTGCAGATCTGATATCTTTGACCTCAGGGTCAGGGTCAACCTTTTGGTTCTATGTCGACCTCAACCCTGACCTAGGTCAAGGTCAACCTCAACCCTGACCTAGGTCAAGGTCAACCTTGACCCTGACCTAGGTCAAGGTTGACCTCAATCCTAAACTAGTTCAAGGTCAACCTTGACTTTGTCCCAGGGTTCAAATCTCAGTGTCCGACAGTATCTGGATGTCAGTCTTTGCAAAAGTTATTTCCCACTTCTAGGTCAGGTGTTTCAGGTTTCCGAAGTGGTGATTCCTAAATTATATTTAACATAGGTCCACTTCTAGTGGCATGAGTCCAATTAGGATTTAATTCTCCTATGTGGGCCTCCTTAGAAGATTGTACCATAGTTTCATATACAAGGAAGCCTTCTCCTCTCATTTTCTCTAACAATGATCAAGTGAAAATAAGGGTGATCAATCGATCAAATCAATCTAAGGAGCATTCTAAAATATCCTCTAGTGAAATTAAAGAAATATAAGGAGAAAGATTTGAAGAAAGCTTACATCCATTCTCAAGCACTAAAGCATCCATTTTCATGAAGGAGATCCATTGGAGGCCATTGAAGGATTCAAGCCACATAGTGCCATTTTGGTGATCTCTCCATCCACCTTATTCCAAGCCTCTTCCAATTCAGGAAGCCATTCAATAATTTATGTTGGAGATCTACAAGAAAGAGATTGAATACATCCTACATTCCACATTCCACACTTTGGTGCATAATTGTGGATCCACAGATTCAAATATCCCACAAGGACTTTTACAATAAAGGTAAAGGTTCAGGACTATAGATTTGGACTCAAATCTAGATACAATTTCCAACTTTCTTTTGAGCTTCGCAAATAGATTTTATATTGAGGCTATGTAGCTCAGGGTCAAGATTATTGGGTCAGTGGTGACATTTGTGGGTCAAGGTTGACCTTTTTCACAAGACGGTGTCAGATCGGAAAAAGATTTCTGGGTTTTGTTTGTCTCTGCATTTCTGTTCCGGGTCATCCTTTGGATTTTCCAGAAACAGTCTAAAAACCTCAAAAAATAGAATTTTCTAGATTTGTAATACTTTAAGGTTGGTTTTTCCTCTTATCCTTTTCAATTATTATAATCTATCATATCTACATTGTCAATTAATAGAATTTAAGATCTCCCTCTTTGTTTTCATTTCCAAATGGTTGATTCACTTGTGCATTAATCCCTCTATAGGGTTGATCAACTTGGATCTTTCATTTGTGCATTTGAGGATAAAGGTGGAGCATCTTATTTTCCTCTTAATACACATTTCAATACAAAATTCAATTAAATGTAAAGTAGGCTTAAGGTAATTAAGGGAATTAACATTAAAACACACATCCCCTTTTTCACCCTTCACAACAAAGTGGTGGAGATCCTTTTTTCCATCTTCACACATATTATCTCTACATCACAAGATTTTCTCATAAAACTCAAAATTTTTGATCTATTTGTTTTCCTTTGTGGGGGGGAACAAAATATCTTATCAATTCTTGACCTATCATACACCTATATTAATTTTTCTAGATGTGCTAACATGATCTAGGTTTCCCTATCACATGACTATCTAATTTTTTCTACACATGTTAGTGCATGTCTTAATCCACTCTATCATACAACTATCTATATTTTTGTACTAATGTCAGTGCAATGAATAAATCCATTCTATCATGTGAGTATGTATCTTTTCCTACTTGCATTACCACATGACTATAAAAATCTCCCTTTTGTATGACCATCTACCATAACACAACTTTCTATCCATAGTGGCCTACTATTGATGGTCTTTATCTATAGGTTTTGTTTGTAATAAGGTGAATCCTTGAGATGTCCATTGTGTGTGTGTGGTTTTTTGGGTCTATGATGTAAGGTTAAGGACCTAAGGTGAGTTATAAACCTATAGGTTCTTGAAACCATAGTTAGACCATGTTAGTCTTTTGGTGATTTTAGTGTTTGGTTAGAAGTTTGTGTTTCAAGTCCTTAGAATAGGTTCTTATCATTTTTTTAGCCTCTACCACATCCTTGGGGGTTGGTAAGGTTGGCACTTGCCAAAAATAACAACTTTCCCATATGTTGCCAAAAAGTTGTCTTTTTTCAAAATGTTGCATGAGCAACTTTTGCAAAATGTTGCTCGAAAAATGAAAAATTCATTGTAACCGACCAAACCAACTTCTTGAAGCATCTATAATGCCTACATGATGCTATTAGGTGATTTGATGCTTTCCATGAAAGTTATAACTTACTGTGTACGGACCTTGATGTTCAGAGGAGAAAATAGAAGAGTGTTTTGAGTTATTTTGATAGTGTACAACCTGGTACAATTTCATCTTGTGAATCCAGTTGCAGAAATATGTGATGTCTTTAGTTCCTTAAGCATTCTAGTTTGTTTGAGTTTTTTTGTGAAGTTTGTTAAAAGTTATAGAATTTACTTCTTCACTGTATAAGAAAACAAAGTTTACTGGGTCAGTCACAAAGATGTGATCCTAACTTGAGATTTATTTAGTGGATCTACTTGGCCAATTGGAAAATACAAGTTAGGATCATGTTCTTTAAGAATCCTAAATCTCAGACACTCAAAGTTGGTCCTAATATTTATGAGACCAAGCCCTAGGCTAATTATCTCTATGTAATTAGCCTCGCTTTCTAGTACAGTCACATGCATGTGCAATATGTGTTTGGAAGGATCACAATAAGGGTAATTCTAGACTATTTTTGGGTAGACAAATCCATCTAATTCATTGAATTTACTCTATGAACCCACCTTCAACCACTTACTTAACAAACCAAGCCTAATCTATATAATTAGGCATGTGTGCTTGATGAGAGTTCAAGGGTGGAGGAGTGGAGTGATGTTTTAAGGATTTGAGGGGTTGAAAAACTCCATAAAGGGTGTCTAGAAACCCAATTAGTTCTATTGTATCCTTCTAAAGTTCAAATTTAAGTCAAAAATACCCTCTGGATAGGGCTATAAGGAATCCTAGGCCATTTAGGTTTCAACTATCCTTGGGTCTACAAGACCAAATCCATTGGGGGATTCTTGACCCTTGGGGTGTATTTGAAGTCTTCAATCACTTAGGTCAGGAGTTATATCTCTATGGTGAAGGTTTATGCTATTGGGCTTGGTTTAGGGAAGGTGTCCCTAAAAGAAAAATTGCAGAGTTCTATAACTTGACTTGGAGAGTCAAGAGAGGATAGGGGAAGTATTTTGATCCCTTTGGAAAGTCAAAAGACACCCTAGGAAGATGTTGGTTGAGTTGGGGTGTTCAAGAAAGGAGTTTGAATAGTTGATAAGGAGTTGGAGCCCATCAAGGTTTTCTTGCAGTGCTCTCGGCATCAGGTAGTATTAGAGCCTGCTAAGATCTTGGAAGAATTGAAGAATGGGTGACATAACAGAAATTTCTCAAGAAGAGGAAGTCCCCACTGGAATCACAAATGTGGAGTTGCCTAAAATTATCAAGGAAAAATTAGCCAAGAACAAGAAGGTGGTGGAGGAGATAAGGAAGTTGAAGGACCTCCAAACAGAGAAGGAGAAGGGAGGAGATTCTGAAGAAGAAGAAGAAGATATTGAGAAAGATGAAACAAAAAACATACTAGAAGAGCAAGTCAAACTTCTTGAAGTTCTTGAGACACTTCGAAGAAGAGATCAAAAATCAGACATTCCAATGTTTTGTGGAAAAATGGACCCTGAAGAATGTATGGATTGGGTAGAATCCTTGTAGAATTATTTTGAATGTGATAATATCTTTAAAAATCAAAAGGTTGAAATTGCAAAATCTAAAATGAAGAGCCCTGCAATAAGCTGGTTGAATTTTCTACAAAATGAAAGGATGGAAGAGGAAAAGAACCCTATCTCAACATTGAAGAAGATGTTAGTAGAGAGCAAAAGACATTTTGTGCCAGAAGACTATGATATTAACCTTCATAAAAAGTTGCAAAATCTAATACAGAAGAACCTTGACGTGAGTATATATACTAAGGAGTTTCACAAGATGACCTTGAAGGCCAAAGTCCTAGAGAGTGAGAAACATAAGCTGGAAATATACCTAAATGGACTGAAATACAGTATTCAAGATGAAATGAGCCTATTTAATGTTGAATCAATACATAAGTGTTTTCAAATGGCACTGAAAATTGAAGAAAAACAAAAGAGGAGAGGAGAGAAAAATAACAGAGGTAGAGGGAATAATTTTAGAGGCAGGGGTGGGTTCAATGGCAAGGGTCTATTTCAAAGGAGTCAAGGGGAGTTTAGTAGTCATGAGTCAGAAGGAGAGCACATTAATAGAGGCAGCTTCAGAGGTAGGAGATCAAATAGTAGAGGAAATTTGGTGGAAGAGGACCTAGTGTCTTCATAGGGAAATGCTTTACTTGTAATCAAATTGGACACCAATCCTTTAGATGTCCAAAAAATAATGGAACCAGTAGATAAGTAGGGGAATTTAGATTAAAACTCACCCAAGAAGATGATAACCAAAATGTATCCTCCTCTCATTCTGTAACTTTGAGACATGCAAATCTAGAATCAGGAGAATGTATCATGATGCAAAGGCCACTCCTAAGAGTACCTACTACTGTAGAACCACATCAAAGAAAGTCATTGTTAAGAACAAGCTGCAAGGTGAACAATAATGTATGAAAAGTTATAGTTGATTCTGGATCCACTGATTATATTGGATCTAGGGAGTTAGTCACTAAGTTAAAGCTGCATGTAATCCCTCATCCTTTCCTTTATAAGGCTTCTTGGTTGAAAAAAGAAAAAAAATATCATCAATGAGAAATTTTGTGTAGATTTCAAGATAGGGGAGTATATAGACAGGGTTCTATGTGATATCATAGAGATGCATGCATTTAATTTTTTATTAGGTAGGCCTTGGAAATATTATGTAGATGCTAAGCATGATGGAAAGTCAAATTTCTATACTATAGTTAAGGATGGTGTTGAGTATGTGATGAACCCACTCCCTGATTGTGAGAAAGAAAAACTTGCTACTAGCACTGTCATACATATAGGGGAGAAGGAATTCATGAAGGTACTAAAAGAAAGGGATGCACCTTGTTATGACTTAGTAGTAATGCCCAAAAAGACACCAGTGAAAGAGCTAAAGGTCAAAGTTCCTATTAGGGATGTAGGCCCCAAAGAGGTCAAAGAACTGTTAGACTAGTATAAGGGTATTATAGCTGAGAGCATACCAGAGGCCTTGCCACCTGAAAGAGAAATAAGTCACTGTATAGAATTCATACCAAGGGCCACTCTTCCAAAAAAGGAAACATATAAGATGAACCCTCAAAAAGACAAAGAGATAGATGGACAGATTGAAGAATTGTTGTCAAAAGGCCTCCTTAGGAAGAGTGTGAGTCCTTGTGCTGTCCCTGTAGTCCCAGAACCCAAAAAAGAAGGCACATGGAGATTATGTATGTACTCTATGTAAATCAATAGGATAACCATCTGATATAGGTTTCCTATGCCTAGAATAGAGGATTTGATGGACTGTTTGGGGGGTGAAAGCTATTACTCCAAGATAGATCTCAAGAGTGGCTACCATCAGATAAGAATCAAAGAGGGAGATGAATGGAAGACAAAATTTAAGACCAAAAAAGGCCTCTATGAACGGCTTGTGATGCCTTTTGACATTTCCAATGCTCCAAGCACTTTTATGAGATTGATGAATGAAGTATTGAAGCCTTTTCTTAACAAATTTTTTGTTGTATAGCTTGATGACATTTTGATCTTTAGCAAGAACAGAGAAGAACACCTCAAGCATTTGGACATGGTGATAAGGAAACTACATGAGGAAAAATTGAAGATAAATATAAAGAAATGTGTATTACTTCACAAAGAACTTGAGTTCTTAGGTTTTGTGTTCTCTAAGAATAGTCTCAAAATGGACCTATCTAGGGTTGAATCCATCCTCAATTGGACACCTCCTACTAATCCTTTAGAGGTAAAGAGATTCCATGGTTTATGTATCTTTTATAGGAAATTCATCAGAAATTTTATTGGCATAAATGCTCCCATTATCAACACCATTAAAGGTGGAAGAAAATGCATATTTTCATGGACTAATGAAGCTAATGAGTCCTTTGATTTGTTGAAGAAAAAGATTGCAAATATTCCTATCCTAGTTCTACTAGACTTTCATTAAGTATTTACAATAGAATGTGATGCAAGCAATAAAGCCATTGGGGGAGTCTTGAGCCAAGAAGGGAGGCCAGTTGCTTTTTTTAGTGAGAAGCTCAATGAAGCTAAATTAAAATAATCTACTAATGATCTTTAAATGTATGCAATGGTTCGGTCACTTAGGAAATGGAGGCATTATTTGTTGGCCAAGGAGTTTGTATTGTTTACTGATAACCGTGCACTTAGCTTTCTGAACTGGCAGGATAAACTTAATCATAGACATGTGAAGTGGATGGAGTTCTTACAGTCATAAACATTTTCTATCTAGCATAAGAGAGTGATTGTAAACAAATTTGCTGAGACTCTTAGTAGGAGACACCTAACTACCCAAGCCATTTAGTTGGAGAGTGTTGGGGTTCATGTCATGAAGGATATGTATGTTAAGGATGTAGATTTCAAAGAAGCTTATCAGATTTATATTGAGATGACAGACAGATACCACATTAATTTCTCAGAGTTCATTGTGCAAGATGGTCTTATTTTCAAGGGTAGCTCATTGTGTGTCCCAAAAGGATCCATGAGAGAGAAAATTATTAAAGAAAAGAATTGTGGAAGTCAATCTGGTCACTTTGGGGTGGATAAAACATTGGAGCTCATTACACGGTTCTACCACTGGCCCAAATTGCAGACTGATGTTAGGAGTTTTGTGGAGAGTTGCTTAGTTTTCCAAAAAGCCAAAGGAAACACCTCCAATGTAGGGTTATACACTCCTTTACCCATCCATTCAAAACCTTGGGATTCAATAAGTATGGACTTTGTCCTAGGTCTTCCTAAGACAAAGTCTGGATTTGATAGCATTGATGTTGTTGTTGACAAATTTTCAAAGATGGCACACTTCATTCCTTGTAGGAAAACCCATGATGCATCCAACATAGTTAAATTATTCTTCAGAGAAGTTGTGAGACTTCATGGACTCCCACTGTCAATCATTTTAGATACGGATCCTAAGTTCTTAGGTCATTTTTGGATAACTCTATGGAGAAAGTTAGGGACAAATGTGTCACTGCCCTCTGCATATCATCCATATTCTGATGGTCATATATAAGTCATCTTTAGATCCCTTTGAAACCTTTTGATATTCCTCACACAAGAACATAGAGCCACTTGGGATACTATCATAGCACAATCAGAATTCTTATTCAATGATTCAATAAATCAGAGTACTAGTTTAACTCCATTCGAGATTGTATATGGAACTCACCCTAGAGGGGTATTAGAACTCAAGGATATAAAATAGATGGACAAAAGGAATGCACTAGCTAAAGACTTTTTTGAAGTGGTGAATAATATCCATGACCAAGTACAGATCAAACTGTAGAATACCACTGAGAAATATAAAGCATGGGCTGACAAAAAGATGAGAGACCTATAGTTAAAAGTGGGAGATTTAGTGATGATCCACCTTAATAAAGAGAGAGTACCCAAAGAAAAATACACAAAGCTTATGATGAAAAAGATTGGCCCTTTAAATATTATGAAGAAATGTGGCAACAATCCCTATAGAATTGATCTACCTTCTCACATTGGCTTATCACCTATTTTCAATGTTGCAGATATCTATTCTTACAAAGGTGAAGCTAGTACTACTGATCTTGTAGATACTCTAGAGCGTCCTGCACTCCAAAAACTCAAGAACATGTCACAAGCAAATCCTCCTAAGATTGAAAGCATCCTAGACTAGAGAGTGAACAAAAAAATAAGGAGAGGCACTTACTATGAGTACTTATTTGAATGGAAAACCCAACCCACTAAACATGCTACCTAGATGACCCCTGAAGACATTCAGAAGATAGGTTATCCACTTGAAGCACTCCCAACTCAAGAGACTTGACTTACTTTTGCCTTGGGGAGTATGGTGCAGAGAACCTCCTAAAGTTCTTATTTTCATGCTTTAGTGTTTGTAATAAGATGCATCCTTGATATCACCCTTGTGTGTGTGTGGTTTTGTGGGTCTATGATGTAAGGTGAAGGACCTAAGGTGAGTTATAAACCTATAGGTTCCTAAAACCATAGTTAGACCATGTTAGTCTTTTGGTGATTTTAGTGTTTGGTTCAAAGTTTATGTTTCAAGTCCTTAGAATAGGTTCTTATCATTTTTTGAACCTCTCCCACATCCTTGGGGTTTGGTAAGGTTGGCATTTTCCCAAAATAGCGACTTTCCCCTATGTTTCCAAAAAGTTATCTTTTTGAAAAATGTTGCATGAGAAAATTTTGCCAAATGTTTCTCAAAGAATGACAACTTCATTGTAACCAACCACACCAACTTATTGAAGCATAAGTAATGCCTAAATGATGCTATTAGGTGATTTGATCGCTTCCATGAATGTTATAACTTAAAGTGTACGGAGTTTGATGTTCAGAGGAGAAAATAGAAGAGTGTTTTGAGTTATTTTGATAGTGTAAATCCTTGTACAGGTTCATCTTGCGAATATAGTTGTAGATATATGTGATGTTTTGAGTTACATAAGCATTCCAGTTGGTTTGAGTTGTTTTGTGAAGTTTGTTAGAAGTTATACAATTTACTTGCTCACTGTCTAAGAAACCAAAGTTTACTAGGTTAGTCACAAAGATGTGATCCTAACTTGAGATTTATCCAGTGGATCTGCTTGGCCACTTGGAAAATACAACTTAGGATCATGGTCTTTAAGAATCCTAAATCTTAGACACTCAAAGTTAGTCCTAAGATTTATGAGACCAAGCCCTAGGCTAATTATTTCTATGTAATTAGCCTAACTTTCTAGTACAGTCACATGCATTTTCCATATGTGTTTGGAAGGATAGAAGTAAGGGTGGTTCTAGACTATTTTGGGGTATATTAATCCATTTAAGTCCTTTAATTTACTCTATGAACCCATCTTTGACCACTTACTTAACAAACCAAGCCTAATCTAGCTAATTAGGCATGTGTTCTTTGTGAGAGTTCAGAGGTACAAGAGTGGAGTGAATTTTTAAGGCTTTGAGGGGCTCAAAAACTCCATAAAGGGTGTTTAGAAACATAATAAGCTCTATTGGATCCTACTAATTTTGAGAGTTAAGTCCGAAAAACCATCTGGATAGGGCTACAAGGAATCCTAGGCCATTTAGATTTTGAGTGTCCTTGATTCAAAAATACCAAATCCATTGGTGGATTCTTGACCCTTGGGTTCTATTTTAAGTCTTCAATCACTTAGCGTAGGATTTCTAAGTCTCTAGTGAAGGTTTATGCTATTGTGCTTGGTTTAGGGAAGGTGTCCCTAAAGGAGAAATCGCAGAGTTCTATAACTTGGCTTGGAGAATCAAAGGAGTATAGGGAAAGTATATTGATCCATTTGGAAAGTCAAAAGACACCCTAGGAACACATTGGTGGAGTTTGGGTGTTCAAGAAAGGAGTTTGAATAGTTGATAAGGAGTTGGAGCCCATCAAGGTTTTCTTACAGTGCTCTCTACATCAAGTTGTCTTCATCATCTAGCATGCTTGTCTATAGCTTGCATGCTAGATGTGGATCAATAAAATTTAGGGATTTATCACTAGGGGAATACTATACAAATAATTTAAACCACATAGGAAAGTCAGGTAATTTCTCTCTAGTTTAGCTCACATACTCTAGATCATGATATGCTCATTAAAGTGGGAACAAAATGTAATGTCACAAATTTGCACATTGGTGTAATTTAAAAATACATAATATCACTACCTTTTCCTTAATATGAATTTCCATGTCAACTTCTACATCACCCTTTTCTTATACTTATCATCAACAGTCGAGGATCTTTGCCATGCAACTTGGGTGACCTAGGACTTGTGCACACCACATAGACATCTATGTGGTCCACACTTGTTGTGAAAATATGTATATGTGTAGTGAATCATTAAAGTGTTGCAACTACCATCCCTATAGTGTAACACCTCATTCCACCACCCACTGACATTGAGATTCAAACCAATTTCCTAAATGTTGGTATTTTTCCCTCATTTATCGTTATTCACTCACTTTTGGTCATCTTGATGGTTTTCACCACTTTACTATAATGCTCAGAATTTAGTTTAAAAACTTCTTAATCACAATCTTGAGATTTTTGGTTCCCTTACAATAGATTTTCTCTTGGTTTATCAATCATTCTTTCCTTCACTCCATCAATTCTTGGCTTCATAGTGGTGCATGGAAGTTGATGCAGTCAAGCTCAGAGGATCGAAAAAAAAGGAATATCCAAACTTGTAGCCAACAATAGGACAACAACGTAAACCAAAAAAAACATAGATATAACAACTTCTATAAATTTATATTCATATTCAATTTCAATTACATGCAACATGTCAGGCTATAAGGCCTTCCTGATTACAGACAAATACAATCAAATCTACTAAGATCTCCCACTATGATCTTCTACAATCATTAGGACATGTACCTTCTTCCAATTACACAATTTCTCTACAAGCTTAATCTCCACCTTCCAAACTATTCCATATCTATGACACATAGCAACCTGGTAGAAACACCAAGATAGAATATAAAATTCTACTCGCAAGCCACCAAATAATATTCTTGCCTCCTAAGACAACACACTACTAGTTCTTCCAGTTTTCTTCCACTTATTCTCAAATCTATACATCTTCACAAAATCTCTTCCAGCTCTTCTTCTCCTACCTCTATTCTATCTCTACACTCTACCCAACCTCTTTATTTATAGAACTTTTCCACAAGTCAACATCAGGAACCCAACACCCAATGTGTTCTTCACAAGTCAGCTTGCAACAGTCATTAAATCCACCTAGGAGAGTGAACCGATGCAGATTCATGTCGACATAATCCCCAAAGAGAGATCCCATATAAATGTTGCAACCCAAATTAAATGCACAATTTTTCCAGCAAGTCATCCTATAGATCCAAATAGTAAGACCCAGTCGGTGAAAAAGACCACCAATACTCTAACACCCACTCGGTGAAACTACCAAGAAATAGACACTGAAACCTGTCGATGAGACTGAATTGCCAACAACAATAGAGTTAAAAACACCCAACTCGGTGGACCCATTGAGAAAAAAAAACACCAAGTGTGAGAAAACATCCACCAAGCCAACAACCACCAAGACCAAGCAACCAACCATCGAACCAACAACAATGACCGAGCAACCTTCAACCGAGTACTCCAACCAAGAACTCCATCCTTCAACTTGTTAGGATTAAGTAATAATGAGAGGGGAGTGAATCATTATTACAACACTTTAAACATGAAATTAATAATTTCCAACTAAACCATATAATTACTAAAATGAAAAGAACATAAGCACACAACACATAACTCACAATACCATGAATTGTTTTCGAGGAAACCCTAACCAAGTTAAAACCTTGATGGGGATGGTACCAACAAATATGTACTAAAAGTATAGCGTCCCTGTTAGGATACCTAGCCTTTTTAGGAGCTAAATATTATGTTAGCACATTTCCCTATCAGGGGAATACAAAACCATGTAAAAGGTATACTGAGCACACTACTATTACGATCATAAATAGTTCTATTACAGTCAATCCCAAAAATGAACAATAAAAGCATCAGGAATGCTTTGATAGATCCATTTTTAGCTCGCATCTTTCTGACATCACAATGCATCCATGCATTCAATATTCTTCTCATACCATCTCATTCATCCATCCAGCATCTTCATACTTCACTTTACAAAAAGATCTTCATAAATATATGTGATTACATCATCCAAATGGCTCTCAAAGACATTAAAAAATAGAATTAATACTTATGAAAAGAGTAAATACAATGTCAAAGACCTTATAATACCAAATCATAGGTTATCCACAATGTGAATTCAACTTAGCATGTTTAGATTCCATGTAATTCTCCCTTAATCATTGTGACTATCCATCTTATCTATATCTCTGTTACTCTATCTTCGCATATCTTCAATACATTGTAACTCACTGCAATAAAAAAAAAAACTCAAGTGACATTATTGGAAGGTCATATTGTTGGAGATTTTTTTTTGTGCAAATTGTTGATTGTATGTTTGTCATTGATGACAACATATAATATACAGTAGTGTATTGTAATAAATTATTAGTACAGATGTTTTGGAGCCTTGTGTTTTTATTTCCATGGTGTACACATATTCTGGTTGCTATGTGCATTCACATAGAGTCAGATATGCAGTTTCAGTTGAGTTATATTAGTTTTTTTTGACAGTTACAGTGACTGAAGATTATCTATGAAGAGCCGATGTAATTACATTATTTCTTGAGTTGCGCCTATCTTTGGGATATGCATTTTTGTATTCATGTTTAGTTATGAGTTAAATTTAATTATCTAAAGGTGCCAAACATGTTCTAATATAAGTAGGATAATTGAGTCAATTTGGTAGAGCCGACTATGTGAAGCATCACGTCTATTCAATTTGGGTTGTGTGATTCTAATCAGGTTGCGTGCTTGATTTGGCTTAAAAAAGAAGTATTGAAGGGAATCCTAAATCTGACTAATATCACATCTTTTTTTGAAGATACTTATAATATTTCATTTGGTGAATGCTAAGTATGAATGAGAAGAAAAGAGATAGAAAAAGTATAGAACAGAATGTCCATTGTTTTGGGACAGTAGAGACATTTCATTCATCAAGAAAATATCTATGTGAAGAAGAAGTGGAACTATACAACACACTAGAACTTATCAAGATAGAAGGTCTACTCAAATAGTTCATTTATCAGATATAGTGCATATCTATTTTACTAAAGGTTGCAGCCTTCATCATTTTAGCAGTGAGCTTTTTGGACAGTGAGTCCTCACCCCTAATAGGGTTATTTGTAAAAGACTCCTAACATGGTCAGACCCTTAAAAAGGTCACTGTACTTATTTCATTGTATACAACAACTCCTAATAAGGTTGCAAGATCTTCTAACAGGGATAATTATACTCAAGTACAGTTCTTTATGGGTGCTAATTCCCACCGGGGTTTTTACCTATTTGGTTTCCCCGTAACCAAAATTTTTGTGTTCTATCTTGTATTATCTGAATGTGTTAATGCTTACTGTTATTCTTTAATTAATTGAAGAAAAGAATTAAACTAGTTGATAACTGATTCACCCCCCCCCCCCCCCCGCCCTCTTAGTTATCCCTTGGGACTATTCAAACAATTGGTATCAGAGCCAAGTGCCTTGGAGAGAAATCCTAACATCTTAAGGTAGATCAAATGGTATACTTTAGGAAAGAGATTCCTAAGTTTGATGGAGAGAACTATCTTTATTGGAAGAATAAAATGATAACACATCTTCAGTGCATTGGTTTTGAGATCTATGAGATTTATACTCATGAAATTGATGCTCCCACCTTGAAAGACCTTGTAGAAGAAGACTCTACAAATAAACAAAAAGAAGTATACACTCAAAATGCAATTGCTAAGGAGGCCCTAATCAGTACCCTATCTCACAGTAAATTTTCTGACATCAAAAAGGAAGAAAGAGCATATTAAATCTGGAAATACTTAGAAGATATGTTTGAAGGAGACATCCAAGAAAAGAATGCACGTAGAAAGACATCAAAGAAAAGATACAATAATTTAGAGATGCTACCTAAAGAGAACATCAGAGCTTACAATCAAAGGATTAATGAAGAAGTATCAGGTATCAGGAACAATGGTGGAGAAATTTTAGAGGATGAGATAATGGACAAACTAATGACCACATTGATAGTAGATTATGAAAGAAAGAATAACATCTTGGATGAAAACATGCAATTCTCAAAGGACGTAAAAAGAGAAACCCTAATCAAAAAAATATCTACATTTGAGATATCAATATTGAAGACAAAACCTAAAATGGAAACAACTTTCAAAGCCTCAGTCCATGGTAAGAAATATTTAACTAGCTTAAATGAGAAGGAATAAGTTGACATTGAACTAGAAGAAATCATTGCTATGATTTCCAAAAAGGAAAGAAAATGTAAAGGTAAATATGAAGGAAAACTACCATTCAAATTCTTTTCATGCAATAAAGTTGGCCACTTTGCATCCAAGTGTCCTACAAGAGTCAAGAAATTGAGATTAGATTACAAACCCAAGTACACTAAGGAATGCTATCATGTTGAAGATGGTGTAACTGATGATGATTCAAGAGAAGATGAAATAGGATTTGTTTCCATTAAAGGCATTTAGAAAATTATTGAGGAGATGGACATTGAAGATGAAAAAGAAGCACAATAGTTAGCATTAGATTCTAAAGTAGACATCAGAACAGAATGGATCATAGATAGCGAGTGTTCACATCACATGACAGGTGAAAAAGATAGATTTGTTCATCTAGATAAGTACAAAGGTGGCATGGTTAGATTTGGAGATAACACTCCCAAACCTATCATAGGCAGGGGTTCTATTACCTTAGATGGAAAGAATAAAACAAATGATTTTCTTTATGTTGATGGTTTACATCACAACCTTCTATGTTTTGGACAATTACTCGACAAATGATATTAGTTGGAATTCAAAGACAACAAGTGCATCATTATCAATAAGGAAGGAGACATGATTGCATCAGGCTCAAAGACCAAAGTTAATGTCTTTCAGCTCAACTCTGGAGTAAGTTGTTTTGTTGCAAAAGTGGATGACAGTTGGCTATGGCACAAGAGACTTTGTCATATCAATTTTGAAAACATAGTAAAGATAAGTAATGTAAAGGTAGTAAGAGACCTTCCAAGTATTGCAAGACTAGTTGATACTATGTGCAGGGAATGTGTGATGGGGAAGAATATAAGGTCCTCATTTAGAAGAAAACAAAACTCAACAGAGAACAAATTAGATCTGATGCATACAGACCTATGTGGACCAACTCAAACAATAGCATACTATGGTGAGAGGTATTTTATTTTGTTTGTTGATGATTTCTCAAGGATGATGTGGGTTGCGTTCTTAAAATAAAAACATGAAGCTTTTGAGAAGTTCAAAATATTCAAAGCTAAGTTTGAAAATGAATCTATATTGAAGATAAAATGTCTGAGATCAGATAGAGGAGGATAATTCACCTCTGACTAGTTTTATGACTACTGCAAAGAAAATGGAATCAAAAGACAATTAAGTGATCCTAGAACCCCTCAATAGAATGGGATTGAAGAAAGAAGGAACAAGATAATACTCGACACAACACACACTATCATTATTGAAGGAAAGGTTTCCCACACCTATTGGTGAGATGCGGTTAATACAACAGTCTACACTATCAATAGAATCCAGTTAAGGCCAGGTGCAGTCAAGACACCTTATGAACTATGGTTTTGTAATGTACCCACTGTAAAATACTTCACAATTTTTGGGATCAAGTGCTACATCAAGAGATATGACAGTATTGGCAAGTTTGATGCTAGAAGCGATGAAGCTATCTTTCTTGGTTACTCTACTAAATGAAAAGCCTATAGATGTTTTAATGTAAGATTGAAGAAGACCATTGAAAGTAATCATGTAAATATTGATGAGAATTTTATGATTCAATAAAGATACTATGAATATGCTCCCATGATTGAAGATGAACCCAGAGCTATCAGTAAGGACACAGTTATTGAAGAAATGTTTGACTGTATTGATGTTTCATTCAACAATCCTAAAACAAAGTCAAGAAGAATCATAGATTATAGATGAGAGTGTCACTCCTAAAAACTCAAAATACACATCTAAATACCACTCTAAGGAATACATCATTGGAGATCAGAGTGGTAAATTTGTGACAAGATCCAGAGAGAAAGGTTCAACCGTTGATGAAGAGGTATGCTTACTTTCTTAGATTGAACCCTTAAGTGTTGAAGATGTGTGCAATGATTTAGATTAGCAAAGTGCTATGCAAGAAGAATTGGATAATATAATCAAGAATGATACATGGGAACTGGTACCTAGACCTCATGACAAGAATGTGATTGGAACAAAGTGGATATTTAGGAATAAGATGAATGAAGAAGGTATAGCGGTAAGAAATAAAGAAAGACTGGTATGTAAAGGATATGTGCAGAGAGAAGGAATAGATTACACTGATACATTTTCCCCTGTGAGCAGACTAGAAGCTATCAAGTTGTTTCTGGCCTATGCAATATTCAAGAACTTCAAAGTATATCAAATGGATGTCAAGTCATCTTTTTCTGAATAGTGACTTGAAGGAAGAAGTTTACATAGAACTACCTGAAAGATTTAATCTATCAGAAAAACCAGACATGGTATGTAGACTAAAGAAATCACTTTATGGACTTAAACAAGCCCCAAGAGCATGGTATGAGAGACTTGATGGTTACTTAACAAAGATAGGATTCAGAAAAGGAGAAGCAAATTGTAACTTATGCATAAGAGAGACAGATGAAGGATTACTACTTGTTTCTATTTTAGTTGATGACATTATCTTTGGAGGTAATGACAAGCTTAGTGTAGAATTTTCCAAAGAGATGCAAAGTGAGTTTGAAATGAGCATGATTAGACCTATCAAATATTTTTTGGGACTGAATGTAAAAGAAATAGACAAAGGCATATTTATAAATCAGTCTAAGTATGTGAAGGAGATATTGAAGACTTTTAAAATGGAAGATTGCAAACCAGTAAGAAACCCGGTGATAACATGAAGAAATATTTCTAAAGATGATGGTTCCAAAACAGTTGACAAGACACTATACAAGTCTATGACTGAAAAATCATATATCTTACTCAGTCTAGACCAGATATTTCCAATGCAGTTGGCATTGTTGGAAGATTTGCAACTGAACCTACACAAAATCACCTAATAGAAATAAAAAGAATATTTAGATACTTAATGGGGACTATAGACTATGGTTAATGGTATCCTAACTCAGAGAAAATACAACTTCATGTGTATATAGTTGCATATTGGGAAGGTTGTGTTGATGACAGGAAGAGTACCTTAGGAGGAGTAGTATTTCTTGGAGATAGGTTGGTTACTTGGACAAGTAAGAAGAAAAATTGTATCTCTGAGTTGACAATAGAAGTTGAGGATGTTGCGACAGCATTGAATTTTTCAACAGTGGTTTGGATCAAACAAATGATTAAAGACTTTGGTATTTAGATTGATTATCCTATTTTTATTCACTATGATAACACTAGCACTATCAATATGTCAAAGAACCCTGTGATGCATGCAAAAACAAATCACATTGAGAGCAAATATCACTTTGTAAGAGAAAAAGTTGCAGAAAGAGAAGTAAAGTTGGATTATGTGAGATCTAAAGAACAGTTAGTAGACATTTTTACAAAGCCTTTATCAAAAGATACTTTTGAGTATCTCAGGGAGAAGCTGGGATTAATTCCCTTTCCCGAGTCTGATTAGAATTTGCAACAAAGAACATCAGTCCTTGGTGACTAATGAATGGTTGAATAATCTACTTCTGGAGTAGTACATGTGCTTCATGATGTTTGGCACCCTTTTCCATTGATGTCAAAGTGGGATTATTAGTAAGGGGGAGCATATACTCTAGGGGAGAATATAATCATGAAAATAAAAACATAGTCAGAAGAGAAGCAACAGTAAACAGGAACCCTTGATCAGGATATTGAGAAGATTGTAAAAAGAAGGAGGATACTTTGTGTTGATGGTGTTCTTCATATTATATGTTTCCATCAATGCCAAAGGGGGAGATTATTAGAGATTTTCTTTTGTACAAATTGTTAATTGTATGTTTGTCATTGATGACAACATATAATATACTGCAGTGTCCTCTAAGCAATTATCACTATAGATGTTTTGGAGCCTTGTGTGTTTATTTCCATGGTTAGACATGTTCTAATTGCTATGTGAATTCATGCAGAGTCAGATATGCAGTTTCAGTTGAGCTATGTTAATCTATTTTGACAATCACAGTGACTGAAGATTATCTGTGAAGAGCCGACGTAATTAGATTGTTTCTTGAGTTGCACCTATCTTTGGGATATGTCTGTTTTTATTCATGTTTAGTTATGAGTTAAAGTTAATTATCTAAAGGAAATAAACATATTCTAACAGAAGCGGGATAATTGAGTCAATTTGGTAGAGCCAACTGTGTGAAGCATCACGTCTATTCAGTTTGGGTTGCGTGATTCTAATCAGGTTGTGTGCTTGATTTTTCCAAAAAAAGAAGTATTGAAGGGACTCCTAAAGCCAACTAAGATCACATATTTTGGGTAGATACTTATATTAGTTCATTTAGTGAACACTAAGTGTGAATGAGAAGAAAAGAGATAAAAAAAGTATAGAACATCATGTCTGTTGTTTTGGGACAGTAGAGACATTTCATTCATCAAGAAAAGATCTATGTGAAGAATAAGTGGAAGTATTCAACACACTAGAACTGATCAAGACAGTAGGTCTACTCAAACAGTTCATTTATTAGATATAGTGCATATCTATTTTACTAAAGGTTGCAGCCTTCATCATTTTAGTAGTGAGATTTTTGGACAGTGAGTCCTCACCCCTAACAGGTTTATTTGTAAAAGACTCCTCACAGGGTCAGACCCTTAACCAGGTCACTGTACTTATTGCATTGTAAAGAATGACTCCTAATAGGGTTGCAAGATCTTCTAACATGGATAATTACACTCAATTACATTTCTTTATGGATGCTAATTCCCACAGGGGTTTTTACCTATTTGGTTTCACTACAACCAAAATTGTTGTGTTCTATCTTGTATTATCTAAATGTGTTAATGCTTAATATTATTGTGTAATTAATTGAAGAAAATAATTAAACTAGCTGATAACTGATTCACCCCTCTCTCAATTGTCCCTTGGAACTATTCCAACACATACATACCTAAAAATGTCTTCCTCTAAGCTCACAAATCACCATTCACCATATATTATCTTCTCAATAAAAAACCGTACTACTATATTGTATTTCTATTCACTATACTTAGTCATTTTGCAATCTGCATATCCAAAACTATAAACAACTCCAATATATCATCATACTAGATGTGTTTCTATAAATAAAAAGCCTCAAGTGTCCCATATCACTCAAAAAATGAATTACTTGCCAAGAACCTCTCTATATGGCATTGATGGCAACACATAGTGAAAAATGACTAAGTGTCAGTACCAAAAAGATATCTTTGTATATCTTTTACATATATCCTTTATACAATTTCTATACATTTTCACCTCTTCTCTTCTCCACCTTTAACATAGATGGAAAAGGTATACAAAAATTTAGAATATGAGAAAATTAGACCATCTTTAGTACATCTCAGAGAGAGTTTTTGAAGATCTTCACTTCCTCTGTCCAGGTATTCCCCAATATTTGACTCACATGAATCAGCCCATTTAGTGTGACTGAAGGATTCTTTTCTATCTTTAGGTCAACACACATATTATTTTTAAGGGCATGCCCTATCTTCTCCATATCAGAGATATGGACCTTAAGAATTGATAGCTTGGGAGCGATTAGACTCTTCAGCAAACCAAACCTTGCCATAACTCTCCCTCTTTCTATATCACCTCTCTGTCTATCTCCAATATAGATTGTGAGGAGGTCTCAAAACTATCCATCAACTTATCCAGAGTATTTCTATCCTTTACTACTATTTCCTAAATGTTCTTGATATGTATGATAGCTTTTATACAGTAACTGTATAACTTCCTTCCATGTGCGACATAAATTTTAGCCTGAAATGTAGTCTTGTTCAGTATGCCCAAGTCCCATAAAATAGACTTTCACACTTCCTTTAATTTCTTCACGAGATATTTCTTCTCAGCCTTCTCTTCCACAATCTTCTCTAATAACTCATAGTGACTGTCAAATTTATCTAATGCCTTGTTCAAGTTCTCTGCATCATCTTTTCCTTGAAAAACAATAAGTGCTCGAAGTAGTTTGTTTATACTGTCAATAGAACTTGTCAATACCTTAGTCTTCTTCTCTCCTTTCTTCTCAAATATTTCTTTAGCTTTAGCAAATGCAATGTAGGATAACTTCATCAGCTCATCCCCATCCATGTTCTCAATGTTAGTGCTCAAATCCTTCTCTCCACTTGCAACCAACAAAGGTGAAGAATCAGATGTAACAGTTTCCTATTTTCACTTCAACCTTATTCACAATGTCTTCCATTGTTTCAACAATATTTTATTTCCATTTTTCCTTCTTAGTCATATCCTTGTCACTGACGCTTTCAATGTTTGTATCCTGCACAAATTGGTCATTAACATCCTGCGAAGTGTCCAATAACACAGACACACTAGAAACGTAGAAATATGATTGCTTCACATTGCTCACATACTGACTACCATCTTCTCATGTTGATTTGTTGAGGTTTATTTCATCTCTCCTTGATGATTTACCTTTCTCAATAGATTTGGGCTTAGGATCCTTAGGTGGCAAGATGTTCTCTATGCCATTTCCCATCAAGACCTTTTCTATAGATTTATGTGTCTCCTCAATTAATTCATTATATTTCCTTCCCATTATCTTTACTAATCTTATCTTGGCTCTCAATAAGGGTTTAAGTTCACTCAATATCCTCTCTATCTCTTTAACAGATAAAATAGGAAACATGCCTTCAATAGCTTGTTCTCTAATCACTTCATCTTCTTTCTGTGCTAATTGCTTCCTTATCTCCAATTTCTCATATAATTCCTCAGGTATACTACCTCCAATTTCAAACAAATTATTCTTAAAAAAAAGCAAATGTTTAGTCACTACGTCTTTAATCAAAAGTTTGTCAGATCCCTCATACCTGTCATAGTATTTTTCCATTCAAACAAGCTTCCCTTTCTCAATTACTCTCTTATCTAGAATTTTCATATCTGGCTTCCAATTTTGTCTCACATTAGTGGCCTTTTCTTCAAATTTCTTATCGTCTCCTTCTATCCTCTGTTTCTTAGGAGGTGAGTCCAGTTTATTGGACATTGTGTTTATTCTAGGAAATTGATTTGTTGTCTCTTCCTATGATGTATACTGAGGTGGTGATGGTGTAGATACATAAATCACACTAGAAAGTGGATTGATTATCTTTACATCTTCTAGAGGTTGAAGGGTTGTAACACCAGTACTTGCCAACCCACAAGCTCTCTTAGTCATCTTCTTCCTAAATTCTTTCATTTCCTCTTGAGATATGACATCCTTGGCTGCACAGTCATCAATTATACTCTCTACTTTCCTCTTCCTTGATTCTCTAGTATGTTCCTCCCTAATCTTTGCAGACTTCTCCTCACAAGTACCACACCTCTCCTCTGATGAATCAACTTTTTACTTCATAAAATGTGTTCGACTGGCATAATCAAAACTTTAGAACTAACCTCATAACCAGTGGATAACACCACTTATTTCTAGGTATAACTGCCTCAAAGCACACACAATAAATTTCAACCATGAAATAGATAGAGTCCTTGTATTTTTCTACTACTGCCTCAGGAATCCTCTCCCTTTTCTTCATTTCTCTCTATAGGATTTTGATCATACCAAACAATTCACCATCTACCCAAGTACAGTTCTATCTCCTACAACTATGAGAAATCTGAATACCAGTAGGTATATTGTCTTTCCATTCTCTAGGGTGCGTACCAGGAAATTATTGATAAATGTAAATGTACATGTGTAGCAACAAAGATCCAAATCTGAATCCCTTTGATTTATCCTTCTTAATCTACCTTCCATTCTCCAAGAATTGTTGTGTTATGACATTGCAAATATTATACTTGATATTTTCCTTGAGCATCTTATAAGGCATTAAGATTACCCATGCTGATACATAATTGATTCAGCTTCTATAATAAAATTTATAATGTAAAATCATTGTAATTAATCTAACATCCTATTGTAATATATCATTTACCATTATTTCTCTTCTATCCAACTACGAATGTGTTAGGGTTTATAGAATCTTCTTAGTGTTTTTCTAAGAAAAAGGTACTACACCAGTCTTGTCCAAAAACCTAAAATAGCATGAATTAGGTCTTTGGAGATCTTCACAGGCTGATCTCAAATCCATATGAACTGATAATGAACTCTTCTCAAAATAATCTTTATCCATTCTTCTTCGTCGAAATAGTCAAGTTCAATTACCTTCATAATACTCAGATTGTTCAGATGTGCAAACTCATCCTTAATCTCTACATCATCACCTATCATTTCTTCCATCTCTATGAAAATCTCTTCATCTCCCAAAGATTCATACTTACAATTTATGTAAGCCCTAATATCTTTGACATGTAGAATGTCGTAGGGTGTTTGAGAAAATGCACCTTCAGAATCATCCTCGGTAGATTTGAAAAGGCGTTTCTTAAATTTGTATCTAGGTCTCTATACAATATAAAAAATCATAGGAGTATCCATTTTAAAAGCTTCACAATTGAACTAAATAGCTCTTTACTATTGAAATGTGAATCCCTACTTTGATCAAACTCTTCAATACACTTGCTCCAATTCTGCTTCTTCTCTAGACTTTGTTCTCCTTAGGCTCTGCTCTGCAAGTGATTTTCAATTATGTTCTTTCTATTAACCTTATACTTCACTAAGTGAAGAAATAACACACTTCCCAAAAAACTCATTTATCCACATAAACCAGTGTAATAACAATCTCGTGATCATAGGATATAGGCTTCTAAAAATATACGATCACAGATATCTGTCCCAAGAAATTTCTACATGCTCTCCCTAAGCTCGCAATAGATTAATCCTCAAATTTAGGGGCTAGATAGATTTCTAAAGTATTCTTCCAATGCTCCCCCTAATGCCATGCTTGGCCATATAGGTTTATGTATCAATGTTAGCATTAGGCAAAGACTCAGTAGCATCTATTGATTCTCCCTGAACCTTTTCCTAAGAAAACTTGTTTACCTCCCATACCTTATTACTGCTGATATATCCAACTTTCCTAAAACAACTATCAAATTCACTCATTTACTCTTCAAGACTCTTACTAGTATCACCAAAATTCTTCTTTATCACTATAAGAGGTGGTACTCTTTTGTTTTCATTTCCATTGTACCTACAAAACTTCTCTATATGCCCTGGATTGTTACATTTGTAGCATGTAGGAGGTAATGTAATCTGATTAACCTGCAAATAAAAATACATTGCAGTGTGGCCAAGGTTATTACACTTGTGACATGTGGTCTTAGATGATGTCTCTTCACTAATGTAATCTTGTTTGTATCTTGATTGATCAGGTTTCTTTCATTCTTCTTTCTTTTTCCTATATACATTTCAGTTAAAGTAATAACCAGAAAAAAAGTTTGAAAGGTGCTTTACCTCTCCAATCTCTCTTCATGAACCTTGTTACATCCAAAACATCTACCTCTGAAAGGTCCGATATTTTCTTTAGGTTCTTCAAGAGTAGTTCTTTCTCCATCAATCTTCACATCAAATTTTTATTCTTTATTCTTTGAATATTCATCTTCATTGAAGCCAACATGAGTCATGTCTCCTTTAGGTTTCTCTCTATGTCTCTTTTCATTTATCAAGTCGCTCCTAATGTGAAGTCCCTCAATATGTTTCTTTGCCTCACGAAGTTCTCCTTTTATGATCTAATTATATTTTTCTAATTCCAGATACTTGTTCTTGTAGTGATCAAGATCAGTCTTCATTTGTCCTATCTGAATATTAGTATCCTTTAAGGTTTCTTCAATTATATTTTTAGCATCCTTTTCCTGTTGAATCTCTTTAGCCATCTGTAGTGAATTAGTTTCACAATCAAGATTCAAAGTATCTTTCTCTTCCTCAAGCTACATTTTTTGATCTGAATTATAATTGCCAGAGTCCTCTTTTATCTTAACCATAAGATCTTGTCTCTGACTTCTGGAAAGTTCAATTTGTTCTTTGATTTTCTTAATGAATCTCTCTACTCTTATCAATTTGTATTTTAAATCAGAATTCTCTGCTTTATCTTTTTCAAGATCTTCATGTGCTCTTCAAAGGTTTCTTCCAAAATTTTAGAATCCACCTTGATCTCCCTTAAGTTGTTAAACTTTCTCTCCAAGGTCCAAAAGATCTAATACCAATTGTTAGGATTAGGTAATACTGAGAGGGGGGTTGAATCATTATTATAGGACTTTAAACATGAAATTAATAATTTCCAACTATACCATATAATAACTGAAATGAAAAGAACATAAGAACACAACACCTATCTCATAACACCATGAATTGATGTCAAGGAAACTATGACCATGGGAAAACACTAGTGGGGATGGTACCCAAAAATATGTACTAAAATTAAAGTGTCACTGTTAGGAGACCTAGCCCTGCTAGGAGATGAATATTAGATTAGCACATTTCCCTATTGGGGGAATACAAAACCATGTTAAAGTTATACTGAGTACACTACTCTTATAATTAGAAATAGTTATATTACAATAAATCCCATAAATGAAAAATACAACCATCAGCTATGCTTAGATATTTCCAATTGTATATCGCATTTGTCTAACATCACAATGCATCCATGCATTCCATCTTGTGCTCATACCATCTCATTCATCCTTCCATCATCTTCATACTTGGCTTTACAAAATGCTCTTCATAAATATATGTGATTACATCATCTAGTCAGATCTCAAATACATTAAAAAATAGAATTAATACTTATGCAAAGAGTAAATGCAAAGTCAGAGACCTCATACTACCAGATCATAGGTTATTCACAATACAAATCCAACTTAGCACATTTGAATTTCATGTCATACTCCCTTAATCATCGCAATTGTTCATCTGCATTGTATCTCTGTTACTTTGTGTTCGCATGTCTTTAATACACTGTAAATAATTGCAATCAACACAAAAAAACAAGTGACCTTACTTGAAGGTCATACATACTCAAAAACATCTTCCTCTAAGCTTTCATGTCACCATTGATCATATACTATCTTCACTGTCCAAAAATGTACTGCTATACTTTGTATTTATGTTCACTATACTTAGTCATTTTGCAATCTACATCTCCAAAACTATAAAAAACTCCAAGCTATTATAATACTAGATGTGTTTCCATAAATAAAAACCCTCAATTTTCCCATATCACTCCAAAAAAGAATCACTTGCCAAGAATCTCTCCATTTGGCATTGATGGCCACACTTAGTGAAAAATGACTAAGTGTCATTGCCAAAAATATGTCTTTGTATATCTTTTACATATATCCTTTACTCTATACAATTTCTATATTTTTTTCATCTCTTATCCTCTCCCCATTCACCTAAATGGAAAAGTTATACAAAAATGTAGAATACACCAAAATTGTACCACTACTTATTGGAAAATTAGACAATATTTAGTACATCTCAGAGAGAGTTTTCCAAGATCTTCACTTCCTCTTACCAGGTCTTCACCAATATATGACTCACATGAATCATCCCATTTAGTGTGAATGAAGGAGTCTTTGTTGTCTTTAGGTCAGCACACATATTAGGTGTAAGGGCATGTCCTATTTTCTCCATATCAAAGATATGGACCTCAAGAATTGATAGCTTCGGAGTGATTAGACTGTTTAGAAAACCAAACCTTGCCTTAACTCTTACTCATTATGTATCACCTCTTTATCTATCTCTAGTATAGATTTTGAGGAGGTCTCAAAACTATCCATTAACTTATCTAGAGTATTTCTATTCTTTGCTACTATGTCCTCAATGTTCTTGATATGTCTGATAGGTTTTATATAGTAACTATATAACTTCCTTCCATGTGTGACACAAATTTTAGTCTCAAATGTAGTCTTGTTCACTATGCCCAAGTCCAATAAAATAGACTTTCATACTTCCTCCAATTTTATCGCGAGATATTTCTTCTCAGCCATCTATTCCACAATCTTCTCTAATGACTTATAGTTACTATCAAATTGATCTAGTGCCTTGTTCAAGTTCTCTTCATCATCTTTTCCTTGAAAACAAGAGGTACTGGAAGTAGTTTTTTTAGAGTGCCAATAGCACTTGTCAATACCTTAGTCTTCTTCTCTCCTTTATTCTTAGATATTTCTTTATCTTTAGAAAATGTGATGTAGGATAACTTTGTCAGCTCATCCACATCCATGTTCTCAATGTTAGTGCTTAAAGCCTTGTCTCCACTTGCCAACAAAAAAGGTGAAGAATTAGATGTAATAGTTTCCTATTTCACTTCAACCTTATTCACTGTGTCTTCCACTGTTTCATCAATGTTTTCTTTATGTTTTTCCTTCTCAGTCATATCCTTGTCACTGATTCCTTCAATCTTTGTATCCTACACAAAATGGTCATTCACATCTTTCAAACTGTTTAATGACACAGGCACACAAGAAACATAGAAATATGGTTGCTTCACAGTGCTCACATACTATCATCTTCTCATGTTGATTTATCGAGGTTTATTTCATCTCTCCTTGATGATTTACCTTTCTCAATAGATTTAGGCTTAGGAGCCTTAGGTGGTGAGATGCTCTCAGTTTCACTTCCCATCATGACCTTTATAAAAATTTATGTGTCTCCTTAATTAATTCATCATATTTCCTTCCCATTATCTTTACTAATCTTATCTTGGTTCTCAATAAGGGTTCAAGTTCACTCAATATCCTCTCCATCTCTTTAACAGATCGAATAGGAAACATGCCTTTAATAGCTTTTTCTCTAATCACTTCATCTTCTTTCTGTGCTAATTTCTTCCTTATCTCTAATTTATCCTATAACTCCTCAGGTATACTACCTCCAATTACTAACAAATTCTTCTTAAAAACAAGAAAATGTTTAATCACTATGTATTTAATCAGAAGTTTGTCAGATACCTCATACCTATCATAGTATTTTTCCATTGAAACAAGCTTCCCTTTCTCAATTACTCTCTTCTCTAGATTTTTCATATCTAGCTTCCAATGTTGTCTCACATTAGTTGCCTATTCTTCAACTTTCTTCTCTTCTCCTTCTATCCTTTGTTTCTTAGGAGGTGAGTCCAGTTTTTTGGACATTGTGTTTCTTCTAGGAAATTGATTTGTTGTCTCTTCATACGATGTATACTAAGGTGGTGATGGTGTAGATACATAAATCATAGTAGAAGGTGGATTGATTATCTTTTCATATTCTAGAGGTGGAAGGGCTGCAACATCAGTACATGCCAACCCAGAAGCTCTCTCAGTCATGTTCTTCCTAACTTCTTTCATTTCCTCTTGAGATATGATTTCCTTGGATGGACAGTCATCAATTATATTCTCTACTTTCCTCTTCATTGATGCTCTAGTATGACCCTCCTTGATCTTTGCAGACTTCTCCTTATAATTACCACATCTCTCCTTGGATGAATCAACTTTTGACTTTGTAACATGTGTTCTACTGGCATAATAAAAAATTTAGAACTAAACTCATAACCCAGTGGATAGCACCACTTATTTCTAGGTATAACTGCCTCAAAGAACACACAATCAGTTTCAACCATGAAATAGATTAAGTCCTTGTATTTTTCTACCACTACCTCAAGAATTCTCTCCCTTTCCTTCATCTCTCTCTGTAAAATTTTGATCATTAAAAACAATTCACCATCTACCCAAGTACTATTTTGTCTCCTATAACTTTGATAAATCTGAATACCAGTAGGTATACTATCTTTCCATTCTCTAGGGTGCATACCAGGAAATTTGTCAGAAATGTAAATGTACATGTGTATCAACAAATATCTAAATCTGAATCCCTTCGATTTATCCTTTTTAATCTACCTTACATTCTCCAAGAATTGTTGTGTTATGACTTTACAAATATTAGACTTGATGTTTTCCTTCAGCATCTTATAAGCTATTAAGATTACCCGTGCTGATACAGAATTGATTCATCTTCTATAATGGCATTTATAACCTAAAATCATTGTCATTTATCTGACATCCTATTGGAATATATCATTTATCATTATCACTCTCCTGTCCCACTATGAATGTGTTAGGGTTTCTAGCATCTTCTTTGTGTTCTTCTAAGAAAAAGGTACTACACCAGTATTGTACAAACCTAAAATGTCATGAATTAGGCCACTGTAGATCTTCATAGGCTGATCTCAAAGCCATATGAACTCTTCTCAAAATAATCTTTATCCATTCTTCTTCATCAAAATTGTCAAGTTCAGTTACCTTTATAATACTCAGGTTGTTCAGATGTGTGAAATAATCCTTAATATTTACATCATCACCTATCATTTCTTCCATCTCTGTGGAAATATCTTTGTCTCCCAAAGATTCATACTTATAATGTATGTAAGCCCTAATATCTTTGACATGCAGAACGTCTTAGGGTGTTTGATAGAATGTTCCTTCAAAATCATCCTCAATAGATTTGAAAGGGCGTTTCTTACAATTATATCTAGGTCTCTCTACAACATCCAAAATCATAGGAGTATCCATTTTCAAAGCTTCACAATGGAACTAAACAACTCTTTACTACAGAAATGTGAATCCCTTCCTTGATCAAACTCTTCAATACACTTGCTCCAAATCTGCTTCTTCTCTAGACTTTGTTCTCCTTAGGCTCTTCTCTATAAATGATGTTCAATTATGTTCTTTCTATTAACCTTATACTTCCCTGAGTGAAGAAAGACCACAATTCCCAATAAACTCATTTATGCACATAAACCAGTCGAATAACAATCTGGTGATCATAGGATATAGGCTTGTAAAACTATGCAATCAAAAATATCTATTCCAAAACATTTCCACATGCTCTCCCTAAGCTTGCAAGAGAATACTCCTCAAATTCAGGGGCTGGATAGATTTATGATGTATTCTTCCAATTCTCCCCTTAAGGCTATGCTTGGCCATCTAGGTTTATGTATCAATGTTAGCATCAGGGTGATCTCACAATAGTGTGTCCCACTTTCCAGGACGAAGGATTTCAGACTTCCAAAAAAAAATTCTTTTTTGTTAGCTTCACGCAAAGTACCCTCTTCGCATGAAGTGGTTAATAGGCTTCGCGTGAACTATATAAAATGGGGGGTTTTCTCGAACTAGACCCAATTCGAGAGAACCCTGTGAATCAACAAAAAATAAGCAATTTGGGCAATTTTTTTGTGGTGGGTTCGCTCGAACCCCCTCAGACCCCTTCGTGCGAAGGGAATCTTCTCGCGAAGGGCACTAAAATGAAAATTTCCCTTGAGAGAACAAAAACCTCCTAAAAATTTGTCTTTCAAGACCTGGGACAAGGACCAAATCAAGTTTTTTTCTCAAATACATGATACTTCGGAACAAGCTTTCTAATGAATATAATTTTGATACATATTGAGTTCATTATCACTTTCAAATATTACTTTTACTAAACATAGGTTTTTTAGCGATTCAACAACCTGTCTCTTCAAGGCTTTGGGAAAAATAGTAAATTACAAAAAAAAAACTATGAAAAATATGTAGGAAAAGCGTATTTGTGTTACCTTTCTATATAAAAAAAAAAATTGAATTTTGATATATACATTTCAAGTTATAGTGATCAAAGTGACCTTATGTCTAACTTACAGTTACTGTCACTTTAAAACTTAATAAACTAGGGGAGAGGGACCAATAGTCGTGAGGGCTAACTTCGTCAACATGTAACTATTACATAAAATATCGTATGACCTCCATTTTTTTTTCAAAATGTATAATGGACTCTTATCTACCTACAGCTAAGGTTTGAAGGTGTGGCTCATCACATAGATTTTCAAAATACCACATCTAATATGAAGTGTCCAAAATATGACTTTTGAAAGATTCGACCAAAACTTAATCTTAAAATCCCTAGTACTTGATCACTAAAATACTACCTTTTATAAACATATGTCCATATTTTTCTTCTATTCAGGACTTTTTATATAATAAAAGGATCCTAATATTTGTTAATAACACTTATTATTGTTATATTGTAGCTTTATACTTAACTAAAAAGATCTAATAATTGAAAACTTGCAATAAAAATTATGTTTACAAATTAACATAATTTTGTTTAAAAACAATTTATATATAACATAATTATACCTAAACTTATTCCAATATTGTTGAATAATATTCACTTATTTTTTAAAATTGATTTTTTTTGCCCCAACTTACTACACACTAGAACTTCATCTATTTATAAATGAACCTATTATATTCACTCCCTATCCTAAACCTATAAGTGACAGTCTAAAAATTAAACATGGTATAACCTAAAGTAATATGTCAGGGTCCTAATTTTGAACACTTTTACATGGAAACTTCTAGACTTTTAACCCTAGGTATCATCAGATTCTTTCCATCGATTGAACACGTGGTTGTTTCATTACACAACATGAGGGTTTTTTCTTTACCACTAGTAGGGTTTCTTTTTTCCATGTGGCAGATGCTTCATTCGACATAGTAGGGTTTCTTTACCATGTGGTGGATGCTTCATTCAGCACAGTAGGCTTTCTTTACCATGTGGCGGCTGCTTCATTCAACACAAGTAGGGTTTTCTCCATTAATTCCAACACACAGCTGCTTGATTTTACAGTTTAGGGAACTTATTTCTTTGTCTTTGTTGACTTTCTCAATGGTTTATCACCTATTTATATCTCTATTTTGTTTTTCTACTACATTCTTAATTGATTTACATTTCTCAGCAGGGATTCAATTTTCTGCTAATGGCTTCCACTTTAACATCTAGTCTAGGAGAAGAGGAATGCGATCCCTTTTTGGCACTTCAACCTGGAGCCCAACAATACCATCAATTCCTCCTTGTCTGCAAAAAAGTTTGATGTATTTATCAACCATTGAGTTTGATGAAGACTCAATGGACAGAATGAGTAAGATGTCTATGTTTCCATGTTCTCTGTATGTCTCTACCTAAAGTAAGATGTCTATGTTTTGTGTGGTAAGTCCAACAATTATTGTATGATTAAGGAAAATTATGTTTTATAATTGGCTTCTAATTGAAAATGGTTGTATGTGGGTCTTAGCTTCAACATTTCTTGACTCCTTAAACTGTTAGACATAATGGTTCTCAACAGGTTAGGACGATGCTTGACAATTGGAACCTTGCACACTATCATCCTCTGAACCTTAATTAATTGCATACTAAAATCCATTTATATACTGTTCTAATCTAGGTATGAATAAGCACTATTTTTTACATCAGGGTAGCATCTATAGGATTGTAATTATTTGGTAGACCGTTCTTTTTATTTAAAGCCTAGGATGGAAAGATTATTTCACCTTTGTAGCATAATATCTTAGTAAAGTGGCCAAGATTTTTCAGATTGCTTCCTTCACGATTTGGTTTCAGTTGTAAGGTAGTGTTCCAATGTTTCGAATGCCAACTCTATCAGAAATATTTATCATTTACATTTTTCCAGATGTCAAAGTATGATTGTGCCTTTGTTTATGTGCACTTACATTTTACTTGTTTTTGAGGCAAATTTCTTCTTGCAGAATTTGGTTGGAATGCTCTGGATATATATATATATATATATA
>MU223968.1:871737-882793 GCA_018584345.1 Thuja plicata | reverse complement strand
ATATATACATATATTTCCTATCTGCTGACAACTCCATCATAAGCTTTGCAACTAAGAAGTTGTTATCATGTATAAGTGTCTTTGCATGAGCAATATATTTCTGCGTGACATCCATGTGTGGAAGAAGTTGGCTCTATATAACTGTAAGGGATTTCCTTGGTCTTCTTTCTTCTCTTAGTAGCTCTTCCTAAAGATCAGTAAGATACTTGATCTCGACAAAATGTGATGAGCTTGAACTTGGGTTAAGTGCCAACTTGTTTGCACTTACCTTCAAATCATTGTCTATATTTTCTAGATTGTTCTATATTTCCATGGTAAAGTTGGAAGTATCACTCAACTTTACAAATAATGATACAACATTATTCACAATGGTTTTTAGAGAGATAATGACAGTTGTTAGCTTTATCTAATCTATTGAAATTTTACCTACAACATTCTCTAGAACCTTATTCTCAAATTTCCTTTCTACCTTCTGCACTAATTTCTCCTGACCATTAAGATCTTAGTTGAACTTGTAAACTATGTCAACAATTTGGTCCGCAATAGAGTCATTCTCATTGACTTCAATTTATAGAGAATCAAGGAATTTACATTTTATATCTTCCAGTACTCTATCCTTTTCTTTTCAGGTCAGAGCTTCTATTGTGTTGCTCTTTTCTTCCCCAGCTCACCAAGTATATCTATTTTCTTGGCCGTTAGGTTAGAAAGATCCTAATTCAAAATCACAATGTCTTCCTCAAGATCAATTTCAATAGTGATTGTTTCTTTACCCTTGACATTGGGATGAAGTGAAGGAATGATTTTCTTTCCTTTCCCATCATCATCCTTATCATTTCCATCCTCAGTGTTTTGCTCGATATTCAGTTGGAATATGTCATTGACATTCTTTGCACCAACTTTAGAATTTGTATTGACTGTAGAGACATTCACAATATCCTTCTATGACTCAATTTTCCTTGGCCTAGTACTAGGTAGAGCCTGATGCTCATTTCCTAATTAACTTGATGTAGATTTTATAGTCTTTTCCTTTCTCAGAGATACGATATTCTGAATAGGTGATTGGGGTAGGGATACCATCACTTATACTATTATCTATTCAGCATTAGATTCTTAAATTGTCTGAACCTCAGGTAACTCTTCATATTTGTCCTATAAATGAGGGTCTATACTCTATTTCTCTACGTTATCTTCTTCCTTGATTTAAAAATTTATCTTCCATTTCTTTGTTGCGGCCTGTACAATATCTTCTATTTTCTTGTTTAAGATTTGAAAAGTCCTAAACCTTGGAGCGTGATTACTCTCATATTGAGTCATACCATATTTTACCTCTTTACTAGTTATAGTAGGAATGACTTGTTTCAAGGTTTCCATTATGATGTCTTTTTCAATATAAACTACATTGTGCAAGTAAATTGTGATTTCCTCGAGAAGGTATTTAGTCATATGGCTTTTGAATTCAGATGAGTCATAATTCCATCTTGCCATTTTCTCTACTAATGCATCCTTAATCATCTTTTTCTCATATCTGGTTCTCGTAGCATACTTCAATGATTTGAGAGTTCCCATACCACTGCCTCCTTTCAAACTTTCTATCCTCTTCTCAAAGGTAGGTGGTGGCTTCTTGGATATGACTGTATCTTCTTCTTCATCTTCCTTTGGAAATTTAAGTTTTCTTCTTGATCTAGTATAAGCAGGGGTAGAGGCCTTAGGTGTTTTCTTGGAGGCTAGCCTTTTCTTCTTAGGAGGCTCTTCTTCTAACTCTTCTTCTAACTCTTCTTCTAACTCTTCTTCTTTCTCAGATTCATCATCTTCTATATTTACATCATCTCCTTTACATTCAGTGATTCAAGGAGGAGAGTCAAAAGACTTTCCATATTTGTTTCCAATCTTCTCAATTCTCTTCCTTCCTCTCTGCAAGATCTTTGAAATCTCAATTTCCAAAGATATTTTATCCTTTGCTTCTTCATAAGTACAAAAATATGGTGCTTTGGGATAAACAGGTTCATTCACAAGAGCTTCAATGATATCTCTGGTTTCATCTATGTTAACCTCATATGCAAGAGGTTTCACCCATGCAACCCTAGGCTTCATTGCTTGAATGTATACCTTTTCACATTCAACTAGGAAGAAAATATCATCTTTATAGTGTTCTACCAATTGTTTAGGGATTTTGTATCTATTTTTCATCTTCTCTCTAAAAATCTCAAAGTATGCATCTGTGATGCTCTCCAAATTATCTCCTAATTCATCTATCTGATAAACTATGGGTATGTCCTTTTTCCATACAATTGTGCCTTTGGAAGGGAAAAAGTTCTAAACATAAAAGAATATGCATACAAAGAGTGAACCAAACTTACACAGATTGGTCTTTGATGCTTGGGTGCTCTCCATGTTTTCGCTCAATTGGATGAGCTGCAACTCGGCAAGGTCGAATGAAATATTATTCTTGACCACTTTGTATGCCAAGTCCACAACCTAACATGGTACATTGTTTGGTCAGCTAGAACTATATATCTTGTGTGCAATCACATGAATACCAATATTCAATTCCATGTCTATGACTCCATTCAATCTCATGCCTCATCCATCCCACTCGCCAAGAGTCTTCTTGGCTAGGTCATCCTAGGGTAGGGTTTTGGTTTCCTTGGATTTGTCAAGCATTGGGTACCCTGTCACATGGTGTACCATTTTCATGGTGATCTTCATTGGTTTCTCCAACCACAGATGCATGTCTTGAACATGGCTCAGAACAAATCTAATCTATTTTATCTTAAAGTTCTATGACATATGCAATATGTGTGTTAAAACCTTAACTTCAAGGTGTTTGTGTTCCAACTTCAAATTTTTGTCTACAATTTTTTTTGCATATGCTTGATTCATCTCCAGTGTCCCTAGCTATTGAATGGTGTAGTTATAGAAATCTCAGATGTGGTTAATAAATAGTACCTTCAGAGGAATTTTGGAATGGGCTCCCATCGAATCTGTCTCTTTTGCAATCGCTGGATAAAGTTTAAAATTTGGTAGTTTGTAGAAAGCATTTCTCACTAACATCTCAGATCCCTTCTTAACCTTACTTCTGGATGAAGATTCCATAATGATCAGAGGTTTGATAAAAAATTATTATAACTAAAACTTTCAAACATAAATTCGCTCTCTAATTGCTATAAGCTCTTAATCGCTCTGTAAACTGTAAACAATAACTCTTCAACTCCACCATTTATAATAATTTTCATCATATATTTTCATTAAATGCTTCATACTTGGTATTTTTGACAGCTCATGTAGTTCTCCCAGAATTTCTCAGAAGCTCAGCGAAAACTAACCACTACATCCTTGAAACCATACAACCCGACTTAACTTGGTTAAGCCTGTGTAACTCGGATGTAACTGAGATCCTGACTCCGTTAGAATGATAATGTGTCCTAGTGCATCAATATGCTGATTTTGACTTGTTATCATATCTGGAACTGATGTATAATGGCTTGTATGCACAGTTCCAGTTGTCTGCTTGCATATTTATTCAGAGATGGTGGATCCACCCAACTCACTGTTTTGGGTGCCATTCAATCCTTCATTGTTTTGGTATAAATTCTTAGAAGACTTCCTTACCCATTTCTGACTCATCTAAGTTATGATTTCAAAAACTTTTGATTTTCCTTTCTCGAAACTAGTATCCACTTTTTCTCTGTTCATACAATTCTGGCTTAGATGACCAAGTTGTTTACACACATAAAATCTCTTAGTAGGATTTCTTTTTCTGAGATGATTCTTTGCACAATTTGTACCAATGTGCCCATACTCACCACAATGACAACATCTTCTCCATGTGTTTTAATCACAACCAAAAAATTCTTTATCGAGTTGTTCAGCATGGTTCCATTTCTTATTTCTGCAATCTGAAGACTTATGACCTTGTTTGTTACAATTGAAACATTTTCCTTCAAACTTAGGTTTCTCAATTGCCCTATGTCCATGTTTGTTTCACCTATAGAATTTACCATTAAAATTTGACTTTCCATTTCTCCAACACTTATTTTTTGTGTGCCCTAACTTACCACAATGATTACAAGTAGGTTTGTTGTTCTTTTGAGCTCCTTGTTGTGAGGATTCACCTTGTTCAGTATAACCTAATCCATTATTTCCATTATGTCTGAATTGATTTTTCTCTTTCAACTGATCCATGCTGAGTTGTGAATTCATCATACTTTCATTGTTTTACTTTTTAGTATTGAGACCATTTAGCAATATTTCATTTTCAGTCCTTAGATTGATAACTTCTTGATTTGAACTATCAAATTGATTTATCAAATCTGCTTGCTGAAGTGACAAATAATTGATTTCATTTTTTTTCCTCTAATCTTGTACTTAGAAATGTCTTATCTTCTTGTGTCATTTCTTTATCATTTTCATCTTGCTTCTTTTGTTCCATGACTTCACATATTCTTACTAAATGGATTTCTAGTTCTCTCTTCAACTTTCTGACTTCTTCATGTAAATTGAGATTCTTTGCAAGTAGGTCTTCAATGGATGCATTAGATTCTTCAGAACTTCTTTCTTTGCATAAATCTTCAATCCTTTCTTGTATGTATTTTTTATCATTCATTTGCCCTGCTAAATATTTTCTTCTTTTCGGGGAATGAGAGAGATGCTCCTTGAGTTTTCTGATTTGATCCATGACCATTTCTAGATCTAGCTTCTCATTTTCAATGGATTTTTATAGTCTATATATTTCCATTGCCTTTGATCTTTGCTCAAGTTGTTAAACTTATGACAAGAGAGCCTTTAGCTATGATACCAATTGTTGGAAATATATTGAGGCTAGGTGACTAAGAGGGGGGCGAGGAAATCAAGAACCAATACAACTTATTCTATTTTATCCCTTATTAGATTGTCTAATCTAGTTACATGCATGAAACAAAAAAATAATAAACATCCACAACACCTGACACAATATTTGGTTACCTAGAAACCTTCCAAATAGAAAGTAAAACTATGGTGGGGATGGTATCCACAAGATTTAGTACTGCAGTATAAATTTCGCCTATTAAAGCTTACAATTGACCACTTCTGATGGCCTGCCCTGTTAGGAGTAATAAGGATTGTTAGGTCCACCTTGTGAAAGGATTTGTACAATTCAATTGAGTATGCAAATCTTTTAGTAGATTTGTAAAGGACTGTTAAGTCCACCAGGTTAAAGGATTTTATTGATACACCTGTTACCTGATGAACCAGTGGATGATCTTCTATGCAACTCTGATTTTCTGAATGAGATCCTTTGCGATAATACTGATAACCTAAATGTGATAGATGAGTATCTGTTGTTCCTTTTACTATTGTAGCCTTCTAATTAATCTACCACTTCATATTCGCATATCCATAGTCTTCTATTGCTACTTACACTCACACATTTGGATAAATAAAATGTCTTTCATATATACCTTATCCAAATCAATTACTTACACAAGTTAGCTTCCATGATATAGATTAATATGCAACAATAATAAATAAGTCGACACAATACTAATACTCAGGTCTGGAGTAATCAAATCAGGTGATATACTGACACTCGGGCAATATACTGACACTCAGGCGACATAGTGAACTGTCAATCTCTGGCACTTGGGCTACACTAGGTGCTCGGGTCACATTGATCACTCAGATCTGGTATGCAACTCAGGTAATACTTGTGACTCGGGTGATATTGATTTCCACTATGTGCTCGATCAACACTACAATTACTTGGGCTATAGTGCAACTACTCGAGTTGCACTTGCAGCTATTGGATAAGTCAATAGTGTAACCATATAAGTGACTAAATTTTTTGGAACTAATTGACAACATGTCTTGCCATTAGGTCTACAGGTGATAGTTATTGATGAGTTATGCAATTGTTTTTTGGAAGTTTCGATGTGTAACATGTCATAGGATTATCGGTTATTTTTTATGACAACACATACCTATTTGGTATTTAAGTTGATTTTTGAAACCATGGGAAATTTGTACTTGTGCTGACATTTATTAATATTTAACTTCTTAGAGTAATTTAAATGATAGGTTGAATATCTTCTAATAAGCTTTTATCTCCTTTATTTTCTCTAGAATTCTCTACTGTTGCATTTACTACTGAAGAGCATTAGCTCTAAGAATTATATTGTAACTATTGGTTGTTGTTGATAATACAATTGAATCTCACTTTGGGAGTGTGGGTTTTCCCTAAAAGGGTTTTCCCACATATATCTAGTTTTGTGAGTCCATTTATTTAAATATTATTTAGTGCACATTTTTATAATATTTGCAGTAGTTAAGGGTTTGTATAAAATATTTGTATCCTCTTTTTTGTTAGTATTAGTATTTGGAAGATTTAATTTCATACTTGGGTTCCTTTCAAAATTATCTTAATTTTTTTTTTTTTTAAAGTATGTCTATGTGCCACCCACACACACACACACATATATTATAATTCTAGAAAATTAATATCATGATTAAAGATGTCAGAGATGAAGAGATGACAAGGGAAGAAGTAAAAGAATATATAGATCACAAGAAAGTACACACTAAGAAGTGTAAGATCGGGTGAAGAAGATAAAATCTAATTATAAAGAAAGGGTTGATAAGAAGAAGGGGCACATAGAGATTTTATTAAGTGATGAATTAAATTAAATAATTGCCTACAAGAAAGATATAATAAATTAAAGATGACCAAGTTTGGCCTTATAAATTTGTAAAAAAAATAGATTCATGAAATGTATATAAAGTTAGACTACCAAAAAAAAGAAATAGTTATATAACATTAAAATAGATTTAGAGGAAGAAAAAAGGAATTTAATTCATGAAAATAGATTATATAATTGCTTGATAAACTAGAGAGATGTTAGATAAGATAACAAGAGGGAGTACTAGAATTATGGTGTATGATAAATATTTGGATACATAGAACGGATAGCTAATTGAAGTATCAACATGGAAACCTAAATATGAGTGGTTGTTTTTTTACCAAAACTAGTTTGAAAATAGAATGTCCTAGTTGTTGGATAGGAAAAGACAATTAGCTTGATATGCCACAAATTTAATAACTCCTTTAAATGAACATTTATATTTGAGAACTTGTGTATTTATGTACATGGTTGGATAATCCTTAAATAGTCCCTTCAACCTTGATTGCATCATCATCATATTTGGGTTAAGCAGGAGGGTATACCAAAAACAATTTTATGAACACATGAAGGTCACTAGTGTATAGGAGATGTCATCCAACCGGACTAATGGTCAAGCTATTTGTTGAATTTGATGAGTAATACAGTCTATAAATATCTTGAAGTGTGTGTGTGTGTGTGTGTGTTTATATCCTTATTGATACCCATAATTGATTGGCTGATATTAAGCATGTGATTTTTTCCTTAAAAAATGTAGTGTTTTAGTCCCTATTTATCTAGTGCTCATAAGTTGCCTTACAATCTAATAAGGGATGTATGTTGTTTAGACGTAAGTGCCCATATTCTAAGGGATGAGGTCGGAATTGTTCTCCAAAAGAACTTTGGTGGGATGGCAGCTCTCAATGCATACCTCTCTCCCTCTACCTCCCCCCTCTATGTAAATTAGATATTAACCTAAGACTTGCACTTTCCTATTAATTAACTAAAACAAATATATAAATTTCACCAAAAATATTAAAAGACACATCTTCAATACTATAAGATATAAAATAGAGAATGTTACCAAAATGTAAGGTGTTTGAAAGGCACAAGGTGGTTTGACTTTTAATTATTATTTGATTTTCTTAGAGTATGTTGATTTCCTTAACCCTACCTTACATTTAATTGAATTATATTGATTGTTTATTGCAATTATGATTAGGGAGAAGATAAGATGCTCCTCTTTTATCCTCAAATGCACAAATGGGAGATCCAAGTTGATCAACCCAAAGGAAGGGCTAATGCACAAATGAATCAACTATTTGGAAAGGAGAATAACAAGAAGGATATCTTAAATTCTCTTAATTATATGTATAGATATGATATGTGACATTAATTGAAGAAATAGGAGAAATGTACAAACCTTAAAGAATTGCAGATCAAAGAATGCTATTTTCTAAGGTCTATAGACTATTTCTAGAAAATTTTCTAGTTGATCCCAAACCAGAACGCAAAGACGAACAAAACCCAGAAATATTTTTCCATTCCAATGTCATCTTATCAAAAAGGTCAACCTTGACCCACAAATGTCAACCCTGACCCAATAATGTTGACCCTGACCTACATAGGTCTGAGAGAGAATATGTTTGCGTCGTCTGAAAGAAAGCCGAAAAGGGTATCCATAACTGATCTCAAATTTGCTATTCTGAACCTATACCTATAAGGAAAAGAGGATTTTTTTTTGTGGGGGAGGGGTTTGCCCTTGTCAAACCCCAGTTTTGGAATTAACCTCAAATATATGTAATTGAAATTGCAGAAATAGACAAAGTAAATGCTTAAATTCACCTTGCTTGTAAAAGTTCTTGTGGAAGATTTGAATCCTTGGATCCACAAGTATGCTTCAAAATGTGGAATGTAAAAAGGTAGGATGTCTTTAATCTCTTGCTTGTAGATCTCCAACACCAAGTCTTGAATGGGTTCTTGAATTTTAAATACGCTTGGAAGAAGGTGGATGGAGAGATCACCAAAAGGGCACTATGTACCATGAATCTTTCAATGGCCTCCAATGGATCTCCTTCATGAAAATGGATGCTTGAATGGATGAATGATTTCTTGAAATATTTCTCCTTAGCTTGCTTGGAATTCACTTGATAATGCTCTTCAATTGTTCAAGGATGCTTAGGCTTCAATAGAGGACTTAGAGAAAATGAGGGGAGAAAGGCTCCCTTTTATATGAAACTAGGGCACAATATTCTAAGGAGGCCAACATAGGGGAATTAAATTTCTATTAAATCCTTTACCCCTGGGAGAGGACCTATATTAAATATAATTTAGGAATCGATGCTTTGGAACCCAGAACAACCGACCTGGAAGCGGGAAAACACTTTTTGCAAAGACCGACATCCAAAACTGTGAGACCCTGGGATCTGAACCCTGGGTCAAGGTCGAGGTCAACCTTGACCTAGGTTAGGTTTGAGTTCAACCTTGACCTAGGTCAGGGTCGAGGTCAACATAGACCTAAAAGGTCAACCCTGACCCTGAAGCCCAGAATCACCAGTTTGTAGTTCAAAATGCATAAATCAGGCTAAACAGGAGTGGAAAGAAGGATAGGATAGGGGGGAAGCCATGTCAAGATCAAGAAACCATTCAAGGTGCTTTTCATGACCCCAAACCACTCACTCGAAAGGCTAAACAAGTCTAAAATGGAAGTGCTTCCATTTTTGGACTATACATTTAGCCCGGGCCACTTTAGCAAGAGTATGAGCTCAACACAAACACTTGGTAAAGGAGAACATACAGAAAAGACAATCTTATTTGAACCAAAAGGGATATAGAAAACCCTCAATCCCACAAGGGACTTAATTCTTTATCCACCCTAAGATCACGATAAGAGAGACATCACTTAGTTAAAGAGAGAGAGAAAGGGTGTGATTATCTCGCCCAAGGAGAACTTATGTCTCATTGTGAACCACACAAAAAAAAAGCGTAACTGGGAAGATGGAGTTGAACTGCCTAGTGAATGTGGCTACTTACTAGTCAACCCATCAGGGAGATCCATTCTTAAAGGGATCAAAATATTGTAAATTGAAAACTGGCGGGATCAAGAGATACATGTAAATTTAAACTAGAGGGATCGAGAGATCCTAAAAAAGTAAAAATGACCATGCTTTAAGGATTAGTTTCTTTTAATCCATAAAGGGAAAATTTTTAAATCTTGAAAACTATCTTAAACGTGCGTGTGTGCAAAAAATGAGTAGAGTGTATGCCCCACGTTAAAGTCATTGCTAACACTTTAATAGGAGCAATGGTTTTAACAGAAACATCAACAACTCTATGGATTACGTTTCCACTGCGAGATGCCCCCAAAGGAAGAAAAATCAAGGGAAATAAAACATAAACATACATAACAACACAAGAGGGATCTACCTAATATGGGGTTAGTATGATCATAAGATAACATGTACATAGAAATATAATATTATTGAAAATGAATTGACATCATTCCCCAAAGAAAGTAGAACTAAAATCATAAAGGAGGAAAGAAACTTAAGAATTACGAAGAGGAATCTTTTCGGACCACAACATGGAGACCAAAAAGAATTAGCGCTACCATGTTGCAGATCCAAGGAGATTGTACAAGGAAAATATTTACAAAAAATAGCAAAAGTACAACATAACATGAAACAACATATAGAAGAATGTAGATACATATAGAGGAATTAAACAATAGTGTTGAGTCCTTTATCATCTTGCACCAACAGAGTAACAAGGGTTGTATAAAAGAATCTAACAAAGATTTAGAAAAACTCATTATGGGGGAAGCACAATACAACATATAAGCACAAAAAGGGCTACAATAAAGGATGAACCGATCAAGCATGTTGTCAACCCTCCCCATCTTGGTTTATGTTATTTAGGGTGGGTGGGCAACTCACAAGAGGGACTATATCCAATATAGTAGGAATGATAGCCAGTTCCAAACAAGGATCCTCTTGAGAATCACAATGCTCATTACTAGGTGTAATTATTAATTGACTTGAAATCATATGAGCTAAATCATTATCAAGATCAATGGTCTTATATTCATCAGTAAGATCAATAGGATCATCGAGAGTGTCCTCCTCATCAAGGTTGATTGAAATAGGATCCAAGATGCAAATAGTATCATCATTCTCATTCATCTTGACATCATGAATATTAACATCCAATGCTTCAGGCATAGGTTGATCGAAGGTAGGTAATGAGTTTTGTATCATAGAAGCACAAGATCTAGTATTAGCTCTACGCTTCTTATGAAGTTCATTAGCAGATTTGTTACGTTTAACTTTATTTGTCACATGTTGAGAACTAGGAGGAATGACAATAGGTTCCTTCATAGGTTCTATAGGAGGATTCTCAATAGGTTGTAATGGAAGAGTAGAATT
>MU223968.1:850876-871270 GCA_018584345.1 Thuja plicata | reverse complement strand
TAAGCCTTTCATAAAAAAGATTTTCCTCAGTAATGACATTTATTAAAGATGTGGGATCAACTAGACAACCACGAGTAGGTATCTTAGCAATCCTAGCATAGATATAAAGGGGACCATCGGGAGCCTTCATTATTTCAGAATCATCAAATGTAATTGAAAGTTCCCTAGGTCGCTTATCCTTAGTTTGTTTTTGAATTTTAGGTGGAATTGGAAGTTGAAGTGGAGGTGAAGGATCTTAAACAATAAGTTTAGATGGCGTGACACTCTCCACATGATTAACAATGTTATTAAGATTATCTATCTTTGAATCATAAACAATGTCTATAGAAGATGGTTGAGCTATAGTATTAGTATCATGTGTAGATAAAGGATTGGTATAGATTTGAAGGTTTTGATTAGGAGGAGAAACATATTTATTCCCATTACCATCAAAATTATCAACAGAAAAAGCTTCAGAATCAATTAAGTCTTGAATCTTATGCTTTAGAGAGTAACATTTTTCAGTGTCATGGCCATTCTGGCGATGGTATTGGCAGAAAGCTTTAGAATCAAAGGATTTTGAAGCTATTGTGGTAGGAAGGAGAGGTCGAATAGGAGGAAAAGTAATCATACTAGCACTTAACAACCTACTTATTATAGAATGCAAAGTTTCAGAGAGAGGAGTAAATGTATGATTCATACGGAAAGCAGTGGATGTAGGAGCACTATTAGATGTAGCCGCAACTTGATCAACAACTGCATTCGTCTGTTTATTAATCATGACATAGTTGTTAGGTTTCTGAAACTTATTAGGATTAGGAGCATTGTCAAACTTATCAACTTGAACAGGAGCCATTGGAGTGTTGCTCTCAAACTGACTCACTTGTGATTGATAATGGTGAAGTGTTGCACACAATTGTTGAAAGGAGGTAAATTCGGTTAGAAGAATCTTATCCCTAATATATTTCTGTAAATTTGAAATAAACATATGTTTAATATCAATATCAGGAATAGGATAAGAAATCTGAGCATACAAATGCTTAAATCTACCAATAAAATCAGTCAATTTTTCCTTAATGTTTTGTTTACAATGCATTAAATCAGATAAGGACACTTTTGGTCCAATGTTATTTTGAAATTGTTGAATGAAGGAATTGGCAATTTTAGGAAAAGAATCAATGGAATAGGAAGGTAAGGAGCAATACCATTGTAAAGCCTTATCTTGAAAGGTTCTAGCAAACAATTTAGTTAAAATCCTATGGTCATGAGCATAATCATTGCAAAGGATTTGAAATGTTTTAACATGAGTAACATGATCTCCTTTACCGTTATAATTCTCAAGACAAGGCATATCATCTTGCTGAGGGACAGTAGCACGAATGATGTCTAGGGATAAAGGACTACCCATATCACATGTAGGAATGCTAAATTTGGATTGAGTTAAAGATGCAAGTTGTTGTTGTAAAGACGACACAGTTTGAGCCAAACTAATAAGTGTAGAATCATTAAAGGAAAAAAGTGGCATAGAAATATTAGGAACACTAGGAAAAGTGTAAGAAGTAGCAAGAATAGAAGACACAACCGGTGGAACATTAGGAACCGCAGTTGGAATAGGATTTGTATAAGTAAAAGGCACACTATGATATGAAGGTTGTGAGGTAGGTAAAGATACGGTGGAGCACTCACAGGGATAGGTGCGCTTGGGAGAGAAGTTGTTATCAAAGGAGTGTAAGTAAGAATACTAGGTAGAGGAACAAAAGAAGGTCCTACACTAGTGACAATAGGTGTGAATCCTAACTCTTGAGCCTCTTGAGCTAAAGGTTTAACATTCAAATTCACAAGATGAGTAATACTACATAAGAAATTAATACCTTGATCATTATCATGGAGAAATTTCTTAAGAGCCTCTATAGCTTGGATAGAATCTTGATTATGTTTTTCTTGGATAAGCCAATTTCCCATTTTATCAAGTTCAGTTGAAAGGTTTTGTACTTGTTCAGGAGGAACTCTTAAAGCGTCATCTTCATCATGAGATGAGTGAGATGAGTTATGTTCCATAGAAGGATTGGAATTATGAGTTATCAAATTATCATCTGGGATCCTAAGGAAAGGAGAGGAAGACTCAGGATCAAAGTAACCCATAAGTCTACGGCTTCTTCTAACCAGGATACTATAAGTAGGACTAGATGTGGTAAAGCTCATACACCAATACAATGCAAATGAACTAACACAAAATTTTGATCTATTGAATTTAAATGCAATTTGAAAGAAAATGCAAGATCTAGCATAAATAATGTAAATCTAACACCAAAAAGAAAGAGTTGTCTATCGCCGGTTCACCAAAATGTAAGATATAAAATGGGAGATCCAAGTTGATCAACCCAAAGGAAGGGCTAATGCACAAATGAATCAACTATTTGGAAAGGAGAATAACAAGAAGGATACCTTAAATTCTCTTAATTATATATATAGATATGATATGTCACAGTAATTGAAGAAATAGGAAAAATGTACTAACCTTAAAGAGTTGTAGATCAAAGAATGTTGTTTTCTGAGGTCTGTAGATTGTTTCTAGAAAATATGACAGTTGATGCTGAACCAGAACGCAAAGACGAACAAAACCCAGAAATAATTTTTAGTTCTGATGTCGTCTTATGAAAAATGTCGACCTTGACCCAAAAATGTCAACCCTAACCCAATAATATCGACCTTGACCTACACAGGTCCGACAGAGAATCTGTTTGCGCCGTTCGAAAGAAAGCTTAAAAGGGTATCCAGATCTGGTCTCAAATCTATTGTTCTGAACCGATACCTGCAAGAAACAGAGGATTGTTTATTTTGGGGGAGGGGTTTGCCTTGGTCAAACCTCAGTTTTGAAATTAACCTCAAATATATGTAATTAAAATTGCAGAAATAGACAAAGTAAATGCTTAAATTCACCTTGCTTGTAAAAGTCCTTGTGGTAGATTCGAATCCTTGGATCCACAAGTATGCTTCAAAATGTGGAATGTAGAAAGGTAGGATGTCTTAAATCTATTGCTTGTAGATCTCCAACACCAAGTCTTGAATGGGTTCTTGAATTTGAAATAGGCTTGGAAGAAGGTGGATGGAGAGATCACCAAAAGGGCACTATGTAGCTTGACTCCTTCAATGGCCTCCGATGGATCTCCTTCATGAAAATGGATGCTTGAATGGATGAATGCTTGCTTGAAACCTTGCTCCTTAGCTTGCTTGGACTTCACTTGATAATGTTCTTCAATTGCTCAAGGATGCTTAGGCTTCAATAGAGGACTTAGAGAAAATGAGGGGAGAAAGGCTCCCTTTTATATGAAACTAGGGCACAATCTTCTAAGGAGGGAGACATAGGAGAATTAAATTTCCATTAAAGCCTTTACCCCTAGGAGAGGACCTATATTAAATATAATTTAGGAATCGACGCTTTGAAACCCGAAATGGCTGACCCAAAAGCGGGAAAAAATGTTTTGCAAAGACCGACATCCAAAACTGTGAGACCCCGGGATCTGAACCCTGGGTCAGGGTCGAGGTCGACCTTGACCTAAAAGGTCGATCCTAACCCTGAAGCCTAGAATCACTAGTCTGCAATTCAAAATGCAGAAATCAGGCTAAACAGACAGGAGTGGAAAGAAGGACAGAATAGGGGGGAAGCCGTGTCAAGATCAGGTACCCATTGAAGGTGCTTGTCATGACCCCAAACCACTCACTTGGAAGGCTAAACAAGTCTAAAATAGAAGTGCTTCCATTTTCCGACTATACAAATACAAATTAGTTTTCCTCTTTAACGATGGAAACTTTGTGAGATTGAGTTTAGTTTTATAAGTATTTTATAAGTATGCCAGCAAATTACTAATCAAGCAAATGTATTACAACAATATTATATTCCAAATGTATAGGTAAATGCATAGCTTGGGTACGTACGTACTATTGCAACAAGTTTCCCGCAACCACAAACAGTTAATTTCTTGGAAACAACTGTTCGAAGGATCGCACATGAAGCAGGTGATTTCCTATCTAACTGATGACGTTACTCCAAAATGGGTGCTTACAGATTGTGTAATCCATATTTTATCATTATGGAAGAAAGTCTCCTACGGGAAGCAGAACCATGAATCCATAGATCACTAAATTCGAGCAGGCCTAGCCGAAGAATTTAAATCTACAAATAGAAATATTGGATTTAGAGGAAAGTGACTTTCAGATAGCTAAGTCAGAATCTGAATGCTCTGGTCAGATTATATACTCTGTGCAGATTGTACAAGAGATTTTGCATTACTTGATTCACACATCTTCTGTCCTTCTTCTGCCATTTTCTCCTCAGCCTCAACATTCCCTTGATCATTACTTGCTTCTCCACCTTCGGATGATTTCTCTTTCTCTTCACTGGGTGCGGCAGCCTCAAAGATTTCATTGCTTCTATTATTATAGAAGTATCTTGCAGGAACAACATCGCAGGAGGAGCCAACCGCAATGGCAGCTGTTCTAATCGCGTGCGGTGATGAATTTTTCTCTGCATTTGCCATCTCCAATGCAGTTGAATTGAACTGCGAGTCTTGGAAATTGAAAGATGGTGCATTGGGTCCTCGCAGTAACAAGAGCGCGGTGTCATAAGCTCGAGCTGCAGCTTCAGGAGTGAAGTACGACCCCAGTGAAATGCGGGATCTCTTCCCTGACCTAATTTCTGCCACATACTTCCCCCATTTCCTCTTTCTCATGCCTCAGAATCTCATTTCCTTCTCCGCGTCTTCTCCAGCGCTCGACATGAAGTTACAATCGTACAGATTATCAAAGTATTTTGATGTTTGATGAAAATTTGAATGAGCCAGTTATTTGTACCGTGCGGTTATCTCATGGGCAAAGAAAGAAACACGTTTCCTCTTACGTTAACGCGTTTACATTGTGGTAAATGAGTGTTCAAACGGTGTACTATTCTGGTTCGCGCGTGGCTTTTCTGTTTGTTTTTAGGCAAACAGTGCTTTCAACTTAAAGCCGTGTGTTCACACAGCCCCGCACATTTTTTTTTTGACTGGAAGTTGAGCCACATAAAAAAACTTTCTATGGAACCCAAGAATGACTCCGTTATTTATGGGACCAGGTCAAAATTTTCTTCATCGATTGTGATCGAAAAGGAAAGCTTTATCACTACTCATGTAGTTGCCAACAATCAAAATAACCCATAAAGAGAAGCTCAATAAATTTTAAGGTCTACTTAAAAAGCTATAACAATACATCCTAATTGAGATCAACCCCCGATCATGTACAGCTTATCTCCATAATCTTAAGGCTGTTGCTATGAAAACATCAACGATCATGAGAAATGGAGGAGAACCATTGTTCCACTAATGAGGGTTTTTAGTCTTAAAAAAGTAACATAACTTGTAAAGATCTATCTACAAGAATAGTCAACATTTGTACTTACCAAATTGTAGACTATGAGGAACTAGTGCAACAATTATTTTTCTCAAAAGAATGATGGGTCAAGTTGTTCCCAATATATGAAAAAATATTCGTGGTTACCTAGACCTATCAAATCCATATTTAATACAAATGCATACATTATGAAACAATATAAAATACCACATATGGCATCTCTTAGGGACTTTTGACATTGTCAACATAAAAGTGGTTCCTAAACATTAGAATTCTTAAATAGAAATAAGGTTCCAAATTTGATTTCATCATATAGAATTCTAATAAATTTAAGTAGGATCAATTTGGTGCTCATAAGTATAGTACTTGACAAATAATCTTATTGTATAGTATTCTAAAATGACACTTAGATTAAGGATTTCTCCTAGAGTGTCAATGAATTTTATAGAATATATTAACCTTTATATTGTGGAGGCCTTTATATTAACCACATAATCTCATAAGAGGGAAATGACATTCACATTGATATGGTCACTCTTAAAGGAATATTTAACCCAATTACATTTTAATAAGAGTAAGATATAAGCTAGCAATAAGGACTAAAGTTTTTAGAGATTTCGTCTAGAAGAATAATGAAGTTGGATAAAAACTACATATAATTCCTTAAGATAACACACCTATGATAAAATACATAACTAAAATTTTTGACATAGCAACAACAATGATGAAGAGGTGATAAGATCATGTAACATTTCACATTATGAACACAAGATTTTCTATGAAATGTAACAACACATTGAAAATGACAACACCGGTGACCTTACCATTTTACATGAAAGGTGTCACTAGTAAAGTTCTTACAATCATGGAATGAATTCACCATTATGAATCTACAAGAGGGAAGACTACAAACAAAAGAATATCAAGTACAAACCCAAGATCATTTTCAATCATAAGGAAATATAAACATAAGATAAGGAAATATAGAGATAGGATGAGGGCATCATGAATATTAAATCAGCCATAAGGAACACTTAACAACTCTTACACAATTCATAAAAATGTTATATGCAGTGGAAAAATAAGGAACTAATTTTTTTTCAAAATCATAAGGGTCACCACTAGCCTCTAGGAGAGTACTTAAAAACTCTGGATAAGTAAAATCTTCCATAACCACGAGCATTGAATGAGATAAGCTTATAGAATGCAAAGAAGGCAGAGTAAAATTTTTACTCCAAAGTTTAAAGATGGGGCGCTAGTAAAACTCGTACTTAGGTGGCAAAGACAAGATCTTCATAAAAAATATTGAAAGCTAAAGGACCCTGGACACAACCTTCATATAAAGCATGTCTATAGACTATACAAATTGTGTAATATAAGGAAAAAGTGATAAGTGGTGGTTCCAATAAGGGAGAAATGAAAATGTATACCCTTTTAAGGTAGAGCTTAATATAAAAATAACCTAAAGGAACTATAAGAATGATGGTTTGCAATAGGAATTGAGATAGTAGTTCACTTAATAGAAAAAGTATGAGGTTCATCTTAGGCTTCTATGAGGACTCATGTTCCCAAACTAGTAGATTGATGATGCTTATGTTCACATGGACATTAACTTTTGTAGCAACGGGGACCTATAATAGAGACATAAAAATAGTCTAGAGAATCCTGCTCAAGATCTATGTGTGGAGTGGGAGGTTCTATGGATGTAGAAACATTCATTTAGAGGAAAATAACATTTTCTCTTTCTATCTTATGAGCAGGAGGAGAAATATGAGTCCTCAAAGGTCAAGACGTACAATCTAACCTTTAAGGATCAACCTTAGAAGAATGCTTTCCCATACCATATAAAGTACGATGAGGGAATAAATAAATAAACAAAAGATAAAGGACTTGTGGCATAAACTTGGAGAAAATGAGTGGCTTCACTCGTATTGTTTTAGATATAGTTGGAGGAATAGAAGGAACCATTGGACGTCACAAATTCTTATAAGAATAAGGGGGGTGTTCTAAGGGGCATTATGATCCTTATCTTTCAAGGAAGATGGAATAGAGGATAAATCATGTTGCATTGAAAGAGTAGACCAAGTATAAGGAAATAAAAAACACGAAGAAGAAGGAAGGCCAAGATAAGGTGAAAAATGTTGAAATCCCCATATAAAAAGTCATAATAGGACAACATGGACCCTAATAGGGTAGGCTAGAAGTTTTTGAGAGAAAATTTTGTACATGACACAAGTGGTTTTTAATGAGTATCTTGGCTAGTATGCTTTACCTCATGAGTAATCTACATAAATTTATGGACAATTAAGGTAAGACATTCATACAAACTAGACAAGAAATTCTTAGCTTCACTCTAAACAAATTAGGCTTAGAAATCATAACAAATATAGTATTCATAGTCTTAGGTCCCACAAGTACATATAAATAAAGGAAACTAAAAGGTGGTAAATAAATATCAGCATGAGTAGGAATAATAGCCTTAGACTCCACATATCTCTCCTTATGAAGATCATTTATGGATAGAGTTTCTTCTATCATTACATAAACCCTAGTGAAATTATTAACCATAATGCTAGTAATTATATTCTAGTTTATTTGAGCATTGTTATTTTTATAAAATAAAATTCACACTATCAAATTAGATCCAACATTCCAATAATACAATGAAAAATACCTCAAAGTATGAGACCTTTCATGACTATGTCTACTATTTAGAGAAGGATGTATTCATATTTTATGTAGATGAAAACTCTCGAAGAAACTCAACACTTAAAATCCTACTCTAAACTTCCCCTCTAAGCTTGCAAAAGAAAAGTAATTAGAATAAATACATGAAAGCTAAGAGGGTGATACACCAAGATGAGGGTTTCATTTCATCTCACCCATATTAGTACCAAAGATCAATAAAATAATTAGGGTACTTGCACAATTCTTAATTTTGTTAGTTTCGAAAGGCAGACATGAAGGTTAGGATTTAATAAGATGTTGGAAGGATACAAAATTTCATAACTATTAGATACAAACATGATTAACACAACATAAATACAAATAAAATAATAAAAATGTATTAAAAATGGTGGTCAAATAATTTTGCAAAAAATATTTGAATAAGAGAAGTCATAATAGTGATAATTTTTTAACATTAAGACACAGGCCGACTTAGAATGATAGATGTATAAACTGTAAAGCTCTACAAATAATTGAATGGAGGAATTCTTAGACAAGATTTAAGGCTTTTATTTAATAATTGAATACATAATAGTGATATTACATTTAGATTTCAAACCCCAATGCTACTAGGGTTAGCTATTGGGATGATCTAGTAGAAACCATATTATAGATGTAATGTTTTTTGTATGATCTAGTGCATAGAAAGTGTATAACATGACACCATTTATATTTATTGTTAGAGGATGATATCCATGGATGTAATTGAGGTGGCTCTCAAGCATTGATAATTTTTGTTTGTTAGAAAAAATACTTGTTATCCATGTCATGATCTAATCTTTCTTTTGTAGGGCATGGTTGTAGTTATGGAGCCTCTTTGAACACTAAGCTCAAGGAGAAAGCTCATTGAGATGTTGAGAGATATAAATTCATTACCTATATTGAGGTATATTTCTGAGCCAATAATATTCAAACGTATACCATTGATCAGTATTATTGGCATGAGATTAGGTGGTATAGATAGCCTAAAGTCCTCTGTATGAATAGTTAAATGTAATTGTTGATGTTATAGATAAATAAAAATCACACTTCTACATTTGTATTGAATAAAATATTCATGAACCTCAAGATTGGTTAAAGTCTTCAGGGATAAACTATCCCTTGCATCAACTCACATAATTAGCACTCTAGTGAGCTAAGGGATCAAGACAACTAAATTGAAAAATGACTTAAAATAGACTAAGAATGTTAAATACAAGTTATTCAAGATAGCTACTAATGGATAACACCAAATAATCTTTCGATTACCAAAAATAAAAGAACACACAATAGAGAAAAAAAATGTTGAACACTTTGAGCTCACTACTTGAGACACAAACAAAAGTAAAGGAAGAAACATGGGTATGGGATGATAGTGAAACACACATATGTCCCATATAGATATAGTATAGAGGATGGCACAAAAACCTAGAAAACTAACTAGAACAATAAAAGGTAAATAAATTCTTAAATCTAGAAATGATAGATATTATTAAATCATGAAAATAATAAGAAAATGGACATGAGATAGATGACTGACCTTACAATGGGTGTGAGTTTACGAAGCCAATAACCCACTTTGTTCTTGTCTATGAACCTACACATACAAATATAAATAAAATTATAAAATGTTTTTTTGGAGACTTTTCTCAATCAAAACCCTATTTTCGTGTTTCTACCTCAATAATAACCAAATAAATGGCATAATGATGATAGATAACTATAAAGATAAAATAGATAAATGAAAATGTTGAAAGGTATAAATAAATAGATGTAATATATTCAACACAATATTTAAAAAAAAATTAAATGAATTCTCATGCAGGGGCATCTGAGGTTCTTGGAAAAATTGTTGCAGTCATATTTTTGGTTACTTTGGAGCTCGATTGTGTTGGCAAGTGATTAATTTTTGGAGTGATATGGAACACTTGAGGGTTGTAATTTATGGAAACACATCTAGTATGATGATCTCTTGGATTTGTTTACAGATTTGGAGATGCAGATTGCAAAATGACTAAGTACAGTGAATAGAAATACAAAGCATAGCAGTACAATTTTAGACAGCAAAGATAGTATATGATCAATGGTGATGTGCAAGCTTAGAGGAAGATTTGTTTGGGTATGTATGAACTTTAGGTAAGGTCTCTTGAGTTTTTGTGTTGATTGGAGTGAGTTATAGTGTTTTGAAGACATGTGAAGACAAAGTAACATAGATACAATGCAGATGAACAATCATGATGATTAAGGGAGTATGACATGGAATCCAAACATGCTAAGTTGGATTTGGATTGTGGATAACCTATGATTTGGTAGTATAAGGTATCCTAATTTTCATTTACTTTTTGCATAAGTATTAATTCTATTTTTTAATGTATTTGATAGTTGACTGAATGATGTAATCACATATATTCATGAAGAGCATTTTGTAAAGCCAAGTATGAAGATGATGAATAGATGAATGAGATGGTATGAGAAGAAGATGGAATGAATGGATGCATTGTGATGTTAGAAAGATGTGAGCTACAATTGTAAATATCTAAGCATAGATGATGGTTGTATTTTTTCATTTTTGGGATTTATTGTAATAGAACTATTCCTAATTGTAAGAGCAGTGTGCTCATTATAACTTTAACATGGTTTTGTATTCCCCTAACATGGAAATGTGCTAATGTAATATTCAACTCATAGAAGGGTTAGGTCTCCTAAGAGGGACACTATACTTTTAGTACATATTTTTGGGTACCATCCTCACTGGGGTTTTCCCTTGGCCAGGGTTTCCTTGACAATAATTCATGGTGTTATGAGATATGTGTTGTGTGCTTATGTTCTTTTCATTTCAGTAATTATATGGTATAGTTGAAAATTATTAAGTTCATGTTTAAAGTCCTATAACACTTATTCACCCCCCTTCTCAGTATTACTTAATCCTAACAATTGGTATTAGATCTATAGGACCTTGTAGAGAAAGTTGAACTGCTGAAGGGAGATCAAGGTGGATTTTGAATGTTTAGAGGAAAAATTTGAAGAGCACTTGAAGATCTTGAAAAAGCTAAAGCAGAGAATGGTGACTTAAAATAAAAAGTGATAAGAGTATAGCAATTCATTAAGAAACTCAAAGAATAGCTTGAACTTTCCAGAAGTCAGAGACAAGATCTTATGGTTAAGATAAAAGAGGATTCAGGCAATGATAATTCAGATCAAATAATGCAGCTTGAGGAAGAGAAAGACACTTTGATTCTTTATTATGAAACTACTTCACTACAGATGTCTAAAGAGATTCAACAAGAAAAGGATGCTAAAAAAGAATTGAAGAAACCTTAAAGGATGCTAATATTCATATAGGATAAATCAAGACTGAACTTGATCACTACAAAAACAAGTATATGGAATTAGAGAAATATAATTAGATCATAAAAGGAGAACTTCTTGAGGCAAAGAAACATATTGAGAGACTTCAAATTAGGAGTGACTTGATCGATAAACAAAGACATAGAGAGAAACCTAAAGGAGACATAACTAATGTTGGCTTAAATGAAGATGAATATTCAAAGAATCAAGAAGAAAAATCTGATGTGAAGATTGATGGAGAAATACGTACTCTTGAAGAACCTAAAGAATAGATCGGACCTTTCAGAGGTAGATGTTTTGGATGTAACAAGGTTGGACACATGAAGAGAGATTGGAGAGGTAAAGCCCCTTTCAAACCTTTTTTATGGTTATTGCTTTAACTTAAATGTATATGGGCACAAGAAAGAAGAAAGCAAGAACCCTGATGAATCAAGATACAAACAAGATTACATTAGCGAAGAGATAGCATCTAAGACCACATGTTACAAGTGTAATAACGTTGGGCAAATTGCAATGTATTGTAAGTTGTAGGTTAATCAGAACATATTACCTCCTATATGCTACAAATGTAACAATAAAGGGTATATAGCAAATTTTTGTAGGTACAATGGAACTAACAACAGAAGAGTACCACCTCCTATAGTGATAAAGAAGAATTTTGGTGATACTAGTAAGAGTCTTGCAGAGTACATGAGTGAATTTGATAGGTTTTTTAGGAAAGCAAGAGATATCAGCAGTAATAAGGTATGCCAGGTAAAGGAGTCTACTGAGGAAAATGTTCAAGGAGAATCAATAGATGCTACTAAGCCTTTTCCTGATGGGTGGTCCCACAAAAGTGTGTCCCACTTTTTGGCCAACTTTGACACAAAAATCGACATTTTGAGAAAAAACTTCATTTTCGAACACCTATTACCGCAAAACTATAAGGAATTTGAAGATGATATAAACTAGGGTATTTTAGAATTTTCTTTCTAGTTTCTAAATATATATATATTTTTTTAAAATAAAATTCATTAAAATTCATTTTTCCTTCTCCTTCGAAAAGTGGTTTGTGTGGAAAAACTATGATTTTAATAAGTGACTTTCACTTTGATCAGCATAACTTTTTTTTAAAATATGGTAACGATGTAATTCTTTCAAAATTATATTTGTAACTTCAATATCTAGAGGATGTAATTGGTTTCATTCATTTTGGGTCAATATTTCATAGGGGAGAGGGACCAATAGTCGTGCGGGGTCCAATAGTCGTTATAGCAATGGTGATTGTTCATGCTAATAAAAAAACAAATTAATGTCATTTCTCAAAAATATTTGTTTCATATATTAATCAAAATATTACCAACCACGTGCTTTATAGAATCAATGGTTGTACACATGAGAACTTAAAATTCTTTAAAAAAAAAACATTTATACATATAATACTGAATGACATGTAATAGATTTTTTTTTGACTTGTAATATAAGTTGTCTGCAATAAGTATATCCATTTTAAAATAAAGAATCTTATATAAATATTTAAGAGTAACTGAAAATTAAAAATGTCCATTGTATATCAAACTTAAAAATAAAATATACAAACATGAGATCTTTTATGAATCAATAGATATACATAATATCACATCTTCACATTGAAATTATAATTGCAAAACATTGCATATTGTACAGGTTAAAATATATTTATTATCTAAAAGCCCCTCCCTCATGTACAACTATGGGTACTTTGTCACATGTAATACAAAGCCTTTTTTTTATTTTACTGTCCAAAAGTGCAACTTTTGGACTGCTCTCAAATCTATAAAAATATTTGTATATTACTACTACTCAGCAGTGTACAACTTGCGGACTACTTGTCAAATCTATACAAATATTTTTATATTACTTTTGTCCAGCAGTGTACAACTACTGGTACTTGTCAAATCTAATGCCAACACTTTCTTCACACTTTTCAATTCAATTTTCTTCCAGCAGGTGCATTTATTGACTTATATGACCTCTCATCCCCAGTTACCTCTCAAAGGAAGAAAACTTATAAGACTCTCCATAAATTCAGACAACCAAAGCAAAATCTTACTAAAAAAGAAAGAAAAAATCCCCAGTTACCTGTCAAAAGAAGAAAAATTATAAGACTCTCAATAAATTCAGACAACCAAAGAAAATTCTTACTTAAAAAGAAAGAAAAAATGTGTACACCAAAAAAGAGCACTCAATCCATAGCAACAAAATCCATCCAATAAAAATTGATGGCAACAAAAACCAGCCAATCATAATTTAATCCAAGAATCAGTGTTAGAGACAACAATCTTCAAAATGAGAAGTCTATAAAATTCACATATGAACAAGTCTTTTGTTTCACTGTAGAAGTTTATTCAATTCTGAACAAGGTACAACTCTACAGGACTGTGGAGTCTTTTTCACCGTAGAAGTTTTTCCAATTCTGAATAAGCCACAACAACTCTGGAGGACTGGAGTGAACAACTCAACCAAATTAGGTATATTCAGGGGCATACAATAATGGACTGGAGTCAACAAATCCTCAATCAGATTAGGCATATTCAGGTGCATACAAGATTAGGTGCATATATTCAAGTGCATAAATTTCAATTCATTTTTACATTTACAATTTGGCATATATTCAGGTGCATAAATTTCAACTCATTTTTACACTTCATTTTTTTTTAAATTTGAATCTTACTATTATTTTTTTACAAGAAAGAACCACTTAAATCAAAACTACAGAAGTGCATTAATATAAAGAACTACTTTCTTGAACTACAGAACACTTAAATCAAAACTGCAGAAGTACATTAATATAAAGAACTATTTTCTTATTTGAATCTTGCTATTATTTTCTTGTTTGTGTTAATGTATTACTAATAATATTAAATCAGAACTACAGAACACTTAAATCAAAACTACAGAAGTACATAAATATAAAGAACTATTTGGTTATTTGAATCTTGCTATTATTTTCTTGTTTGTGTTTATGTCTTACTAATAATATTAAATCAGAACTACAGAACACTTAAATCAAAACCTTACATCAAAACTACAGGAAGTACATAAATATAAAGAACTATTTTGTTGTTTGAATCTTGCTATTATAAACCTTAAATCAAAACTACAGAAGTACATAAATATAAAGAACTATTTTATTATTTGAATCTTGCTATTATTTTCTTGTTTGTGTTTATGTCTTACTAATTACATTATTTTCTTGTTTGTGTTTCTGTCTTACTAATACTTTTCTATATAAAAGATGAAAGAATACTGCATAAATCCAACTTTTGTTAGTAGATATGTTAGATTTTTCAATACAAGAACTAAATCCAGATTTTGTTCAATTTTTTTTTAAATGAAAGAACTGCATAAATCCAACTTCTGTTAGTGTTTTTTCAATGAAAGAGCCACATATATCAATTGTCTATCAAGTGAGTTCCCTTTCAAATTTCATTGAAAGAACTGTATAAATCAGTTGTCTATCAAGTGAGTTCTCTTTCAAAGTTTAATGAACACAATAGACAAGTGAGCTGCCTTTCAAAGTTTAATGAACACAATAGCTATTATGAGTTTCCTTTCAAAGGGGAACACAGTAAACAATTACAATATTATATTATTCTATGGATATTTATTTGAAAGGAAATGCAAGTAACAATATTGATGTAATGTTCTGTCATATGTGGTCATGCATTTTGACCAAAGAAAATGTAGTTGTGTCTATTTTGAAATATTAAATCTTAACATAGAACATGAAAACTTTGGTTAAAAGAAAAATGTAATATTTAGCAGGCTTTGGTGAATTATTCAGTTTGGTATTCGGTAGACTTTTGGGGAATTACTCAGTTTTGAATTTTGCTCTATTAACAGAAAATGTAGTATTCAACAAACATTGGTTAAAAGAACTAGGTTAAAAGAACTCTAGCAAACTTTGGTTAACAACTATTTTTTAATATGTTTTTATTAATTTACTTTTTCTATATGTAATAAATGTTATGTAGTCTTCATATATTTCAATATGAAATTTGTTAAGAAGAATCAAGTTCAAAGGACAAGGCCTTTACCAAGGCATAAAAGAGGGGTTATGCTTCACTATAATGTTGAAAATGAAAGCATTTCTGAAAATCCCACTGAGATACCACCAAATCCCACTGAGATACCACCAAATCACATTGAGATACCAGCTCCAATTGACATGCCGCATGTGCAAGTGCCAGTTAGAGGTCCTACATCTAAGAATGCACCAACAAGTAAAATGTGGACTAAATCAGACATGGACCAGTCAATTAAAGATGTTGAAGATAATGAATATTCTATTCGAGCAGCTGCTAAGAAATGGGGTATTCCTTTTACAACCCTATCATATTTGTTACAAGGTATCACAACTACAACAAAGAGAGGCCCATCTACTATGTTGTCTAGTGAAGAAGAAATGGAGATTGTGCATTGGTGTAACGAAATGGCAGAGATGAGATATGGTCTTGAAATAAGACAATTGAAAACATGTGTTGCTCACATTTGTGAGACTAGGGAAAACCCATTTAAGAATGGTTTTCCTGGAAAGTCATGGTGGATGGGGTTTAAAAGAAGACATCTAGAGTTGGCATTAAGAACTGCAGAAGGTATAGACAGAGACAGATCTACCATGCTTAGACCATCTATAGTAGCAGCATTTTATGAGAACTTGGCAAAAATTTACAAAGAAAAACAATATAGTCCACATCAAATTTGGAATTACGATGAGACTGGTGTTCAAGCTGGGAGAAATTATGGAATGAGAGTTATAGCTAAAAAGGGTTCAAGGAGTGCCCCCTATATAATGTCAAAAAGCAGAGAATGGATCACCATGTTATGTTGTGTTAATGTTGTAGGTCAAAGCATTCCTGGATTCTACCTCTTCAAAGGTCAAAGGCAATTGAAAAATTATATTGCAGGTTGTGAACCAGGGGCTTGTATGGCAACTCAACCTCATGCATGGATGACTAAGGAACTATTCCTCAATTGGTTACATCACTTTGTAAGATCTCTACCTGGTGGATTTTCACCTAGCAATAGACATTTGCTTATCTTTGATGGTCATGGGAGCCATGTGGCGTTTCCTACAATAAAAGAGGCAAGAGGTTTAGGAATTGATCTTGTTACATTTCCAGCTCACACAAGCCACAAGCTCCAACCTTTGGATGTAAGTGTAATCTCTCCTTTTAAGAACTATTTCAAAAGTGAGAGATTGGAATGGATGGCAAAGCATCATAGATTAGAAATCAATAGATCTGAATTAGCTAGTTTGTGCAGTTTAGCATTCAAAAAGGCCCTCACTCCAGATAATATCAAGGGAGGATTTAAGAGAACTGGTATTTGGCCATTGAACCCAACAACACTTATGAATGACATGAATCCTAGCAGAGCATTTTATGCTAGATTTGAGGATGAAGATGAAACAATAGCAATTGAAAGTATTCTAAGATTTGCAGGAGCTAGTGAGTCTAATATTATTCAAAGTGCAAAACAATTTCAGAGAGAGAATGCTGCAATTGAAATGCAACTACAACATCATTCTGTCACTGACCAACAAGAACATCATTCTGCCATTGTTGAACAACACCAACATAGTTTTGCCACTACTAAACATGAACAACATACTTCTACCACTGATGAACAACATACTTCTGCCACTACTGAACAACATACTTCTACCACTACTGAACAGGAATAACATACTTCTACCACTGCTGAATAGGAAGATAGAATTCAATTAAGTATTCCTACTCAGGTAAGTATACCAGATTACATCCTGGAAGGTGCTAGAAATCTTTATGTTAATCTGGACTTAGATAATGAGGATGTAGGATTGTCAATGCCATCCCCTCCACCACCTCTTCCAAACACATTAGTTCACTACTATGCAACAACTACAGAGTTTGGTGAAGAAGATGAAGAGACTTTATCAAGAGAAAATGAAGAAGATGAAGAGACTTTATCAAGAGAAAATGACAACATGGTGGAAGAAAATATTACAAATGCATATAATAATATCCAACCAGAAGGTAGCCAAATGCAATCACTATCATCTTTTCTAAAGTTGCCAAATGCAAGGGTTAATGAGAAATATTCTCATGAGATTGGTGGCACAATTAGGTTGAGTCGTCAGTCTCAAATACTCACAGGAGATGAGTACATGCAAATTTACATGGAACAAGAAGCCAAAAAGGAGATTGAAGATTTGAAGACAAGAAAAAAGGAACAAGTTGATGAGAGGAGAGCTACTAGAGCTATTGAGAGGGAGCTAAAGGAGAAAAAGAAACTAGAAACTGCAATGATGAAGCAAAAGAAAGAACAACTATGAATAATACAGAGGCAAGAGAAAGAGAAAAAAAAAAAGAACAGGTGAAAAAAAAAGAGAGAAGTTGAAAAAACAAAGAAGGAGATGGAAAGAAAGAGACAATTTGAAAAAGAAAAGAAGGAGCTGGAAAGGAAGAGATGTTTAAGCAACCCCTTAAATCCTATGCCTAAAAATTCAATTTTGAGAGACATGATTATCATTTATGCCCCAGGATATTCATCTGCTACCAACTATCCAATCAACAATCAGGTTTCTACAGGTCAATTACAAATGCCCATAACACCTTCCAGAAGCAAGCAAATGGAGGATCAAATTCTAGCATTTCAGCCATAGCTAATGATGGTCATTGCTCCATCCTTCCCCATGGATGGTGTAGTAAATGTTCCCATTAAAACTAATATGATTTTGTGACAAACAATGTTTTGAACTATATTTTGTAGAAGACAAACTATTCCCCTATTTATAGAGGTCCCATGAAATTTGATTTTTTTTTTGGTAAGGCAGGTACACGATTCATCATTTTTTTCTCATCTTTAGAACTATAATGTAACTTAAGACCAAATTATGAATTGATCCAACCAGATTGACTTTGTTTCTTGTGAACATTATATTTCACATTTGCAAAATCAGATTGACTTTGTTTCTTGTGAAAATTATATTTCACATTTGCAATTTTAAATTACTCCAAATCTTTATGCATGCATCCATATGCATATGGATTATGTACATGTACTTGCATATACATCCATATTTACACACACACACACGCACACACGCACACACACACACACACATATGCATTAACTGATTTGGAATCTGTAATATCTGATTTGTAGTCTGTAATACATATACACATGCATGAATCCAATACACACACACACACACACACACACACACACACAAATGTATTGATATATAGACACATATGGATGTTGTTCTCATCTTTGGAAAAAATAGTATGTCTTAATCATACAATCAAGAGAGTATAATTGACCTAAATATTTGATTATAAGTATTAAACTTACATATGGAAGAAATAAAAACAAAATATGAATTAAAATACAAAATAAATATTTATGGGTCATTGTCTTAGTGAGGTTTGAATTAACCTCACCTGAAATCGATAGTGACTTCATCCTCCTTTAATGCACCTAGTCAATAGTGATTTCTTCTTGTTCCTCCTATTATGAACCCGAAAGGAATCTTTATGAACCTGGAATCAATGGTGACTTTGTCCTTTACAGGCAAAAAAATATTACAAGTCAAAGGTGTAATTGTGTAAAACTGCAACTAAAGACTTAATGACTACCTACCTTTAAACAAAGTTTATTCAACCAACAATGCTACATAAATGAGAATCTCATACATAAGTTTATTCATATTGTAGAGAAAATTACATTCCTTCACAGATGTGGTGTGAAAACACACCTTTTAAAAATCAATAAGTACACATTCCTTCCTACTGGTCTTAACACTGTAACAAGACTGAAATTCCTCCATAAGGTTCATTTATTCCACAATGACTGTGTGCTTTTTCTGCCCTGGCATGTTCAATGCTCTCTCAGGAATGGGAGGTGGAGGACAGGTGAATGTTCAGGCAGCCAACAATGCCAACACTGCTCTTTACACAACATTTGCAGTGTTTGGCATATTGGGTGGAGGGATTTACAATGTACTAGGCGCTCGCCTCACCTTATTCCTAGGTTGCTCCACCTATGTGCTCTATGTTGGGTCATCTGTACTACAATCACTACTAGCACCAACTGTTTGCTATAATTATAGGGGCAATTTTGGGCATTGGAGCATGGCTTCTTTGGGTTGGGCAGGGTGCCATTAAGACCTCATACCCAACAAAGGACAAGAAGGGTAGGTACATTTCTATATTTTGGAGTATATTCAAACTTGGAGGTGTCATAGGAGGTTTCATTCCTTTCTACAAAGGTGTGCAAAGTGCAAGAGCAGCTTTTGCTTGGCAGGTTGATGCCCATAAAAAGTCTCCATTTGCAAAGCTGGTAATCAATTGGGGTCTTACCACCATCAGCTATCCACTTTTATTTGTTCTTGTTGCCTTGGCTATCCATGATAAACCACCTTCAGTATAAGGTCTGAATAACCCATTGAAACATGCATAAGGTCTGAAGAACCCATTGAAGCACCTATAAACTCTAACAAAAATCAAACATAAAACTTAGATAGTATAAACACTGATACACCTAGGTAGAATCCAAGAAGAAAAAGTTAAAACAGCCAAAGCAGTTTTAATTTGCATACCAATAACCTCATCCTATAGTTTACAAGTGAGATCAATCTAATATATAAAAGAGAATTCAGTGCCACGAAAGGTAATGCACTCAGAAGCTGTGTAAAACAGAACTGTAGTGAATACTCTAACAAGAAAAAATACATAAAGTACATAAACAAGCATTTTTACTAGATTTTGTTATTCCAAATGTGATGACCTCATTGGTAAAAGTGTACTAAGGCAAAATCATGGAACTAAATCCAAATGAAAGAGAATTGGCCAACACTATGCACATACCTTTGTTACATTTGGATGGTCTATTTTATGCCATACGACTACTTCTTGTCAAAATTCAGTCCTCATTGCAGCTACCTCAGCTGCTATTTTGGTTTGTTCTTCT
>MU223968.1:790469-836405 GCA_018584345.1 Thuja plicata | reverse complement strand
ATATATATATATATATATATATGTATGTATGTATGTATATGTATATGTATATATGTATACACATCCTTATAGCAATATAATATACATCTTTATAGTCACGGATCCCACGAAAATATTAAATTTGCTTTTGTAAAAATTGGAATTGGAATTGGAAATTCCAATTCCACCTATTTAGGTGGAAGATGATATTCCAATTTTGGGGGCAAAATGAGAATTTCGGAATTCCAATTCCATTTTTCTTCAAGGACCCAAACATGGAATTTGGCATTATCCATAATTAGATAATGCCAATTCCGGTCCAATTCCTGCTACCAAATGGGCCCTAAAATATTAATATATAGTCGTTTAAGCTTTAAGAGAAGTAACGAAATATTACAAAATCTCCTAACCCCATGATATGTGAAAATATTTAACGCCTGAGACTAGTCTCCAATTAAAGAAAATATATCATTAAATGAAAAATAGAGTGAAATTGCTACTTATATTACTTAATATAGCATGTCCAATGACTATAATTTGCTTAAGCTCTACAATAAATCCTCTTTTATGCCCACCCTAGTATAGAAAAGATGAAGAAATAACAAAGCTATTAAGTTATCACAGAGATATCCTTGTTTTCTACCTAATATTAAAAGTGCAACTACAAATGCACACGTTTACGAAGCATTGTAGTCTAATGAGAATTGATAGACAACATTTGTCCTTTCCCAGTGCAAGGATAGTCCATATTCTACAATTTTCCAATTGCATCCCATGCATCTTTCTTGGCCTCAATTGGACCCATACAGTATAGTATTTCATTTTCCTGTGATTATATTGAAAAGTATAATAATTTTCTGGCAAACAGAACAAATATTTCATATAGGCTGTCAAAAGTTCAATATCTCATCAATGAGTATCACTATTAATGACACCGCCAATACAAGAAGCCATTCATTCAAGCTCAAATGCACACTGCCAAAAAATTGTGCAAGGAAAGCCACATAAAGAATTACAAAGTGGACACCAAATGAGACTGACATGGCTGGTAACAACCAGGGGTGAACCCACAGTGGCATTACAAGAAGGCTTCCATCTTCTAACAATGCTTTTAATGAATATAACATCTCAATTGCAACCATCACAATCAAGGAAAGTATCATAGCTTTAACTTTGCTAGTTGAGAAGTAATCACATTGATTTCTATCAAAGTAAAAAACTTGTGATCTGCCCAAAAAATATGGATTTAGCAGCGAGGGGTTGAATTTTGTATCATACCTGTGATTTTGGTCTTCTAATTCATTTTATATGGTGATTGCATTTTCCTTGTTAGAGCTTGGAGGTATTGGTACAATAGAACTACCTAATTTGCAACCTCTTATTGACCTTGAATTTTTGTTTTTCTCTTCTGACCCTGAATTTCTGTCTTTCTCTACTATTTATAGCACTTCTTGCTGGGTTCTGAATGTGTACACTGAAGTCAAATAGAAGTTTGGCTTCTTTCCGAGAAATACAATGAAGTTAATTGTACCATAATTAGTTACCAAATATTTTCTTGAGTGTTGTTATCAATAAATTTGAGTATTACTGACAATTAGGTCATGTAGAATGTGATATTAATGTCCAAAGTGAAAGGAAATAGAAGTTTGCCTATTTTTATTTGCACAAAATTAATACTGAATCATATTGAACTTATTTTCCTTGTCAAAAGTATTTGGAAATATTATCACCAAACTTGAGTTTAGCATAACGAAAGCAGTTTAGGTAGAAAGTTTGACTCTTAACAATCATGTTGTGACAATTAGCCTTTTGTAGTGTTTTTTAATGACCAATATTTTTGTTTTCTTTCTATTTAATCACTCCACATATGAGCCCATCATGGGAATGATTTCTAGTGCTCAAAGATGTTTGAAGTTTTTATTCATGTCTTTTAGTCAACCACAAGGGTATGTGCACGATCATGGTATGCCAAAAAGGGGCGATGTGAAAAGAAGTTGTGATTGGTAGACTGATTGAAATAAAACTATAACTTTAAAATGGTATAACATTTTTTTAAATATCCAACAATCTCACATTCTATGCTTCACCTACCGTAATAAAAAATGAAAAAAATACCAATTTGATGAAGTTTAGACTAAGTTAAGGTGGTCAGACATAGGAGCTTTTATATTTTGGAAAAGTTTTAGAAGATAAATCATAATTAATTATTTAATTGGAAAAAAGTTACACAAAAATATTCGTCACATCCATACATGAGTCTACTACTTATATCTAGAATCTTGTAAAAAATATTATCATTTGATTGTGTTTAAGGTAGTCAGACATACACCTACTTTTTATCTTTTTAGTCCTGGTTGATAGACTGAATTGAAAAATAACTATAACATTCAAATGGTATAACATTTTTGAAATAAAAAACTTGAGTCACATTCTATGATTTACCTACTATAATAAAAAAGTTAAAAGTTTTCAATTTGATGAAGTTTAGACTAAGTTAAGGTGGTCAAACACAAGATTTTGTATGTTCTGGAGAAATTGTAGTAGAAAAATCATAATTAAGTATTTACTTGGATAAAAATTAAAAAAAAAATGTGTCACATACGGACATGAGTCTAATACTTATATCTAAAATATTGTAAAAAAATATAATCATTTGGTTGTGTTTAAGGTGGTCAGACACACATCTACTTCTTATCTTTTTCCTGAAATTTTCAGACTACTACATTGAAATTTGAAATTTTTACCATATACATTTTTTTTTTCAAAAAAAGGCTAGTATCTTAGAAACTACATTCAATTTTCTATATATTCTCTTCTTAGATATTTTCAATATAATATTGATAACATGTTCAAATTTTTGTGTGAACTTGTCTAACCCTGATTTTTTGAATTTTCATTGCCACTTAAGTACTTGGTTGGCATACCATGATCTTGCACATACCCAAAAACAATAACCTGATAAATCTTAAGCAAATACTGAAAGAAGGAAACATGGTTTCAATGAGGTTTCAATCAGATGGCATCGGAGCAAAGGGAACTTGTGATGATTTCTTCTGCATATGGGTTTGAGATTAATAATAAATGTGGATCAGACAATAACACAACAGAATGCAGGAGGGTCATGCTATGCCACTGAAACTATTAAGTTGTTGATACATGGCACTTCTTTTAACAATTAGCATTCTTTGGGTGATAAGTTAATCATAGTTTAGTTTCCATTAGAATTTTAATTGACATTGTTAAATTCAATGAATCTCATATTGTTCACCTTTATGAGCTTTATCTTCCTTGCCATCTTCTAAATCCTCGGACTCGAGCCACTCTTTGTTTCTTGAATCTACATTCTCATACGCCCCTCCCTAAGGTAGGGACTCTAGTTGTGTGCAACCCTTTTGTTTAAGACCACATGGCTTTCTTTCCTCGATTAATAAAGCTTCTACAAGGGACATTTCATTCTTTCAAGATGCTCAAATTATTTCCCCCAAGATCCCATGTTTCTATTTCACCCCCTATCTGGTATCTCTATGTTTTGAAGTCCCGGCTCACAATTTTCTTCTTCCCTTCCCATGTTGCCATGCAGAAGGGATTTTATATCTCCAATTCTTAAACAGACTTGGTAGACTTTCGACAAACTCTTATGGAGGGTAAGCTGCATTATATGATTGGGGACATCCTTCTTCAAGTATGTTCAAACATGATTAATGATATAGCTCACCAAGTAGAAGAGGAACCACTTTCCTCCCATTTATATCCTGCTCCTTCATCTACACTTCAAACTGAATTTATAATTATAAATACTTCTATTTAGAGGACTAAGGGAAAAGTGGGAAGGCCTTCTAAGAATAGAACGACTCTAGATGAAATCAAAGTAGGGCTTCAGACACTACTATATGGTAAAATGTTGGCTTAGAGATCTTTCCACTCACATAAGAATCAACATAAATAATTTCATAGAATTTTAGGGTCCTAAATTCCCAGAACAAGAGTCACCTCATAAGATCCAAACTTGATACATTAATGACATATATAGTTATGTTGGAGAAGACCAATTGTTTTGATCTAGATGAAGAGAAACCATTTAAAATTTTGGATGAACTAGAATTTTGTGGAATCCCCACCCAAGTCTAGAGAATATTTTAGAGGTTTGGTCACTATTTGGAGCTCAAAAACAATTTAGATTTGTAAGATCTCAGTGTCTTCTAATAGGCTTTAGGTTAGTGTTTCTCATTTCTCAATGAGGTTTCAACTTCTAAATACTTAAGCTCCCAATTCTACAGGATGATATCTCTATAATTTTAGCTTCATAATATTAAGAATAATTTATTCTTAGAGGGGAATTCAAATCAATTCCATCCCTTAAAGATAAGACAGGTGTTATTATTCTACTTCCTCAAAATATTCAAGATTTAAAAAGCTATATGTCTTAAAATGATTTAAGATATTGACTTTTGATTGATAGAAAAGTTACATGGACTAACCAAAAAAAAAAAGATGTCATCATATTGTGGTATGACTAGATAGATTACTCATTAATCTAGTGTGATTTTTTTTATTATAGTAATTTTATTTCCATTTTTGAAATCCTTCCTTTTATAGGGTTTGATGATATTATCCAATAAAAATTTCATTTCAAGGTTCATGTACTAACTACTAACCAATCACATAGAGCTTCATTCAAACTTGGGCTCATGTGGATGCATGATTCCCCTAATTTCATTCCCTAACTGAGATCTATTTGGCATGGTCTACCTAGAGTGAAGAAATCCAATATGCTTCAATAATCTAGAGAACTAAAAATGTTAAGATCTTTCATGGGAAAATCAAACATGGACAATTTTAAAAATATTTCTGCAGCTAAATATCAAATTCTAATGAATCTTCAAAGTGCTAATGATGAGATTCTACCTAAGGGTATGAATGATTCAACTTATCAACTTAAAAAGTACCTTCAAGCCTCTTTGGAAGACATTTTTCATAGAGAGAAAATTTATTGGTGGAAAAAATCTTGAGAACATTGGCTTTAGGATGGAGACAAGACCAATTTCTTCCATATGTCGAAAAAATAAAAATGATTGGCAAAGTCCATTTTTTATATTAAATATTGTTTAGGATCAACCATTGTGGATGAAGGAAAATCAAAGAAGCAGTTAGGTTCTTTTCTAACCTTCTTATAGATGACAATTTAATACTTTCAATTAGCTCACAGCAGATACAAAACCTCCAGTCTAATATTCCAACTATTGTTGATCAAGAAAATATCACATTCCTTTTGAATCCTTTCTCTTTGGAAGAGATTAAAAAAGGGAATTTTTTCAATGAATACAAAAAATGCACCTAGGCCAGATGGGTTGACTATTTTCTTGTATTGGCAATGTTGGAATTTTATAGGTTTTCACATTTAAAGAGCTCTTGAGGAGCCAAGGTGAAATAGAACCATGTTAAAATAGTTTAATAATACCAATATATCCCTCATTCCAAATATTTCTAATCATTTATCTTTTCCAGTTTTTTGGCCTATTTTTCTTTGCAATTCAATTTACAAGATTTTAACTAAGACCTTTTCATCAAGGTTGGCAACCCTCATTCTTAAAATTATATCCCTCGAACAGGTTTGTTTTATTCCAGGGAGTGAAATATCTAAAGCTTGTCTTATAGCCCATGAGGTTCTTCATTGTGTATTTCTCACAAGTTAAAGAGAAATGATTATCAAATTTGATATGATGAAGGCATATGACATGATGAATTGGTAATTTCAACTTAAGGTACTCCATCAATTTGGGGTTTCATTAAAATGGTGTAAATGGCTACTTTCTTATTTATCTAGAGAAAGATTCTTAGTTTTATTTAATGGTTTTCTAAGTGGTTTCTTTTCTCCATCAAGATGCTTATTTCAAGGTGACCCCATCTCTCCATACTTGTTTACCGTTTTAGCAAAATCCTTGAGCAAGACAATTATTTCCAAAATACTTCTTTACATTAGTGAGGTATTAATATACCAAACACTGATATCTTCGTTACCCATTTTCTATGTGAAGATGATGCTCTTCTATTTGGAGAGGATAATATACATGAAGAATAGAGAATTAAATAGATTTTGGACACTTATTATGAGATATCAAGTTAGAAAATAAACCCCTTTAAATAAAAATTATTTGTGTTTAATTTATGTACAACTATTTATCGATATTAGAATGTATTTTGTAATGTAAATTAAATAAATTTCCCTGCAAATACCTTGTAATACCTCTTTTGTTGGAAGAAATCAAATTTCTTTTTGGTAATTGATATCTTCTTCTATTCAAGCGAGACTTTCTTCTTGGAAAAATTCATGGATATCTCTAGCTAGCTACTTACTAATGATCAAATCAATATTGTCCACTATTCCAAATTATATGTTATCAGAATTAAAGATTCCTATAAAAATTCTTAGTGACTTGTCCAGAGATCATTGAAAATTTTCATTAGGTTAGGGAATAAGGACAATTCTATGAAAATTCCACTAATCAAATAGGGCTCTATTTATACTTCACAAAACCTTTAGGTGGAGCTAGTATTCAAAATGTTGGAGCATAATATGGCTCTGGGAGACAAATTTGTATGAAAGCCCTTTAGAAATCATTCTTCATTATGGGATTCAATCCTTTGGGATAAACATTTGGACATGTCCAAAACCAAAATAATTTTCATTATGATATACCCTTCTCAAGGGTCTTATAGTTGGGATTTTATGAGACATTACAAGAAACTTTTTCTTACAAGGTATTCGCAGGGAAATACAATTATTTTGGGAGGATTCATGGAATTCCTTTACCATGATTTAGTTTTTGATTAAATTAAAATATCCTAAAAGGATATTGCAGACTTCATGGGGAATATAAGTTTTAGAATATTTGTCGTTCTCGAATAATAATGATTGCCTTGGGTGGAAATATTTTAACAAAAGGAACATTCCATGTCAAGAAGAAATGCCCCTTCAAGAAATTATTCATCTTAGAGTGATTCATTTCTTTTTTGAATGTGGATCCCTTATCTGGTTAACTTCCAAATAAAGATAATATTTAATTAGGAAGGGGCATGATCTTCTAGATCCTAAATTATCTTGTGATAATGTACAAGCTTTTGTTGGAAATCTACAATGGAAACAATTGTTGTTTTGTCATTGATGTGAAAACTTAACTTGTGAGACTATTGCTATCTGTTTGGGTACCATATCTATTGATTGATGAAGAAGATTTGAAGGCAAGTATAAAAAGAAGACCAATTGAAATGGTTGAGTTATGGGAAATCACAAGGGTACTTGATCAGTTGGCACATTGGCAAAGTAATGTGTTGTTTATCTTTTGATGACAGTTTAATGAGAACACTTTGTGTCGAGCAAAGTTTGTGATTACCGAGTGCTAGTAAATTACCGAGAAAGCCAGTGGTGACCAAGTGGAAGAACACAGTTTTGGCCGAGCAGCAGTATTTTGGTAATTGTTGAGATTTGAAATCTCTGGCCAACATAGTTAATTTTATTGGGATATGTAAAGTTAATTAAGGATAAGCACGATTGTTCCACACTATTTAAATGCACGAGTAACTGTAATTAATGCATGAATCAAAGATTTAATTAGTGATTGTTTTGGAGAAAGTAAATTAAATGTAAATGTGGAAAGATCCATTGTATCTGACCTAACCTAAGATCTACGATCTTGATTAAGTGGAAAATATTTATTTTACCTAGATGAAGAGGTATAAGATAACCTCAAGGGGTTATTCAACAATGTGTAGTGAAGAAGAGAAAAGTGAAAAGTGTATGCAAGAGGATTGGATGGTTAATTGACTGATTGACATGATATAGCAGAGAAGGCTGAGAAGAGAAGCAGAGAGTTGCGAGACTGATTGCTTGACAGATTTCCAAGTAGATTTGATGATTGAAAAGAGAATGGAGGCCCCTCAGTGAATTAGCATTAGAACTGAATTGGATTTGGATTTGCAAAGTAATTTGTATGTATCAGATCACACCTATTGATTAATTTATAACCATTGTATCAGTCAAAATCTTTTAACCAGGTTGACCTAACAGTCATTGCATAAATCCTTTGAGCAAGGTGACATTTAAGTGGAATGTTCTAAGTCCTCTAACAAGGCCACTCCTGATAGGGTGATTAAATCCTTTAACTAGGTCACATTTGACAATGTGTTTTGTAACCTTTAATAGGGTTGGCTCCTAACAGAGCTCACTTCAGAAGAGTGAAAACTTGATAGCAAGTTAGTGGTGGTTTTTCCCAAATTGGGTTTCCACGTTAAATCATGGTGTCAACTTGTGTGAATGTTTATGTTGTGTTTTACTATTAAGTTTCTACAAGATGATTACATTTGAACAGTAAGACTGTATATCTATGTTGTTGATTGATGTTATTACTATCGAGCAGATCTCAGTTGTTCAAAGTGGTATGAAGTTTAAATTGGTATATCTAGACCTAAGCATAACTAATTCACACCCCCTCTCAGTTATTCTGAATTCATTCTAACAATTGGTATCAGAGCTTTGGTCTCTTGAAAATAGTTTGAAGGTACTTGGAGCGAAAGATCAAGATGAATAAAAAGTACCAAAATTGAACAAAGATAATTTCCCTGCATGGCAGAGTTTCATGAAATTGTATCTGGTTGGTATTGGTGATTTTGCTAAGCACTATGTTGAACATGATTATGTAGCCCCCACTACACCTGCCACAACTGCATAGTTAAGAGAAAATCAGGAACACAATCAAGCAATGTTGAAGATTGCATCACCTATGAACTATCATGAGTTTGAAGACATAAAGAACTGTATAAATGCAAAGAAGATGTGGGATGCCCTAGCAACCATCTATGGAGGAGATACAAATGTGCTGAGAGCCAAATCTAAAAGTTTAAGAGGTAGGTTTGATGAAATGAAAATGCAAGAAGGAGAAAATATAGTTCAATATTATGGTAGGATAAAGGAAGTTGTAAATGATATTAGAGGAGTTAAGGGAACCATTGATGATAACACCATTATGAGCAAGGTACTGAAAACACTTCTTCCTAGATATGTTATTAGAGTCTCTGCAATTCAAGAGTTAAGATGTACTCCTAGTAATAATTTGACTTTGGAAGGTCTGGTAGGCAAACTTACTACATTTGAGATGTCAAATTTTGATAGCTACACTCCACAAGCTATTAAAATTGCATTCAAATCCCAGTTGGTCCTTAACAAATCAAAGAAAGGAACGAAATGTGTGAACAGTGACAGCGACACTACATATGATGATCTGGAAGAACTCGAGGCACTTATGGAAAGAAGACTATCTAGAGGAAAAGGAAAATTCAAAGGTAAACTTCCTATCATTTGTTTTTCATGTAACAAAGTTGGTCATATTGCTGCAAGATGTCTTGATAAGAATGACAAAGATGAAAGAAGAGACAACACGTACAAAGACAGAAAGGATGACCGAGACTTCAGAAATTATAAAGATTAAAAAGATAAAGGTAAGAAATCTTGTTATATAGCTGAAGAAGCTTATGATAGTGAATCTCACAATTCTGATGAAAATGATATAGAAGTTTTGTATGTTGCTATGAAAGATGATTCTGACAATGATGAGAAAACTGCATTAATTTCTTATATGAGTAAAGGTGACTGTTGGATTATTGACAGTGGTTGTTCACATTACATGACTGGTGATAAGGATAAATTTGAGACCTTAGATCAGTGCAATGGCGGTTATGTTAAATTTGGTAATGATGCACCATTTCTTGTTAAAGGGAAAGGATCAATTAACTTGACTGACAAGATCAGATGTGACAATGTATTTTGGGTTGATGATCTTAACTATAATTTATTTAGTGTTGTACAGCTGAATAATTCTGGTTACAGAGTTGAATTCCATCACAAGAAGGAAAAGATCTATGATGCCACTCAAGAATTAGTTGGAAGTGGAGAACAAACAAAAGGTAACTTGTTCTATCTAGACTTAGCTAATGAGACATGCTTATTTGCAATTTATAATGATGTTTGGTTATGGCAGAAAAGGTTGTGTCATGTAAACTTTGATAACTTGGTAAGCATAAGCAAATTGAAAAAGGTTAGAGGGCTGCCTAAGTTAAAGAAACCTGAAAATACAATGTGTAAGCAATGTCAATTAGGAAAAATGACTAAATCTAGTTTCAAAAGCAAGACTCATACTTCTGAGGAAATTTTGGAATTGCTTCATACTAACCTTTGAGGACCTATTGGTGAGAAACGTTACTGTGGAGATAGATACTTTATTTTGTTTGTTGATGATTACTCAAGAATGATGACTGTTATGTTTCTTAAAGAAAAATTTGATGCATTCTAGTTATTTAAGTGGTACTTGGAAAAAGTTGAAAAGGAGACAGGTGAAATCCTAAAATGTTTAAGATCTGACACAGGAGGTGATTTTTTTTTCTAATGGGTTTAATAGGTTCTTCAATGACCGATGGATAAAAAGATAGATGTCTACGCCTAGGAAACCGCCACAGAGTGGTATTGCTAAGAGAAGAAATAGATCTATCATGGATTGTGCCAGGACACTAATGAAGATGAAAAATGTTGAACAAAAATATTGGAGAGAAGCTATAAATACAACAGTCTATACCCTTAACAGAGTACAAGTCAAGAAAGGTACTAATGCTTCACCTTATGAGATATGGTATGGGTATGAACCTAATGTAAGATATTTCAAAGTTTTTGGAAGCAAATGTTTCATACTAAAGGATAACATAAATGGAAAACTTGATGGTAAAGGTGAGGAAGTCATATTCCTTGGTTATTAAACTAAAAGTAAAGCATACAAGTGTTTGAATTCTAACACTAACAAAAATGTGGAAAGTGAAAATGTCAGAATTGACGAATATGCAGAAAGAAATGAACCTGAAAGCACACATGAACCTAAAAGTTACAAATCATTTGTCTATCTGGATGAGGAAGATTCTAATGAATTACTTGAACCTTAGAAAGAGGTTTCCGAGCAACAACTAGCACCTACCGAGTCACAGAATGAGGTTGTCGGGAAACAGGGGGTAATTGTTGAGCTATCTGATGGAGATACCGAGTCACAGAATCAACCTGAATTGAATGGGAATAATCAATCTGAGGCAAGACAAGAACCTACTCTAGCAAAGTATGTAAGGAGGAGCCATAAACCTGATCAAATCAAAGGATCAAAGAATTTTGTAGTTATGACAAGAATTAAGTTGAGAGACGGTAGACGCTTGTTATGTGAATTTGAGCCTAAAAAAGTAAAAGATGCCTTAGAAAATGAAGATTGGATACAAGCCATGAATGAAGAAATTGAACAGATTGAGAAGAATAAAACTTGGACACTTGTACCTAGGCCGAATGACAAAAATGTAATTGGTACTAAGTGGGTATTCAAAAATAAGATTAATGAACATGGAGAGGTAAAAAGAAACAAAGCTAGACTGGTATGCAAGGGTTATGCACAAGAGGAAGGAATTGATTATGGAGAAACATTTCCCCCCAGTTGCAAGATTGGAAGGAGTAAGAACCTTACTTTCATATGAAGCCTCCAAAGCTTTTAAAGTTTATCAAATGGATGTAAAGTCATCATTTCTAAATGGGATATTAGAAGAGGAAGTATACATTGAACAAGCTGATGGATTTGTTGACCCAAGCAAGAAGAACATGGTTTGCAGACTACACAAGCCACTATATGGACTGAAGCAAGCACCTAGAGAATGGTGTGAGAGATTGTACAATTATTTGATAAAGATTGGATTTGCAAGAACCAATGACAACAACAATCTGTATTTGAAGATAGAGCAAATCAAAGGTACTTTATTGGCTGAAATTTTTGTTGATGACAATATATTTAGTGGACAAGATGTGTTATGCCAAGCATTTGCAAAGGAGATGCAAACTAAATTTGAGATGTCTATGTTTGGTGAGATAAAAATTTTGTTGGCTTACAAATATATCAAATGATGAATGGTATCTATATTACTCAATCAAAATATGTCAAGGAGGTACTAAATTTTTTTCGAATGGAAGATTCAAAACTAGTGAGTACACCCATGGCTACTGGATAGAAGTTAACAAAAAATGATGATACAAAAGAAGTGAATCAAACCCTTTACAGGTCAATGATTGGAAAGATGCAATATTTTGTGCATAGAAGACCTGATATTGCACTAGCTGTTAGAATTGTTGCAAGATTTTCTGCCAATCCCAAGGAAACTCATATGATGGAAGTAAAAAGAATTCTGAGATATTTGAAAGGAACAAGTGATTATGGTATGTATTACAAAAAGAATGACAAGTTTGAACTCAGATTCTATACTGATTCTCATTGGGCTGGAAATTTAGATGATAGAGAAAGCACCATAGGTGGAGCATTTCTTTTAGGAAAAAAGATTGGTTTCATGGACAAGCAAGAAATAGAATTGTACCTCACAATCTATAGCTGAAACCGAGTATGTGGTAGAAACAATTAATTGTTCTAATATTTTGTGGTTGAAGATACTACTGAAAGGTATGAAAGAAGAAATCATAGAACCAGTTGTTATATATTGTGATAACACGAGTGCCATTAATATTTATAAGAACCCTGTGATGCACTCTAAATCAAACCATATAGCTATCAAGTATCATTACTTGATGGAGCTAGTTCAGAAGAAGGCAGAGAGACTGGAATATGTGAATACTAATGATCAGTTAGCAGACATATTTACAAAGGCACTACCTGAGGATGGTCATGATTATTTGTGAGGTAAATTAGGGGTGATTCCCCTAACTGAGGCTAATTAGTTCAAAATGGTACTATTGCATCAAATGTTATATTCAAAATATTTAAAACATTGATGCACAGGTAGTCACACTTTAGGATGCTGCCTAAAGCTGTAAAAAATAGACAAGGACAGAAAAGAGGATCAGTCATAGGCAAGATGATAGGAACAACATGATATAGAGCTTAGAACAGAAGAATCTGCATGATGAATATGTCAACGTCTTTGGCATTGTTTCCAAAGAGGGAGAGTCTACTGAAAAAGGGAGAGTTTACTATACTTCGAGATAAATGGAGAGTTTACTGAAAGAGGGAGTCTATAGATGAACACAGGATAGAAAGATTTCAGTGTGATTACAGACACAGAGGGATAAATGTTTTCCAAGATGAGAATCAGAATAAAGCTAAAGACATTAATGAAGATTTTTTCATATCAAGGAACACAGACATACCTTTTGGATTGTATGGTAACTATGTTTTGTTTTATTTTTTAGTGTTGCCATCAATGCCAAAGAGGGAGATTGTTGGAAAGCTACAATGGAAACATTTGTTGTTTTTTCATTAATGTCAAACCTTAACTGGTGAGACTATTGCTATCTATTTGGGTACCATATCTATTGATTAATGAAGAAGATTTGAAGGAAAGTATAATAAGAAGACCAAGTGAAATGGTCGAGTTATGGGAAATCACAAGGGTACTTGATCGGTTGGCACATTGGAAAAGTAATGTGTTGTTTATCTTTTGATGACAGTTTACTGAGAACAGTTTATGCCAAGCGAAGTTTGTTATTACCGAGCGCCAGTAAATTGTCGAGGAAACTAGTGCTGACCGAGCAGAAGAACACAGTGTTGGCCGAGCAGCAATATTTTGGTAATTGTTGAAATTTGAGATCTCTGGCTGACATAGTTGATTTTATTGGGATATGTAAAGTTAATTAAGGATAAGCACGATTGTTCCACACTATTTAAATGTACGGGTAATCGTAATTACTGCATGGATCAAAGATTTAATTAGTGATTGCTTTGGAGAAGTAAATTAAATGTAAAGATGGAAAGATCTGTTAGATCTGACCTAACCTAAGATCTACGACCTTGATTAAGCAGAAAAGATTTATTTTACCTAGATGAAGAGGTATAAGATAACCTCAAGGGGTTATTCAGCAATGTGTAGTGAAGAAGAGAAAAGTGAAAAGTGTATGGAAGAGGATTGCATGGTTAATTAATTGATTGGCATGATCTAGTAGAGAAGGCTGATCAGAGAAGCATAGAGTTGCGAGAATGATTGCTTGACGGATTTCCAAACAGATCTAAAGATTGAAAAAAGAATGGAGGCCACTCAGTGAATTAGCATTAGAGCTGAATTGGATCTGGATTTGCAAAGTAAGTTGTATGTATCAGATCACACCTGCTGATTTCTTTCTAACCATTGTAGATCAGTCAAAATCCTTTAACTAGGTTGACCTAACAGTCATTGTATAAATCCTTTGAGCAAGGTGACATTCAGGTGGAATGTTCTAAGTCCTCTAACAAGGCCACTCCTGACAGGGTGACTAAATCCTTTAACCAGGTCACATTTAACAATGTGTTTTGTAACCTTTAACAGGGTTGGCTCCTAACATAGCTCACTTTAGAAGAGTGAAAACTTGATAGCATGTTTTTGGTGGTTTTCCCCAAATTGGGTTTCCATGTTAAATCATGGTGTCAACTTGTGTGAATGGTTATGTTGTGTTTTATTGTTAAGTTTCTACAAGCTGATTACATTTAAACAGTAAAACTGCATATGTACGTTGTTGATTTATGCTATTGCTGCCGAGCAGATATGAGTTGTTCAAAGTGGTATAAAGTTTAAATTGGTACATCTAGACCCGAGGATAACTGATTCAGTCCCCTCTCAGTTATTCTGAATTCATTCTGACATCTTTTTCACTCTATTAGTTTACTGATGCATTACCTAAGGCTGGAGCTTTTACTTGGCTAGCCCTTTCAAGTAGAATCTTAACAAGTAATAGATCATCTAATATATGAATTACCATGCCTTTTCTCCTCCCACTTTGTAAGAGTGAACTAGAAATAATAGAAAATTCACTCCTTAATTATTCATTTTCTCACAAAATTCTATAATGGTTAGTAAATAAGATAAATTGGTTCTCTCCATTACAAAATTCTTTGGATTTAGTATTTCTATCATGGCCAAGATTGCATAAGAAGGTTTTCTTTGCTTAGTTATGTGTAGTAGCTCTAGTATTCTTGGTTTGGAGCCTTTGGTGGGAATGTAACAAATGACTCATTAGAAATGGGGAACCTATGTGGATCAGGTCATACATACTTTGGAATAGTCAATATCAGATTCTATTAGTGCCTACACTTCAAGAGGTTAAAATATTTATGTGGGTTTTTCTTCTTGAGATTTAGAGATACTTAGTTATTGGATAGGGATTTCTCTCATTTCAAAGAGTCTCTTCTCGATAATCAATCAAGTTGAGCTAATAAAAACAAAATTTGCTTGAAACCTCAAGAATCTCATTTCTTTAACCTTAATTTTGATGGTGCTTTAAAAGGTAATCTAGGTTCTTAGTGGTCGGTATAGTAATTCATGATTGGAAATGATCTATTTTACTAGCGAGGGCTTCTCATATTTTGAATGGAATAAAATAATATTTCTAAAGCTACTGCATTACTTCTAGGTCTCAAGCTAGCTATAAAAGTAGGTGCCTCAAAGTTAATTATTGAAGGAGATTCAATGTTCATCATTACAACTCTAAAAATATTTGGCACCATCAATTTGAAACTTAAGTATGTTCCAAAAGAGGCATGTGAAACTCTTCCTACATTTGAAGAGTAGAAGATAAATCATTGGTAAAGAGAGGCTAATGTATTGTCAGATGAATTAGGAAATAAAGGTCGTGAACTTGCTTTCTTGGAGAAGGAATATCCAAAGGTTACTTTGTCAATGGACAAGGAGTTGGTAGTAGTGTTTTGGGGAGATTAATGTCATAGTTCATGACATTCTAACAACTCATTATTAAGTTTGAATGTTTTTCTTTAATGCTCTTTCTATTTTTATAGGTCTATTGATGGGTGTTTTCAATCTAATTAGATTATCTTCCAGTTGAAGTCCAGCCTCAAGGTATGATGAGGATGTTGATATCCATAATCATGGGCTTATGTGGACAGATCTTCTCTCCATATATGGAAATGATATAGAGTCCACTCCATCTCATCATTGGTAAATGAGATTGCATCAAAAACAATTTTTGAGTACAGGACATTTCACCATTTTTTCTTTTTAAATATGAAATCTACCTCATAATCTTCCTAAGCATTAGTTAAAGGATTCTAATATCTTCCTCTAATTAAATCTTTTCTTATCTTAGTACTATGTGAGAGCGCATGTGGTAGATGTTTAGGCCCAAAAAATATCTCTTAGGCTGGGGTCCCATGGAAGGAGGCTTCCTAAAAAATAGAGCAAGAGTTGCTTGCTACTTTAAAGGAATATTTAAAGGAGGTGGTCGCATGAATTTTGTAGTCTAGTTGAGTATAAAATTTTAAACACTGACATTTAAGGAAGTTGAAGGTTGTGCATAAGAAAAATAAGTAAAAAACTATTTTCCCACCAAAAATATTTTTTAAGAAAACTGTGAAATTAAATATTTGACAAATGACAGAAATACTTCCCTACAACATTCTTAAGCTGGTGGAGCTATTTCTAGCCCCACCCTTTTTCACCCCCTTGCTAAAAAGGAGGAGCTCCTATTTCGAAAGAAAATATTTCAAATAATATTGTAGGCAAAGAAATTTATTTTCCATAAGATCACCCTCTTCCTAAAAAATAGAACTTAAACCCCGTGATGAAACCCCTCCCTAAGATATCTCCAAATCCTTCAAGCATGTTAGAATCTTTCTTTTCATTGAACATGTGCCAATATTCTAAATATGTAGGGGTCATTTTGAAAATCCATTTTTGTCGCCGTTATCATTCGTATTACTAAAGGCTTTATTTTGCATGCCTTAAAAACTTAGCATTATAATCACTTGGCATGGTGGACGGCTGCTAGAGGAAAATACAATTGTCTATTTAAATCTTAATCACCTCTATTTTAGGCACTACTTGTCTAACATTTTCCTTTTCTAGGTGTCTTTAGCTCAAGAGAATTTTGCTTTTAAGTAATCCTGGAATGAAGGACGCTCAGTAGAGAAAGTTTGGGAGACCCCTATATCAGGGACTTTCCTCGTTATGCATATGAATCAATATTTGAAATGGTACTACTAGAAAGTTGAACAATCCATTCGAACAATTCTGGGAGATGATGTTCTTATTACAAAATCTCCTCGCTGTCTAAACTATTTGCAAGAGGCCTCCATCTTTTTATCGCAAGTGGTCCCTGATTATCATCTTCTCTTGCAGGCTGCAATTAACTTTGTTAGGGCAGAATTTATTTCTACACATATGTTAGTTGCAATCAGTAAGATGCTTAGTATATTTTGGCACAATGCTGATATTTTGTATTTTTGCAATCAAACTTCTTATATATTGATATAAATAACTAGATCTTTGAACATTCGCTCAAATTTTCTTTTAATTATAGATCATATTATATTAAACTTTTATTATTACATATTCTATTTTATATAATATAAATTCTATATTTAATAATATTATATTCATATTTATTATTTGATATTATATTTTATTATATTTATTATTTATTCATATTTAATAATTATTTATTCATAGTGTATTCTCTTCATGGGGATGGTGGCGAAGCTCCTTAAGGGGGAGTTTGCTTCAGCGGAGGACATTCACCGTGTTATTCAAAACTATCGCCTTCAGCCATCTCGTGCATGGGTGGGGGGTCTATTCTCTCCAGATTTGCTGGACTCTAACATGGAGTATGTGATGTTATACGACATATTCAAGCTCGGTGTGGAAAGGCGCAACCCCATTTTCTTCAGGAAAGAAATGTTGACTCTTGCTAATGTCCTCCCGAGCTCGGTGGTGGTGGACGCATTGAGTTTGTTTGATAGCATCTCAATTCTTCTTGCCTTTACAGCAGCGGATGGGGCAGTAGTAGGTCCAAACATCCAGATGTAGATAGCCATGCCACTGCGATGGGAGAGTAAGGCCGAGGGGTTAACATGTGTCGGGTACTTGGGTCATTTTGAATGTTTTTCTCCCTACTCTGTAATTTTGGTGGGTGCTAGTATATTCTCGGTTTTATTTGTTGTCTGATAGTGTTGGGTGAATATATGTATTTCTTGGGAATTAGATGTACTCTACATTTGGACCTTCGTGTGGATATTTGGTCTGGGATTAGGGCCATCTTTGCATCATCTTAATTCTCATCTCTTCCAACTATAAAGGCTGATAGTCTTATGTTTGTAATTCACTTTTGTTTGGTTATGATAGGGGGTTTTCTTCCTGCTTGTTTCTTCCTAGAGCCTTTCGAAGCAGTTATATTAATAAAAGTATAATGTCTTAGGTATTTTTATAAAAAAAAAAAGTAATATTATTGTTATATAAATTTTGTTAGTATATATACAAAGAGGAGTATATTCAGAGATAAATAGAGCATGAGATGAAAACATGAGAGAGAGAGAGAGAGAGAGAGAGAGAGAGAGAGAGAGAACTATTTTTTGTATTAATTCAAAGGATGACATGCGTGCTCAGAGATTCATGCTTAAGGTAGCATGTCCTCTCTCTCTCTCTCTCTCTCTCACACACACACACACACACACACACACACACACACACACACCCAGTTTCCTTACTTTTTTCTATGCACATATTGGTTGGAAGTTTTTCATTTTTGAAGGAGAACATTTTTGACATGTGTATTCTCATTAATGTCAACATACTTCTATTGGCTTATACTATTTTGAATTTTAGAATTTCAATGATTTTGTTGATTGCATTTTTGTCTGCGTTGCTCTAAAAAAATAGATATAGTTATAAGATTTTGATAGCATGTTTTAGTCTATTAGATAATTCTATATTCATGTTTTCATGTGTTATGGGAATTTTCAGGAGAAAAAAGAGGTCAACAAAAGAAGTCTATGACTAGATAGGACTCGGGTTCTTCTGATGAAGATAGTTATGGCATAGACAAGTTATGATAAATACTCGGAGAATAATATGAAATGAAGAAGATGGGCGTCATGTGGTTATTGTGACCACTCTAAAAAAATGAAAGAACTAGAGAAGCTTTGATAATTCATATAATACAAAATAATACTTCTTTTGGATTATACTCTTATGGGTTTTGGAATTTCATTGTTTATGTTGATCTTTTTTTAGTCTCCTTTGATTTGCAACAAAACATACGGGTATAAAATTTTGATACCATTTTTTAGTCAATCAGATACTTTATATATTCATGTTTTTGTAATGTACCAATCCAATTTGACACTAAATATGTAATGTTAGTTGGCCTCAAGTTTCCCTTTACATTAAAAAAACACTCGACAATTAGCACTTGGTAATCTATACCATAATGTGCACTCCATGTGCTTCACTCTGCATGCTACATAGCCGCACTCAACATGGAATCTACATACCCCACTTATGTACTCGACATGTCGCATGCACACCACACACCAAATACCACAAGATTGCACAACCATACATAATACTTCAGTTGTACTCCACCTTTGGCACCCTCCTGCACTCGACACACTTCAACACCCTCCAGTACTTGAAACCCTTCGACACCCTGCGACACTCAACACTCTTCTGCACTCACCCTTTCATACCTTCAGAACTCACATTATTAAGCTCCCTTTGGAACCCTTTCGCAATCAACACCCTTTGTCTACATTCGACACCCTTCGACAATTGGTACCCTTTGACTCATTGTAGCACCCTTAAACAACCTTCAACACTTGGCACCCTTTTTCACACTTCAATTAAGTTTGGCACTTGGCACCCTTCGGTACTCAACCTTCATTACTTTGTACCCTTTCGATACTCAACTTTTGATATCGAAAATCGCACACTTTGACAACCTTTGACACTCTTTGACACTTAGCACCCTTGGCTCCCTTGAACACCCTTGGAATCCCTTTGGAACCCTTTGGCTCCCTTTGGCATCCTCAAGCACTCAACACCCTTCGTATTCCTTTGGCACTCAACTTTTCATACATATGACACTCAATTTACATGGTTGATAGATGCCAAAATTTTTATTGTTAGTGACTAAATTCTTAACATAAAGCACACACCAACAACTAGAATGAATGGCTAGCAACAAATAATCTATATTTTTAGATTATATATCTCATGTTAGATCAAATTTATCTTCAATTAGAGACTTCACAAGTTGGCCAAATTAAGTACAAGGTGAAATATCTAAGATGATATTTCTAACAGTAGACTAGGGTGACCAATGACTGCCATTGAAACTATGAATACAAAATAGGGAGGTTCTTCCACCTCTTAAACTATATAAAAGAAAACCACCTTCAACCTCCATCTTCTGGGATTACGCTTGAAGAGTTAAAATATATTCCATGTTGATTTACAATACTAAACCATCTCCTTATAAAGGCCTCCAAGAAGTTTCTACAAAGTTAAAATAGGTCATAGTTTGACATTATTTTATTTTTATTTTTTGGCCCTTTAAATTGGCGCAACCATGGAAAGAGTTTCCCCAATCAAGATGGTCCAAGCCATGCAACACGAATCAACACTTGACAGAATAATCAAATAGAAATTATCAATAACTCAACTACAAATAATGAACATGCCCATTCAGGCCTTCACATTGTCTCATAAGTCAATAATTTACATCATATCTTCCCAGAAACATGTTGACTTACATTCAAGGCACACATGCTTGATTAAAATAGAAATCCAGATCAATCTTGGGTGCTAACCTCTAAAAGGATTAATATTGAGAGCTCCCTAAACAAAGAACAAGGGCTACAAATATACAATTTTGCAAGTGACAAGTCAGCGAGAAAAGATCACATTTCCCGAGGGTGGAAAATATAATGTGCACAAAAATAAGATAGGCTCCAAATCGTGAATAACACCTCCAGATTGATATAAAATGAAGTGCAATCACACATAGAGTTCAACCATGAGCATAAGATCATCTAAAAATATGGCCATTAGATCCACAAGGTACAGGAAATCTTAGCAAGATCCAACAAATTAGATTAAGCTATTAGCGTGAAGAATAGATAGGCCCAACCTAAAACTCAAGAGATCTCCACCAAGATAGAATGAATTGCAATGAAAACCCTGACATAGATTCCACATGATGTCCACAATATTCTCTAAGTTTCGTAGGGGCCAAGGAGCCAACTAAAAGGATGGCCAACCAAAATAATAAAAATAGAAAGAAGGGAAAAACTAAGAGTAAATATTTTTGGTTGATATAATATTTCCAAGAAACTAAAGATTATCCTACATCATACACCAGGGGTTATTGATAAGTGAGCCTCTCACTTTAGTGCTAGAATAAATATAGCAACACATCATCACTATGCTTCATTTTGACTTTCACCTTCCCAATCCTCAAGGTCAGGAATATGACCCTGCAAATAAAAGTCCTATGCTCTATCCAATCTAATTCCCATATCATTTGCACTGAAAATATCCAGCTAACCAACTTACTATCAAAAACCAAAATGATTAGCATTAGAACCATGCACAAGATCTCGACTTCTCTTCATAAAGCCTTTTGTTATCCTTAGCCCCTTATCCTTATCACATATCTGATAACTCCATGTCATTATTCTATCAACAAAAATGAATTCATGAACCTTACTCCACCATCTTGACCATTCTTCCATACTTCCTCTTTTATCATCACCTCTATCTGCAATTTTGTACAACTAAATGTCAAATCTATCTTCGTCTTTACTCTTGATATATCCAAATACTAGTTCCCATTAATGAAATAGTAGTCCTCTTTTGATACATTCAATGTAACACATGTAATAACAACTCCCTTCACACAAAAATTGATTAGAGCATACATTAACCAAGAAACACATGTCTTAGCCCTCACAACCTCTAGGTAATCTTTGCAACAAGAAATCTTCAAATTGTATCATCTCAGTCTACAACTTTCCATCAATAATATGATCTTTATCTCAAATGAAAACCCTATTAAAACATCCTCATCCTGATCAACAAAACTATCCTCATCATCAATACCCTCAAATGCAATGTACTCTTCAACTGGCTTAACTAGGTCATCATAATTAACAAATGGAAACTTATTCCTAACAATTTCAATAACCTCTTTATCAACCTCCTTAACTTTCTCATCAGATTCAATCAACTGATTATGAAACTCAAAAACATCCACATCTACCTTATCTACTTGGTCTTTGCAAATTACTTTCATACCTAATGTCAAAACATTTACAAGTGTGCTTACCTCATCAAGTTTTACCTCCTTTACTTTTGTGACACTAGCTTTCTTCTTCCTCTTTTGAATTATCTTTCTAACAGGCCAACTGATCCACCTATTCATTAGTAAGTGCCAACTCAATATCTCCAACTCTTTAGTAGCCTCCTCATACTCACTCTCAAGTTCAAGGTTCCTCTACAAACCAACTAAGGCATTTTAGATCTCAGTCCTCATCTCAACTCTCAGGTCTTCAAATATCTTCATTGCTTTTCTAGATTTCATACTACCTAGAAACATCTCTCCCTTCACAAGGTGAAACTTCCTTGGCTTGATAATTTGAATGCAAGATCTCAATTTCCCCTCACTCAGCAATCTATTGAACATGCTTACAACTTGCCTTGATTCAGTGATATGTCCACCAATGGGACGTCTTAAGGACCACAATCCACTCCAAGGTTCACATTCAACAACAACATCTCTCCAAGGAATACTCATTTAAATCCTCTACAATTTTGGGTTAGATCGACATTCTTCCATCAAAGAAAAACCATTTAGGATTTCACATGTTCAGGAACAATGATCTATAGTTATAGGAATGAATCTCGCTCTAATACCACCTGAAGTAGTCATGGTAGGAGTTTTCCCAATGGAGATGGTCCAAGCCATGAAGCATGAGTCATAACAGTGAAAAAAATCAACTAGTGACCATCAGTAACTCAATAATGAACAATAAACATTCCCATTGATGCCTTCACATTATTTTAAAAATTCAGAATTTACATCATATCTTCCTAGCAACATGTCGGCTTACATTTAAAGCACACATGCCTGATTAAAATAGACATACAGATTCATCCTGGATGCTAACCCCTAAAAGTATTACTAATGAGAGCTCCCTCAACCATGAAAAATGACTACAATATATACAAGTTTGCAAGCCACAAGTTGGCTAGAAAATATCACATTCCCCAACGCGGGAAAATATAATGGGCACAAAAGTAGGACATGACCCAAATCATGAAGAATGCCTTGAGATTTTTATGAACTGAAGTGAAATTACACAAGGATTTCTTCCATGAGCATAAGATCATCTAACAATGTGCCAATCACATCTGCAAGCTACGGGAAAGCCTAGAAAGATCCCATAACTTAGATTAAGCTGTTAGCATGAGCAATAGATAGGTCCAACCAAAAACTCAAGAGATCTCCACCTAGATACAATGGATCACAATGAAAACTGAGGCATATGTTGCACATGATGTTCACAATACACTATAATATTTGCAAGGGCCAAGGAGCCAATTGGAAGGATCTCCAACCAAAACACTAAAACTAGAAAGTGTGAACAAACTACAATGAAATATGTTTGGTTTATGTAATATTTCCAAGAAACCAAAGATAATCCTTCATCATAAATTAATAATTAAATTAATTAATTAAATAAGTGTTTATGATATTATTTAAATTTAGAACCACTTAATTATTTAAATCATTTAAAATAAATTGTAAAAAATGGGGACATTAAAATTTTCATGTGTTTTTTGGAATTTTGAAGAGAAGAAAGAGGTCTACACAATAATTCTATGACAATAAGGGATTTTGGTTCTTCTGATGAATATCTTTATGAGATAGACAAGGTACTAGTAATACTTGGTTAACATATGGAATGAAGAAGATGAGAGTTGAGTGGTTCTCATGACAACTATTTGACATGAAATAATTGAAGAAGATTTGATTATTCATATACTATTGAACAATATCCCCCCTAGTAATGTTTAATGTTTACTCTCAAATTTTCTATTTGAACACATAAAATAACACTTAACCCTAAAATTTTCAAGAATGGAATATGATGATCTAGATGAAAGGCTACATAGAGCCTTGGGGAAAAAGTGTCTTACTACATAGATGAAACTAAATAATTGTATAAAGTAAATGAGATAATGTGTTACTATTATGGTCAGAACATATAGATACTACCCTAGCTAGAATGGTACCAAAAATAATCACAAGGATAGGATTGGCTTAATTATATTGAAAATAGAATAAGTTGACACAAACATTTGATATTTTTAAAGGCAAGGATGGTGGATAAACAAAAATTATACATGAAATTTAGGGAGGCTTGATATCCATATAGAGACAAAGAGCATGAAGAAAATAGGTATCATGTGGTTCTCATTACAACTATATGACAAAGAAAGAATTGGAGAATCTTTGATTATTCATATGCTTTGAAATATTAGTGCTTCTAATGATGTTGAAAGTTTACTCTTGGATAATCTATTTGAAGAATATAAAAGAACACTTAATCATAAAATTTGTAGGAATCAAAGATGATGATCTAGAAGAAAGGAAATAGAGAGCCTTGGTGAAAAAGTGTGTTATTGGATAGAAGAAACTAACAAATTGCATAAAGGAAATGAGGAAATGTGTTAGTTCTATGGCTAGATCTTATCGATAATACCTTAGGTAGCCTGCTACAACAAAGAATCAAAATTCCATGATTGAGTTAACTACATCAAAATTGAATAAGTCTCCTTCATCAATGAAAATATTCCAACAAATATATACATAAAAAATAGAGAATGTGTGTGTGTACACACACACACACACACACACACACACACACACTTTCTCTATTTTTTCTATGTGTATATCTGTTGGAGTTTTGTTATTGATTAAGGATACTTATTCAACACAATTATGTTGGTTCCTCCAACTGATGTTCAAGATGACCCAAAAGATTACCCTTCTCTTACTATTAGGTACTTGGATCATTGGAAAATTAACAAGAATTGGTCACAAGACTGAATCTCCTACACTTGATTCTTTATCGGACCTAGTGGGTGACCCTTAGATGATATATATGAATGAGATGTCAAGTGGGGCATGATATTTCATGTGCATGCATATTTCACTTCCAAGATTGGTGTAACAGAGTATATATTGACAATATACAGAGTCAACTCAACTCTGCTTTGTTACAATTTAATTATGGACTAGAAACTTAAAATTAACCACCTAAAGGAACAATATAAAGTAGAAATATATGAATTATTTAACTTTTTATCTTAATCTTAGGTATTCATGTACAAATAAGTTCATTATCCTGGGTTATAGAGTCAAATCATAGGTCGTATCAAATCTACATAATTATTAGGGCACAAGTCCTTAAGATTATTGTATACTAATTCCTATAATTAACACATCCCTCACATATCAACTTGAAACTCTTACTTAAGCATCATTGTCACATACATTAATTACTATTTATTATACATAGTATTTTTAACTCCATTTTTAAAGGAGAGCATCTGACTAAACACTAGAAATTACATTCAAATAATTTATGTAGAAATTACATTCAAAAAAATGCGAACATGAATTCAAACGAACCCTTAGTTTATTAGATTCAAATAATTTATGTAGACTTGATGGAAATAATTTATCACCAGTTAAAATACTCTGCACATAATCAAACACCTATGCTTATCAAAATGAAATACAACTACATTTGAGCCCCTTATCCTAAAACCTAGGATTTTCCTATGTACATGATAATTCTACTTGAATTTTGAGCACCCTATTTCATGGCTATTTATCATCCTTGAAATTCCTTTTATAGGAAATAATCTACATGCCAACAACCCTAAAATAATATTTTAACCACCACTGGTTATTCAAAGAGGAGTGTTATCCATTAGGAATGATTGTCCATCAGCCTTGTCTTCGAATATAGTTGTTTCAATATCTTTTCGGTCATCCCCAAGCTTAGGAAACTTAGTGAACCTACAAAATATATGATCCATGTTAGCATTGCACTTGAACAGTCAATGTTATAAATGAGATGCAAATATAATATTTGCAATCTCATGCCCCTAAGGGAAGACCATGGATTGTTGCTTCTCATCTTCTGCCTTCACCATTGGAAGGTTTTAAGATGAGGCTCATAGGGTACAAAATATCTACAATCCCTCATTTATTGGTCATTCAACAAAGACTTATGATGCAATATTTAATGAAAGAAATATTAAGTGGAAGCAAACATATTTAGTTGTCATTTGCGAGAGGCAGATAGAGCCTACTCTTACATTTGAAGGTTTTGATATCCCTCTATTCACCACCAGACCTTTTGATAGCTCTGTAGCCAGAAACCAAACCATCGTACTACATGTGGCCATGGTATTTGTATATCTTCTGCAGTAGCATCAACAACAACCACACCTCTTTGTGCAAGGACAACTCCATATTGACAACACTACAAAACAAAAAACTTTTGAATGGAAATGTATAACCCCATGAGGTATTTATCCTTTTCCTTTGAAATAATTTCCCTCTAGATTTTTTAAATTTACGAATTATGGCAATGACATGTAGGAATTTCTTATGTAATATACAATGAATGGATATTGTGAAAAGGATTTCAAAACTGCTAAAATCTCTGCTATAGTAAATCCCAATCTGATACTTGAAAATCCCTTTAAAACCAAGATGCATTAATTAATTCCCTGACTCATTGGAAACTCCTCTGCAATTTGACCTCTAAGTGTCACTTCATAGTTGGGATTCTCAATTCTTCATCTAGTGTCTCTAAGATGCATTTTCAAATTCTCTTGACATCGACTAGTTCACAATATCATTCTTATGTGGCACCATGCATCCTCATTTGATAGAATTGACCACCCATCGACCACATCAAGGAAACATATATGTATACCTCACCCCTCTACTATAAAATCTTGATAGTCATGGTTTATTCTTGCAGGAAAATGGGTTCTTACATATCTTACATGCAATAGGCACCCTGTATTTCCATTGCTCATTTAATTACTTCTATTGTTCTGTAGTGGAAAAATGGGGAGATCTCTATCTTTATCATTTCTAGCATATGATAAATCTCACACTTCTACGAGCCTCTTTGCACATTTTATAAAAACTATGCGGAAATATGGGGTTCACATTACCTCACAGGATTTTGACACCATACCCCGCATTCCCACTACATTCTCCCCCATCTCACTGTAGATAGTGCAAAATTTAAGGTGCACCCTTTTCTTTTGTTTTTTCAATTGCATATGAGAGCCCCATTTTTCTATGCCTATCTTTCTTATGTTACCTTGTTTCCCAAATAAAAATGGGGTACTAATTCCTTTGCTAGGTTGGGGTCATTTAATGTGACCCCACACTTCTGGAACATTTATGAACTTGTTTGACCAACCATAGTGGAAATTCGGGGCTCACTACTTTCCCTTCTTACCATTGTATTTATCATACCTTGTTCTTCTATGACCTTTTCCCTTTTCTTAATAATATTTCAGTGAAAACTTGAGGACAAAAAATATCCCACTCCATACATGACCTAACCTTTCTGTGACCTTCTTTGCAGTATTATAGCTGGTCTAGTTGGACCACGAGGTAAGTCCTTTCTGCCAAGGGGAATTCAACGATTTTCCAATGTAGAAGATGAAGAAAATTTGACCTGGGAGAGAAAGGGAGAATGTTAACCCTATCATGATCAAATGTGAAAACTTTGTCCCTTTGTGTGACCTAAGGGAACTAATGGCATATTCCTACACATGTTTTACCTTACATAATTTACATATTCAAATAAGAAATGAGGGTTAAAATTGTTATTCCTAATAGTGGCTCTAGTTGGCGATGATAGATTTTCAAATTAACACAAGGATCCAAAAGACTGTAGGGAGTAGACGACACAATTGAAAAGACACAAAACTTATTTACAAAATATGTACACAAAAGGAGAAGGTTACTAATTTTACATGGGTGGCCCTGGGATTCCAAACAAATAAAACCAATACTTTCCAACCTCATACCTTTGATCATCATCGAGGTTTACTATATCTATGTTGTCATCAAGTTGAATGTGTTCAACACCATGGTTTGTATCTTTTATGTCCTTTTGTGTTGTGTATCACAGCTAATGATGAACATTACTTCCATTGCACTACATTAGTTCTCCAACATCTTTAAACCATACATATTCATACTCAGTAAAACACTTCCCCAGATTCATGTCATCTTCTAATTTGCATTGTTCTTAGTCTAGCTGAAAAATATGAAACATTCATAATTATTTGTAACAATATATTCATTTTTTATTCCCATGATATTCTTGTGAACGGTCCATATAAAAATCTCTAGAGTATTTTGAAAAATAAAAGAAGTCATAAAATATTGTGTCATTGATTTCACTACCATCTTACATTTTTGACTCAAATTTCTCACAATGATATTATTGTGTATTCATTAGAGCTTCTTCATATATATCAAAGTGAAAACAATCATATGCTCTCTCACTTTGCATTAGAATCATATCACACTTGCAATTATTTAGATCTAAATCTATAGATTTAAATATTTTATTGGGCACCTCTATATTTGACAAGTGAAATACACTTAGGTTGTCATCATTTATATCATCCATAAATAACTCCAATTCTTATTTAAGGACATAGTTTGACTCATCTTTGAAATCACATTTAAAATCCATATACACAACCCCAAGGAAAGGTTTCATCAAATATGAAGATACGCCTCTCATATTATGAGTGCTCAAACAATCTTTTTCATGATCAACACTAACTACACATGCATAATCACAAGGCTCAATCTCTGAACTATTTATGGCATAAACATTTTCAGATTTATGATCACCAATCAGTCTCATATAATGATAGTAGGCTGATTCAATAAAGAAATAATCATAATCAACATTTTTCATAAGCATATCAACAATGTCATTTTTGTCCATATCTGAAATATCAAGGTCTAAGGACCTTTCTAAATTAGTAACACCCATGGAAATCACCATTTATTCCTGATCAACATTATTCATAATTGAATCAACAAGAAATGAATAATAAATATCAAGAATAATTGCATCATACCCACCTTCACACATGCTGAAATAATTCATAACATTATCAAAAAATTTAAATGGAGAAAAAGAGTGAAAATCCTCATCATTAACTTCATAACTTGGTACATCATAAAGGAAATCCAGACTTTCACATTCAGCATCAGAAATTCTACCAACATCATGTGAGTTATTTTCATGATCATAAGAAATTAATGCTTCTAAATCAGACTTCGAGAAATATATATGAACATTAGGACAACAAGCATCATACCATTTTGTTTCACTTGAAAATGGAAGCACCCCTTCTATATCATCAAAATTTATAAATTCTTCACTTTAGATAAATTCTTTGTAAGGTTTCTCCTCAGATCTTCCCAATGTAACCTCTTCATTATTTGCACACCTCTTTGTCTTACTTCATCAATCAATTTTTCTATATGTGCTAAGGAATCAACAATAAATACTAAACATTAACAAAAAATATAAGACTCAATTTGATTTACATCAATAAATCTTATCTAATTATGGACATAAAGATGGTCAATATTCTAAAAAATTATTTACACCCTCCAAGGTACAATGTTCAATTACACGTGGATTTTTCCTTTCAGGCTTGAGCCTTTGAATTATCCCATATTTTGATACCTTTTCAATTTTTATAGCAATTTAGGATGTCTCTTGAAAACTAGATGGTTATTCAGTTCTCAATCTATAGCTCATATTCTTGTTGAATGCATTGAGATATTGTTCATATTGTGCATACATATTCTGGCATTGATGTTTTGTCATTTATGTCAACATATTCCTACTATTGGTGACAATGTTCCTAAGATGTTTAGTTAGATGATTTCTATGGTACGACTACTATTTTAAATATCATATGTTGTGAAGCTAGAAATGTATTGAGGGATGTCTTTACTTGATCTTGTTCAAGTGGTAGAGGTTCACATGTTGATTTGAGTGAGCTGTGAAGGATATATCAAAGTATGGTATTTTTGTTGTTCAGTTTGAGATAATGTTTCAGTTATTGAATCAGTGTGGATAAGCTACGCAATATTCCTTGTTTCTAAGCTGGTGGTGAGATAAGGAATTTGATGTGTTTCCTTAGTTAGAGTGGTTCATGATTTGAATACTGGCAAGATATTTTTCTTTTATGAACGTGGTTGTTGTATAGTGTTCTTAATGAACAATGCAAAGATGAGTTTCATTTATGAGACAAAGTTGTTTCTGTTGATGTTGTTGTATTTCATGTTGATTTTTTATGTTTCTTGATCATGTCTTATTCATTTTGCAGGATTACATTGGATTATGTGATCGGAATTGAATATTTTCATGTGGCGTGTTGGTGTTCCTAATTATTCTTGGCCTATTTGGTGGTGTAGCATGTTGTAAAGAATCATGGTGTACTTTATGGATTAGGAGCGTGTTCAAAATGTTTTTATGGAGCATTTCAATGTCTTAGATGTCATTCAATGGATCACATTGAGTACTATGTTATATTGGATTAATATTTTGTAATTTGGTCTGTGGCCAACCTAGTCGAGATAAATATGTAATATATATAAGATGTAATCATTTGTGATTATGAATGTGCGAATGTATGGGAGAGAGTATGAGAAGAGGTGTGAATGGAATATACAATTGAGGCAAATATTTGGCATACTTCATTGGAACTATTTTGGCATATCAGAGATGTTGTTTTTCAGTTCGTAAGCTTGGACAATATGTCCTTTATGATTTTAGATCAGAGATTTTTGTAAGGTAGTGAGACTTATTTTGGGTTGAAGCCCTTGTTGTATTTGAGTAGTGATCTCTACATAGTGTGTCTGAATGCATGTGCATTCCCCGTTGTAATACTCCTAAAAATGTATAGTGATTTTAACAGAGTATAGTCATCTTGTTGGTTTGATCCCCACCATGGTTTTTCCTCTTATCGAGTTTCCACGTCATAAATATTTGTTGTTATGTATTTTTTATTGTGTTATGTTCTTGCATTCATGTTTATCATTAAGAGTTGAGATTAAGTTTGTAATTTGATTAAAGGTCTTGATATTTTGGATACAACTGATTCACCACCCCCTCTCTCTTCTATGTGCTACATTAATTCTTGTAAATAGTATGATATACAGTGTCCTCTTTTTGAACCTTAACCACTTGAGGAGTTTTGGGATGTTGACCTCTAAGAAAGAGAGTCTGAGATTTGATGGAACAAACTATGCTATATTAAAGGACCGAATGATTAAACACTTGAGATGTATTAGTGAAGAATATTTGGGTGTTACTATGAAGAAATAAAATCCTCTTGCAGATGTTTCTACTATGACTCCTAATGAGAATAATTAATCCAAGTACAATGAGAAAAATAATCCTTATCAAGTGCGCTCTCAGATGTTGAATATACATATGTTATTGGATTAGGCACTACACATCAAATATGGAATAAATTTGAGATAGTAGATGAAGGAGATACATTTGTGAAGCATGCTAAGTTGAAAATTCTGAAAGGAAATTATGAAGGGATGAAGATGAATGAGGATGACAACATTACATCCTATGTGAATAAGATCATTAGACTTGTTTGTCTTATCAGATGCGTTGGTAGAAATTGGATGAAGAAGAGATTGTTTCCAAGATTTTGAGATCCTTTCCTCCTAACTACAATAAAATAAATTCTTCTATTTAATAAATAAGAACCGTGACACCTATGACAAGAGATACACTAATTGGTAAGTTATATGCTTTTGAAATGAGAGAATTTGGAGGCAGTCTTCCTAAAGTTGAAACTATATTTAAATATGTTATTTTTAAGGATAATAAAAGATATTATTATGGAGAAAGTTCATCTAAGTATGTATCTAGATATGCTAACGAATGGGAAAAGACTAAGCAAGAAGAAATGAAGCTTGATGATCTTGAAGCCCTAATTTCAAAGAGACTATCTAAGGGATACGATAAGTATCAAGGAAATTTTCCTTTGAACTATTTTTCATGTAATAAGATTGGTCATATTCTTCAAGATGTCTTGATATGAAACCTAAGTAAAGCCTAAAAAATTCAAGTCTAAATATTAAAAGAATTGTTGTTATGCTGCTAGTGAAGGTGTGACTAACGACAAATCTAAAAAGAGTGAAGATGAGATTGAGGTTAATGCTATCAAAGATGAAGATCCTAGTTTTTTAAATATAAAGAAATCCTTTGTTTCATGTGTTGATAAGAAGGATGAATGAGTTATTGATAGTGAATGTCCAGGACACATGACTGTAGAAAAATTAAATTTTTGAAATTGGAAAGGTACAATGGTGGTATTGTTAGATTTGGAGATGATACCCCTTATATGATCAGAGGGAAAGGTTCTATTACACTTGATGGTAAGACTAACATAGATGATGTACTATATGTTTAAGGTTTGAAGTATAATTTTTTAAGTATTGTATAGCTAGTTGATAAAGTTACAACTTACAATTCAAGGATATAATGTGCAAGATTATCTAAGGCTCTAGAATTTATATTGCCTCAGAGAGAAAAATAGAAGGTAACATACTTCATTTGAACAATTATGATAGTAGATACCTAAATTCTAATATTTATGATAGTTGGTTGTGGCACAAAAGATTTCATCATGTGAACTTTGACAACATCATGAAGATAAGAACTACAAGAGTTGTTAGACATCTATGTAAACTGATAAATCCTTATAATGAGATATGTAAGGAATGCCAACTAACTAGCTTGACTAAGTCTACTTTTAAGAGAAATAATTATTCTTCAAGTTGAATTATGGATTTTGTCCATACGGAATTATGTGGTCTAGCAAGAACAGGAAGCCAGTATGGGGACATGTTTTCATTATATTCATTGATGATTATTATATAGTTATGTGGGTTACATTTTTTAAGGAAACATCTGAAGCCTTTGACAAACTCAATATTTTCAAAGCTATGGTTGAGACCGAAATAAGATTGAATTTAAATTTTTTTTGATCAAACAGAGGTGGAGAGATTACTTCTATTGAGTTTAATAATTTTTTGTGAATAATATGGAATAAAGAGATAGATGTTTTCTCCACGAACCCCACAAATACAATGACATTGTAGACAGAAGAAATAGAACTATTTTGGACATTTCTAGAACTATGATGATTGAAGGAGAAGTTCCAAAGATCTATTGGAGAAAGGCTAATAGCACTATAGTACACACATTGAATACAGTGAAAATCAAGAAAGGAACTTGTAAGACACCTTATGAACTTTGGTATGGTCATATTCATCCAGTGAAGTATTTTAGAATTTTTGAAAGCAAATGTTATATCAGAAGAGATGAAGACCTAGGGATATTTGATCCTAGATGTGATGAGGGAATATTTCTTGGTTATTCTACTAAAATAAAAGAATATAAATGTTATAACCAAATATTGAAGAATTTAATTTAAAGTCAAAATGTTAGAGAACAAATGTTGTAGATATGAATCATTTTATGAAGAAGATAATTATATTGTTCAAGCACAAAATAAGATTCAAAATAAAAATGGAATGGTAGAACATAATGAAGAAGTTGCAAATGACGAATAAGTGGAAACACAAGAGTCTTCTACAAGACAAAATCTGGAGAATCTCAGGTATGTAAAGTTAAATCATTTAGAAAATCAGATCATTGGTGATAGGAATCATGGTGTTGAGACTAGAGGAATAATTTTAGAAGTGAAATTTTTTTGATTTCTAAGATTGAAACTAATGATGTTGATAAATAATATAAATATGAATGTTAGGTTAAAGAAATGGAAGAATAATTGTAATAAATTAAGAATAATAAGGCATGGATCCTTGTTCCTAGACCTAAAAACAAGAATATGATCAGTACTAAATGGGTATTCAGAAAAAATTAAATGAATATGGTGAGCTAGTTCACAATAAAGCCATAATATTTTTGAAAGGATACTCACAAATTAAAGGTATTGAATTTGAGGAGACGTTTTCTCATGTTGTTAGAATTGAAGTTTTTAGGATGTGTCTTTCATATCTAGTTACAAATATTTTTAGGTATATCAAATGGATGTTAAGTCTGCATTCTTGAATGGATATTTGGAAGAGAAAGTTTATATTGAGAATCTTGATGGTTTTTCGATTAAAGGAATCACTTTATGGATTGAAATAAGAACCTAGAGCATGGTATGCAAGGTTGGATAACTATTTCCTAACACTCGGTTTCAGGAAAGGTATTTTTGATAGTAATTTGTACTTTAAAATTGATCATGATAATATTTTGAGTATTGAAGTCTTTGTGGATAATATTATATTTCGTGGAAATGACAAATTGAGTAAGGAATTTTTGCATGAGATGCAGACAAAGTTTGAGATGTCTATGATAGGTGAGATGAAATTCTTTCTTGTCCTATAAATTATACAAACTGATAAAGGTATTTTCTTATCTCTGTCGAAGTATGTGAAATAATTGTTGAATAAATTTGGTATGGATGATTCAAAACATGTTGGTACTCTTATAATTACTGGTTGCAAGTTGAAAAAAATATTTGATACACCGAATGCTAACCAGACAAGATACATATGTATGATCGGTGGCTTACTATACATGACAAAAAGTAGACCAAATATTATAAATTTTGTTTGCATTATGGTTATATTTTAGGTAGAACAGAAGGAATCATGTCAGGCTGAACCCACAATAGTGGGTTACACTTTTTTGGAGGAAGCAATTCCTCCTAAAATTCACAAAGAAGGCGGATTTAGAAAGTACTTTCTATCAAAATTCCTTGATTATGGGCTATTATAATTAAATACTTTTGATAGAAAGTACTTTCGATCAAAACTAATTAGTTTCAATCGAAAATACTTTCTACCAAAAGTCTCTGATTAGAGGCCATTTGCAGAGGTTGACACAAATCTGAAGTTTTCATGGCTTCGGGGGTCAAACGCAAGGCTCAAATGGAAGAGTAAGGAGAGAGCCTTTTACATCACACAAGTACACTAAATTATCTTTCTAAAAAATATACATTTTAAATTTTTTTAATTAATTAGGTCTATGTTTTTTTACGTGCATCGAATGTAGGTTTTTTATCAAATATAAACCTCCAAGTTTGACGACCAATGAAAAATAGTAGAAAAGAGAAAAAAAATTTGGAAAATAACATTGCCCTCAATCTTTGAGTCTACTTTCTATCAAAAAAAAAATTGAATTTTGATAAATACACAACAAGTTATAAGATATGCAGTCAAGGTATGTCAAAATTATGGTTTACTCTACTTCAAACATTCATAAAATATGCAATAATCATGATAATGTCTTCAAACCAATTGCATGTCCTCTGTATGGTTGTTGCAAAACCAAATTCGCAAGAAGCGCATTGATATCTATTTTTTTTTAAAAGTTTATGCTCTATGAAGTCAATGTATCTTTTTGAAAATTAAGTTTTCAGCAACATAGCAGTTTTCATGGGAAAAAAAGACCATTCAAATCAATTCAAAAAAAAGAAGAAAAAAAGGTATTTACAATCTAGACAAAAAAATCCTAAAAGACTCTATTTTACTTCATCTCCCGGTTTCAAACGGTTTAACAACGATATGCATCCGAATCTGAAAGTTTTTTTCAAAATGTAGACTTCAATATCTATTTAGGAAAATAAGTCTAACCCACTATTGTGGGATCACCTCATGTGATGTTGCTATTAAGAGGATATTTAGATACTTGAAAGGAACAATTTATTATGGTTTATGGTATGGAAAGTATGATGATTTTACATTGAGTGCATTTATTGATGTGGATTGGGTAGGTAATGTGGATGATAGAAAGAAAAGAAGTGGTGGAGCATTCTCTTTGGGTAAGAGATTAGTCTCTTGGGAAAGTAAGAAATAAAATTGTATTTCATAATCTACTTCTAAAGCTGAATATGTTGTTGTATTAATTCTACACAAGTACTGTGGATGAATAAAATGATGAAAGATATCAGACTGACTATTGATGAGCCTATTACTATTCATTGTGATAATTTAAATGAGATATCAATATTTCAAAGAACCTTGTATTGCATTCAAAGAAAAAGAATATTTCTATTAAATCTCATTTCTTGAGATGCAAGGTTAGTGAGAAAGAAGTCATATTGGAGTATGTATCTACAAAAGATAAGATTGCAGATATTTTCATTAAGCCCTTGCCAAAGGATACTTTTGAGTATCTCCGAGGCAAGCTTGGGATGATTTCCCCTCCTTATTAGAGCTAAAGATGCAATGAGATGCATCATTCTAGTGTGCTTACACATTATCATTAATCTATATTGATTTTTTGTGGCTACTCCTTACGGGGGGGTTAGTGGTCAGTGGTTGATATGTTTTGCTTATATTTTTGGCCTCTATGACTTACTCCATACATGTGCCTTTGTCATTGACATCAAAGGGGGAGAACTTCATTTGAAAACCTAGCATGTTGAGGAGAGACTTTGAAATATATTATGGATATTGTTGGTTGTGCTATTGATATTGTTTCTTTATACATTGATTTATTTTTTCACATCATATGTTGCCATCAATTCCAAAGGGGGATATTGTTGAAATATTGTTCATATTGTGCATATATATGTTGTCATTAATGTTTTGTCATAGATGTCAACATATTCTTACTATTGGTGACAGTGGTCACGATATTTGTAGTGAGATGATTTTTGTTGTACGAACACTATCTTAGATATCATATTCTATGAAGGTGAAAATGTGTTGAAGGATGTATTTACTTGATCGTGTTCAAGTGACAGAGTTTCACATGTTTAATTGAGTAAGTTGTGAAGGATTTATTAGATTGTGGTATTTTCTTGTTCACTTTGAGACAACGTTTCAGTTATTAGATCGGTGTGGATTGGTTATGCAATATTCTTTGTTGCTAACCTAGTGGTGAGTTAAGGACTTGAATGTGTGTCATCACGTGGAGTAGTTTATGATTTAGTTCTAGAAAGCTATTTATCTTTTATGACATTGGTTGTTGTTTAGTGTTCGTAATGAACAGTGAAGAGATGTGAATGATTTACGAGAAATATTTGTTTATGTTGATGTTCTGGTATTGCATGTTGCTTACTAATGTTTCATGGTCATGTCTTATTCATATTCCAGGATTGTGTTGGATTATGTGATCAAAGTTGAATATTTTGATGTGGCATGTTGGTGTTCTTAATTGTTCTAGGCCGATTGGTGGTGTAGCGTGTTGCAAAGGATCATGGCATAATTTTTAGATCTCAAGCATGTTCGAGGATGTTTTTAAGGATCATTGCTATGTATTAGCCAACATTTAATGGAACACATTGAGTATTGATTTGTATTGAATTAATATATTGTAATTAGGTCCCTGACTGACCTAGTAGATATAAATTGATGAAATTTATATAAAGATGTACAATCATTTATGATTATGAAAGTGAGAATGTATGGGAGAGAGTGTGAGAAGAGGTATGAGTAGAATTTTTAATTGAGGCAGGGAATTTTTACACTTCATTAGAATTGTTTTGGCTTATTAGAGATGTGGTTTGTCAATTCACAAGCTTGAACGATATGTCCTTTATGATTTGAGATCATAGATTTTTGTAAGGTAGTGAGACTTCCTTTGGGTTAAATCCTTTGTTGTATATGAGTTGTGAGCTCTAGGAAGTGTACCTGAATTCATGTGTGTTCCCATTTTTAATACTCCTAATAGGGTATAATTCTTTTTACAACATACATTCATCTTGTGGGTTTGATCCCCACCATGGTTTTTCATCTAATTGGGTTTCCATGTCAAAAATATTGTTTTTAGTTGTTTCTTACTATGTTATGTTCCTACATTTATGTTTATCACTTGGATCTAAGATTATGTTGGTAATTTGGTTAAAGTTCTTAATTTTTTGGATTCAACTAATTTACCACCCCTCTCAATTGTATAACATTAATTCTAGCACAATACACCGAAATATACTACGAATGAGATCTCATCTTCAGGTTTATACTTATTAGGAATTTTCTTTTAATGCTTTCATGAATCTAAGATTGAATTTAGGAACTAATTATCCACCCCTAATATGGATGTCCATGAATTTATTAATGACTAAAAACTCATAACCTCTTTTAGAAAAAAATTCATTAAGAACAAACCTGAATTCATCCCAAGAATTGATTAGTGCTAGTAGAAAATCTGAATACCATTCTTTAGCATCATCCCTCAATGAATGCACATTTTTTTTATTATGACATCTCCGTGATCTATCTCATAATCGTCTATGAGATCATTGAATCTCTACAAATTTCTTTAAGTTGATTCACTTTGGAAACTATTGAACCTTGACATCTCACTTCTTATTCTAGCTGGTACAGTATCCAGGTGACCATGCATGTGAATAAAATCTATAGGTCTATATCTTTTATTATTGAAACTACCTTTTAAACCACATGGTTGGAGTTTATTACATGCTGTGATTACAATGGGAATCACAAAAGGATGCACAAACTGAAACATCACGAGGATTTAAATTTGTAATATAAATAATATTATAACAAGACCCTAAGATTTCATGCAAGAAGCATAAATTTGAAATACATATTTACTTCCTCTCAGACAAAGGCGCAACACATACATGAGGAGTATATAAAACTAATATTAATATTTTCCTACTTCAGTGCTATTTCACTTGAAGGTAACAATTAACCTATTACATTCTGATACTATTATCAAACATGGTATTCATTTTCGTCAAAGATTATGAGAATACCTAGAAACTTTGTTGCAACTACTCTCATATTTACTTGACTAAAAACATGGTATAGTTGGAGCTTTCTTCACATCTTCATCTATTTATTTTCATCAATAGTCGTCATTTCCTTATAGAGTAAAATTTTGGAATTGAAAACTCAATTTGAAACATACATACATTATGGGTTCTCACCAACATCAGAGTCAGATATACATTCTTCAAATGAGCTATAAATAAAATCTCTCTAGGCTGAGAATACACAGACCTAAAATATATTTCCAATTCTCAACATTTCTTGATTCTTCTAAAACTAGTTAAACAATATCAGAGATTTTATGACACACTTAGCAAGACCTTTATGCTTAATCCAAAGTAGAGTGCCCGTTTTGTTGGTTCATTTGATTGATGTTCAAGATAATCGTAAATATTAGCCTTCTCTTACTATTGGGTATCTTGGACAATTGGCCAATTAACAAGAACTAGTTACAAGACTGAATCTCTTACACTTCAGGTTCTACAGAACCTACGGGGTGACCCTTAGATGCAGTATATTATTGAGATGTCAAGTGGCGCTTGATATTGCATGTGCACGCAAATTTTACTTTCAAGCTTAATGTAATAGAGCATATACTAATAATATATAGAGTCGGCTCGACTATACTTTACCACAATTTCATTACGGACTGGAAACTTGAAATTAACTACCTATTTAAGAGATAACAGAAAGTAAAACCATATGAATTATTTTAATTGTTAACGAAACATTAGGTAGTCTTGTGTATATCAATTCCTTATCTTTGGTTATAGATTCAAATACTAGGTCATATAAAATTTCCACAATCATTCAGGGAAATATTCATTAAGATTAATGTATACTAATTCATAGAATCAACACAACCCTCTCATATCGGCTTGAAACTCTTACTTAATATTCATGTTGAATACATTATTTACTATTTCTTATACATAGAACTTGAACATTGTCCTTAAAGGAGAGAATATGGATAAAAACTATAAACTAAAATATGAAAAATGTGAAGATGAATTCAAATAAACGCTTAGTTTTTTAGATTTAAATAATTTATGTACACTTCATGGAGACAATTTACCACTAGTTAAAATAATCAGCACATAATGAAACACATATGCTTATCAAAATGAAATACAGCTACATTTGAACCCCATCTCTAAAAACCAAGGAATTTCCTATGTACATGTTAATTCTACTTGAAATGTCAGCAGCATATTTCTCGTCGTTGGAATCCCTTTTATAAGAAATAAGGGATGATACAAGATATAGGCCAACAACCCTAAAAGCATATTTTAACTCTTACCAATTACTCAAAGGGAGTGTTCTCGATCAGGAATGATTTCCCATCAACGTTGTCTTCTAGTATAGTTCTTACGTTGGCTTGTCGATGGTCTCCAATTTAAGGCTACCTAGTGAACCTGAGAAATCAGTGATTCATGCCACCATCACACCTAGATAGTCAGTATTACAGGGGATCCAAAAATATTATATTTTCAATCTTATGCCCCTAAGGGAAGACCATGAGACATTGCTCCTCATCTTTTTCCTTCACTACTGGAAGGGTTTTAGATGAGTCTCAGAGGGTACAACATATCCATGAGCCCTCATTTCTTAGTCATTCAAAAAATACTTCGAATGCAACCCTCCATGGAAGGAAGATTAAGGAACAATAAACAAAGATAGAAATGTCATTTTTGAGAGCCAGACTGAGCCTACTCTTGCACTTAAAGGTTTTCAACCTTCGTAGTCACCAAAAGAATTTTTTATATCTCTGTAGCTATAAACCAAACTATCCTCCTACTTGTGTCCATAGTTTTTTTATATCTCACATAGTAGCATCAAGATCAACCACACCTCTTCTTTCATGGACAAATCCATATTTATAACACAACAACACAAACATTTTTTTTTTTTAAATGTACAACCTCACATGGTATTTATCCTTTTCCCTTTGAAAAAATTTCCCTTCAAAATTTTAAAACTTACCAATTATGGCAACAAAATGCATTAATTTCTTATGTAACATTCTCTGAATGGATCTTTCGAAAAGGATTTCAAACCTACTAAAATATATGCTATGGAAAATCCCAATCTGATATTCAAAATCCCTTTGAGAACAAGATGCATTAATTCAAGCCCTGAATGATTGGAAAGCCCACTGCAATTTAACTTGCAAGTTTCACTTCATACTTGGGATTCTAAATTCTTCACAGTGCCTCTTAGATGAATTTTTAAATTTTCTTGACTTCCACCATTTGGATATATCATACTTGTGTGGCAGTACATGTCATCATGTAATATGCTTGACCGCCTATGGACCACATTAGGGATACATATCTGTATACCAGGCTTCACCACTAGAAAATCTTGATAGTCATGGTTCGTTCTTTTGGGAATATATATTCTTAAAATCTTGATACTCTAGATAATTTACTGTGTTTCGGTAATTAACAGACTATTATTCGGTAAACATAAATTAGAAGGATTTACAAAGCATTCTGAGAAGTAGTAATTTGATAAAAGTATTTGGAGGCATTCATCTTATAGGACTGAAGATAACTAGAGGCTTAATATTGTCGTAATAAGTTTTTGGGTTGATTATTGGAATATTTTTGAGGCTACTGATTCACTCCCCCTCTTAGTTATTACTAACAATTGGTATCAGAGCTTGTGTGCTTAGAAAGGGACTTTAACAGCTCAAGCAAAAGATCACAAGATGAGCAGATGAGATATGCCCAATTTGAATAAAGACAACTTTGCATCATGGCAAAGCAGAATAAGACTCCACCTATTAGGTAATGGAAATGATATTGTTCAATACTTACATAATGAATATGTGTTTCCTACAAGACCTCAAACTCTTGAGCAATTAAGATTAAAGCATGAACATAACTTCATGATGATAGAACTTGCATCATCACTCTCCGATGCTGAGTTTGAAGATGTCAAAACCCGCACCTCTGCAAAGAAAATGTGGGATAAGTTGTGTTACGAATAGTCCCAAGAGATAACTAAGAGGGGGGGTGAATCAGTTATCTACAAGATTCTATTCCTTTTCAATTAAGTAAAGAATAACTTTAAACATACACTTAACAAGATAACACAGAATTGAACAACACAATTTTGGTGACGGGGAAAACCAAATTAGGTAAAAACCCTGGTGGGAATTAGCACCCACAAATAACTATACTTGTTTATAATGATTCTTGTTAGAAGATCTTGCAACCCTATTAGGAGTTGATCTTTATAATGCAATAAGTACAGAGACATGGTCAAAGGTCGGACCCTATTAGGAGTCTTTTACAAATAACCCTTTTAGCGTTGAGGACACACTGTCCAAGAGCTCATTCCTCAAATGGTGAAGGCTGAAACCTTCTGTAAGGAAGATATACACTATATCTAAAATGAACTATTTTAGTAGACATGTTGTCTTGATCAGTTCCAATTAATTGTAATCTTCTTCTGCTTCTTCACATAGATATTCAACTTTTACTATCTAACTCTCTTCTCTGCTTTGGCTTTTCTTTTTCACTTCATTCACACTTTGCAATCACAATTGAACTGCTATATGTATCTTCCCCAAGGCTAAGGTCAAGACGGCTCTAGGAAACACTTCAGTAAGGCAGGAAGATAGGTGGCAGGTTGAGCTAGCCTCTGGGACAAGAATAACCTCTAACTCTTGCGTCCATAGTTGCAAGTTAGAACTTGGACCTTTTTCCACCTTAGTAGATCTTCGAATAATTCCTCTATGCTCGTATGGAGTAGTTTTGGGTATGGATTGGTTGGATGCTCACAAAGCCACTTTGGATTGTAGAAACAAAATCATTCAGTGTTCAGATGACTTAGGAGAACCTAAGAAAATTGTTGGGGTGCAATGACCCATCTCTCCCCGCATGATTTCCACGATGCAGCTCAAGAGGTGCATGCGCAAAGGGTGCCAATTATTTGCAGTCTTAGTAGAGGACTTGGAACTAGGAGAAAGTAGGGAGGTATCACTAGATCATCCCCTATTACAGGAGTACTTGGATGTTTTTCCTGGAAAGAAATTCCAGGAATGCCACCCAAAAGGGACATAGACTTCCGAATTGAGTTGGTTCCAGGAGTAGAACCAATCTCCAAAGCTCCGTACCGTATGACCACACAGGAACTTGAGGAACTCAAGCTTCAGCTGGAAGGGCTCTTAGAAAAAGGATTTATCAGACCTAGTGTATCACCGTGGGGTGCACCAGTAATATTTGTAAAGAAGAAAGATGGCTCTCTTCGATTGTGCATTGACTATCTCCAACTCAAGAAAGTCACGATCAAGAATCGATATCCTTTACCCTGCATTGAGGATCTATTTGATCAAATGAAAGGGGCAAAAATATTTTCAAAAATTGACCTCAAGTCAGGATATCATCAACTTAGAATTCAGGAAGCCGATATTCATCTAACAGCTTTCCATACCAGATATGGTCACTATGAGTTCACTGTGGTACCATTTGGGTTAACAAATGATCCTTCTGTATTCATGAGCTTAATGAACGGAGTTTTCAGAACCTCCTTGGATAAATTTGTGATAGTATTCTTAGATGATATCTTAGTGTTCTCTAAAACTCTTGAAGAACATGAGGTACATCTTCGCCAAGTATTGCAGTGCCTTAGGGAAAATCAACTTTATGCCAATGTAGAAAAGTGTGAATTCTTTTAGACAGAAGTTAAGTATCTTGGACACATCATATCAGGGAAGGGCATCGCTGTTGATCCAGCCAAGATTCAAGCCATAGTGGAGTGGCCAACTCCGACTAATGTCCCTGAAGTTTGTAGCTTTATGGGACTAGCTGGATATTACAGAAGATTTGTCAGAGAGTTCTCTCAGATAGCGCATCCCATTACTTCCTTGCAAAGGAAAGGTAAGAAGTTTGTTTGGTCAGAGAAATGTGAGGCCACTTTCCAATTTTTGAAGGAAAGATTAACTAGTGCTCCAATCTTGGTGGTTCCTGAACCATCAGGAAACTTTGTAGTTTGCACAGATGCCTCACTAGAAGGGATTGGAGTAGTTCTTATGCAAGAAGGACAAGTTGTGGCTTATGAGTCAAGAAAGCTCAAAGATCATGAGCTCAACTACCCCACCCATGATCTAGAACTTGCAGTAGTAGTTCACGCCTTAGTAAAGTGGAGACACTTTATGTTGGGTCACAAGTTCGAACTCCAAACAGATCATTGCAGCCTTCAGTACATCTTCTCTCAACCCAACCTCAATGCTAGACAATGTAGGTGGATGGAATTTTTATGTGAATATGATTTTGAGGTTAAGTACGTCTAGGGGAAGACAAATGTGGTAGCAGATGCTTTGAGCAGGCGTAGACATGTTTTATTAGCACTATCCCTTAACACAGATTTGGAGGAAAGAATCAAGGAAGCTCTCACTTCCAACTCTTGGTTTTAGGAGGTTAAGACAGAAATAGAGTTAGGAAGACCCTTGGAAGGTCACTTCTCAAGATATTCCTTAGACACCCATGGGTTGTTGTGACAACAAGATAGAATCTATGTGCCCATGGAAGGAGATTTTCGTGCGCTTATCCTTTCAGAAAGCCACAAGGCTCCCTATTCGGCACATCCCAGGGTGAAGAAAATGTATGCTGACCTATGCCAATTGTACTATTGGTCTGGAATGAAGAGAGATATTGTAGACTATGTGGCTAGATGTTTGGAATGCCAGAGAGTAAAAGTAGAACATCAACACCCTGCTGGTCTATTGCAACCTCACCTAGTGCCGGAATGGAAATGGGACATTATTTCCATGGATTTTATTGTGGGACTTCCAATTACTCCTAGGAGACATGACACTATCATGGTAACAGTTGATAGACTCACCAAGGTAGCTCATTTTTCTCCCATACAGTCCTCCTACTCTGTAGCTTCTGTAGCTAGAGTATTCATGAAGGACATTGTGAGACTTCATGGTATTCCTAGGAAAATCATATCTGATCGTGATCAAGTATTCACATCGGCTCTTTGGACTTCACTTCAGCACACTTTAGGGACTCAGTGCAACTTTAGTTCAGCCTATCATCCTGAGATAGATGGGCAGACAGAGCGAGTCAATCAGGTTCTTGAGGACATGCTCAAGATGTATGTTATGGACAGACAAACCCACTGGGAAGAGTATCTATATTTGGTGGAGTTTTCCTATAATAATGGGTATCACAGTTCTATAGGTATGTCCCCTTTTCAAGCTTTGTATGGCCATCCATGCCGCATCCCTTAAGTTGGGACCGATTGGAGGATAGGGTACTTCTAGGCCCTAATATGTTACAAGATATGGAACAACAGGTCAAGCGCATCAGAGAGCATATTTTAACAGCTCAGGATAGGCAGAAGAAGTATGCAGATGCTCACAGGACTGATGTACACTTCTCTCTTGGTGATAGAGTCTTTTTGAGGGTGCATCCACGAAAGAGTCCAATCCATTACAGAAAAGGCTCCAATTTGGCACCCCGATTTGTTGGCCCTTTTGAGGTCCTGGAGAGGATAGGACCAGTGGCTTATGGGCTTTCCTTTTCGCCTAGCCTTTCTCGTATTCATGATGTATTTCATGTTTCAATTCTTAGAAAGTATATTCCTGATGTGACTCATGCTTTTTATTGGAATGCATTACAGGTAGCGGACGGGCAGTTGGCTTTAGAGCCAGTATGCATTTTGCAGCAGCGGACACTGACCCTCAGGGGTCGAACCATAGAGCAGGAAAGGGTCCAATGGGACCCCAATGATGATTCTTCCGCCACATGGTAAGATGCTAATAGACTTAGAGACGCTTATCCATATTTAATTGTAGGCTTTCAGGAGTAAGCCTAACTCTAGGGGGGAGGATGTAATACCCTCTCCTATGGTGGTACTTGGACTTTTGACTTGGAAATTTTATTATGATGGTTAGAACTATACATTTACATTTATATTTTGTGGATGATGATATGATTGATATGCTCATTTATGATTATCATTTATATGTTTATGAGATTAGAAAACCATCTATTTTTATATGTTTTATCGATCTAACCATTATCATGATGTTTTATGTTTCATGGATATGTGTCTGATGTGTTTTCATGGCTCAGGATGAAGTCGTAGTTACTCACTTAGTTGAGGTCCACACGATGTATCGATCCTGGTCATCTGTTTGCATATATCTGATTTGTATGAATATCCATATG
>MU223968.1:764233-787655 GCA_018584345.1 Thuja plicata | reverse complement strand
CATGATGTAAATTATTGTTACCTCCCAAGAGGAGATGAATGTAATGTAATCATTGATGTAATTTAAAATTATGTATTTGGAATGGGTAGATTTAGGAAAAAGGGAAAAGGGAGATGTGAAATTTATGAATAAGATGTATGTTAGAAAAAGGAAAAGGATTTGGTAATATTTCAAGTATAGTAGAATGTTTCTTATTATTAATTAAGTGAAAAAGGGATATTGAAGAAAAAATGTATTATTTGCAATGTATCAAATGATTTAGATGGTTCCATTTGATTTAAAGATTATATTGTTCATAAAGAATACTTAGGAATATAGATGGTTTTAAATGGAAAATTGAAATGAAAGTACTTAGGCATTTCTTAATAAAGAATCTTATAATGATATGATGTAGTTTTCTTTGAGAAGTAAAACTTGTTGTTAGATTACTTATTGAACTTAAATGAATCGTGCATTAAATTAGAAGGGAACCCTGGAAGGAATCTAAGTTTAAGTTTTGCTCACATAATTCTTTAAAAGTTAAAAAAAAAGAATTTCATGAATTTTTACTTAGGTTTTCTTTTTATTTAAGAGAATCTTTGTTCTCTTCCCCAGTTCCCTTGCGGGGCATGACAAGACATCAAGATGGTATTTGTAGCCATGAAGGATGATTCAGATGAAGATGAAGAAAGGTATGTTGAAACTGCATTCATATCTAAAGTTAGTAAAAATCATGTCTAGATCATAGATAGTGGTTGCACTAATCATATGACCGGTGATAAACAAAATTTTGAGACTTTTGAATACTATAATGGTGGTTTAGTGAGAATAGGAATGGTACACCTTGTCCAGTTGAAGGTAAAGGAACCATAATGTTGAATAACCTGATAAAAAGTGAAAATGCCTACTACGTAAAAGGACTAAATTATAATTTGTTAAGTGTTTCACTGTTGAACAATTCTAGTCACAAAGTAGCATTTGAAAATAAGAAGGCAAAGATCTACAATGAATCAGGAAGCTTGATTGGTACTAGTGAGTAGACAAAAGGTAACCTTTTCTATCTTGATGACACTAACACCACTTGCTTAATGGCTAGAAATGAAGACATATGGTTGTGGTACAAAAGATTGTGTCATGTGAACTTTGACAACATTATAAAGATAAGAAACAAAAGGAATGTCAGAGGCTTGCCAAGCATGACAAAGCCCGAGCATATCATGTGCAAGAATTGTCAAAAGGTAAGATGACAAAGTCTAGTTTCAAGAGTAAAACCCATACATCTACTGTAATTCTAGAATTATTCCATGCAGATCTATGTGGACCCATGAGAAAAAAGAGCTTCTATGGAGAAAAGTATTTTATTCTCTTTGTTGATGATTTCTATATAATGATGACAGTTATGTTCTTAAAAGATTAATTAGAAGCATTTAAGATGTTTAAATGGTAGAAAAACAAAGTGAAAATAAATTGAAATGATTAAGGTTAGATACATGAGTGGAATTTACTTTGATGAATTCACTAACTATTGCAATGAGCATGGAATTAAAAGACAATTTTCTGCACCGAGGACACCACAGAAAAATGGAATTGCTGAAAGGAGAAACAGATCAATTGTTGAGTGTGCAAGAACATTGATGATTAAGAAAAGCATCACTCAAACTTTCTGAAGGGAAGTTGTCAGTACTACTGTCTACACATTAAAAAGAGTATAATTGAAGAAGGACACAAAGAAAACACCCTGTGAGCTTTGGTATGGTCATACACCCAATGTATGTTACTTTAGAATCTTTGGTAATCAACGTTATAAATTGAAGGATGATAGAAATGGAAAACTTGACTTCAAAAAAGTAGAAGGTATCTTCCTAGGGTATTCAACCAAAATCAAGGCTTATAAATTTATTAACATGTAAAAAAATCATTAAAAGTGCAAATGTAAAAATAGATGAATTTGCAGAAAAAAATGATAAGGAAAGCAAAAAGGAACTAGAGTACTACAATAGGTTTGTTTATATAGAACCTAACACTCTACCCGAGCAGTAGTGCATTACTCTTGAGCATCAAAACATTGCACATGAGCATCAGGCTATAATTACCGACAATCAGGATAATCCTCAAGATGATGTTCCAAAAAATGGAGATGAGAACGAAGGTCAAGAAGATGATCAGATTGATGAATAAAGTATTGAACCGAAACTTGCCAAGTATGTCAGAAGACATCATCCACAAAATCAAATCATAGGAGACAAGAAGGTTGGAACAAGAACAAGAAGTAAGTCTCTAAACACTTGATGTTTACTATGTCATTTTGAGCCTAAATCTATTAACAATGCACTTGAGAATGAAGAATGGTTCAGTGCTATGAAAGAAGAAATAGAACAGATTAAGAAGAACAATACATGGACACTAGTACCAAGAATAGATGACAACAATGTTATCAGTACCAAATGGATATTCATAAACAAGATGAATGAGAATGGAGAAGTCATAAGAAAAAAAGCAAGACTATTATGCAAGGGATATCCACAAGAAGAAGGTATTGATTATGGAGAAACATTTGCACCCATTGCTAGACTAGAAGGAGGTAGAGTACTATTTTCTTATGTTGTATTTAAAGGATTCAAGGTATACCAAATGGATGTTAAATCTGCATTCCTAAATGGAATACTAGAAGAAGAGGTATACATTGAACAACTAGAAGGGTTTGTTGATCCAGACAATAGAAACATGGTATGTAGACTACATAAATCCTTGTATGGATTAAAACAAGCACCGAGAGCCTAATATGAAAGACTTCACTCATATCTCATTAGCATAAAATTTGTTAGAACAAGTGAAAATAGCAATCTATACTTAAAAGAAGATATCGATGGCAATATTCTGATTTCTAAAATTTTAGTTGATGATATCATTTTGGGGGAAATGAATTGTTATGCAAATATTTTGCTAATGAAATGAGAAAGGAATTTGAAATGTTTATGTTTGGAGAGATCAAATTCTTTCTTGGTCTATAGATTCGTCAACAAGATGTAGGCATATACATCACTGAGTCTAAATACATCAAGAAAGTGTTGAAGATATTCAAGATGGAAGATCCCAAACCAGTTGGAACACCTATGGCTACCAGATGTATGATGACAAATAAACTGAGGGAAATCATACCTTGTATAGATCAATGATTGGAAAAATGATGTATGTTGTTCACACAAGACCAGATATAGCTCACGCAGTTGGAATAGTTGCAATATTCTCTGCGAATCCAAAAGAATCACATGTGGCTGCTATCAAGAGAATTATGAGATATCTAAAGAGCATCGAGGACTATGGCTTATGGTACAAAAGAGAAGGAAAAGTTGAGCTACAAGTCTATACAGATGATGATTGGGCTGGAAACATTATGACCAAAAGAGCACAACTGGAGGAGCATTCTTCATGCGTGATAGACTTGTCACATGGATCAGAAAGAAAGAAGGATGCATCTCTCAGTCAACCGTAGAAGCACAGTATGTGCCTGCTACTGTAAATTTCTCCAACATTGCATGGATCAAAAAATTTCTGGAAGGTATGAATATGAAGATCCTTTAACCTGTAATTATCTATTGTGATAATACCAGTGCAATTAATATTTCTAAGAATCCAGTCATGCATTCTAAGACTAAGTATATTGCTATCAAGTATCACTATCTGAGAGAAAAAGAGAAAGCAAAGGAAGTGACACTATAATATGTTCAATCAAAGGAAGAGTTAGCTAATATATTCACCAAGTCATTACCGAAGGATACATTTGAGTACCTGAGACAAAGACTAGGGATCCAACTCTTGTCTATTGGTCAGTAAAATTACTAGGAGGTTGCATCAGCCTATACCAAATCTAAAGATCAGTCATGTTAATGCAAACACTAAGATGGACAGAAAAAAAAAAATCTATTCATAACAAGGTACAAATCTACACCAAGAATCAGAACATTGTATTGCTGATGGATAGGTAAATTCAAGGAATATATTATAAAAAGGATGGAACATGATATACATGATTATTTTTGCTTGGAATTATTGTCAAAGGGAGAGAATTATCTCATTATCATCAAGGGGAAATTTGCATTATCAAAGGGAGAGATGAATCCATATCATATAAGAGAAGAGAGGACCTCATTATGATAAAGGGAAAATATTATATCATTATCCATGAAGTGAAGTTCCAGATTATATCATTATCCATGAAGTGAAGTTCCTGAAAAATTAGAAAGAAAGAGTTAATCAATATTCTAAGGCAGAGAAATCTATTACATATGAAATATCCATCTAAGGGAGAGAGTTCAGAGATAAATATAGACTTAACTATTAGTTATCTTTGTTTTCATTGACAAGACAAAGCTAGAGATAAGTAATGGATTTAAAGCTATTTTGTCCAGCTGGCAAGAAGATCGCAGTGAGATAAAACAAGAGTTTTTCTTTAAATATAATTGGTGAGACTTGTGGATCATTCCAAGAACAAGAAAATCAACAACCTAACAATGGTAATATCATGTCTATAAAGAGACAGCCCAATTCATTACAAATTGAGGTGGGTGAATGAATGAAAAGAAGATGCTGAAGAGAAACTTCATACAGTCCTAATCAATCAAGATGAGGAAAGAGCTAAAGTTTTTTGCAGACACCAAGCAACACAGCACAATATCACCGAGCATAATCAAAGTGGAGTAAAGGTATAAATTGAGATATATTGATCAAAATAGTTTTATGAGATTACAATAGATTTGAAAAACTACAAGTATAAGTTGTATATGTGAAAAGACCATAATGTTTCAGTTTAACCATTGATTCAGAAAGTCTCTTAACCAAGTGGGATTTAAATATCCTTTCTATATTGAGATACATCCATAGGAGTATCAAAAATTTTGATCATGAAGATAGCATGATATCCCAGATACCTATTGATAGGCCAAGTGAGAGTTTGATCAGGGAAGGTAGCATAGAGATGCCTGATATCAAGTGACACACTAAACTTTTAAATCCTTTAACAAGGTCACACCTAACAATATGTTTGTAACCTTTAACAGGGTTGGCTCTTCACCAAGCTCACTTAAAAAGAGTCAAAATTTTGGGTTACCAGTCCCAAGTGTTTTTTTCCCTTAACATGGTTTCCACGTTAAAAATCCATGTGTGAATGTGTTTATGAGTCATTACTTTAGTGTTTCGGCATACTAACAGACAGTTATTTGGTAAACATAAAGTAGAAGATTTTATAAAGCATTCCGACCAGTAGTAATTTGATAAAATTATTTGGAGGCATTCATCTTATAGGATTGAAGATAACTAGAGGCTTAATATTGTGGTACTAAGTTTTTGGGTTCATTATTGGAATATTTTTTAGGCCACTTATTCACACCCCCCTCTCAGTTATTACTAACACTAGAGGGACCATGGGGTAAGTCCTTCCTACCAAGGGGAATTGAACAATTTTCCAATATGGAAAATGAAGAAAATTTGACCTGGGAGAGAAAGGGAGAATGTTAACCCTATCATGCAAGAATGTAAAATTTTTTTCCCTTTGTATGACCCAAGAGAAATAATGTCATATTTTCACACATATTTTACCTTACATAAATTGTAGATTCACATTATAAATGAGGGTTAAAACTATTAGTAGAAACATATTTATTTAGGTCAATCTTAGCCTTGTGATACTTTGTGGAAATAGGATACCTCTATTGATGAAAATTATTCAATTGTTTATTGTCATTGATGTTTACACAAGTGTAGTGATGTTTACACAAATGTCTAATCCTATCCAAGCACATTTATTCTATTCCAAGCTCTCTTGGTCATTGAAGAAGACCAAAGCAATTTTTAGTTCTAACCGAGTTCACTCAATAATTACATTATTGGTCAAGCATTGAAGGATTTCAATATTAATCAAGTTAGATATTCAGTGTGATATAGAGAGAACTGCAAGAATACCTTTATGAGCCCTAACTCTTTATCACTCCTTCAAACTTAAAACTTGATCACTCCAACTCTACAAAATTCTTCTTACGATGTCTCCTGACTTTTCCAAGGGGTCAATAGACTTGCCCTATTCTCTTTTGGTTCTCCGAATCAATCTATGGAACAAAGAAATTTTTCCTTTAGGGACACTTTCCCTAAACCATAAAACAAGGTGTAAAACATCACCAGTGGATTCAAAACTCTATTCTAAGTGATTGAATACTCTTAACAGACCCTAAGGGTAATGAACCCACCATTGGATTTGGTCTTGTAGACCCAAGGTTAGTCGAATCCTAAATGGTCTATGATTCCCTGTAGCCCTAACGAGTGGGTTTTTTTAAACTTAACTTTTTGTGAATGTGGGATCTATAAAATCTAATTGGGTTTCTAGACACCCTTTATGCATCTTGTAAGCTTCCCAAAGCCTTGGCACCTCACTCCACTCCTGCACCCCTAAACTCTCACAAAACACACAGGCCTAATTAGCTAGTTTAGCCTTGGTTTGTTAGGAAAGTGATAGAAGGTGGGTTCATGAATGAAATTCAGGGCTTTTGATGGATTCCTCTGCCCCAATTTAGTCTAGAACCACTCTTGGTTTGATTCCCCAATACACATAACTCCTACATGTGACTGTATCAAAAGCTAGGCTAATTACATAGGGATAATTAGCCGAGGGCTTGATCTCATAAATAGTAGGACTAAGAGTGAGAGTCTAAGATTCTTGATTCCTAAAGACCATGATCCTAACTATAATTTTCCAAGTGGCCAAGGAGATCCACTTGATAAAGCTCTTGTTAGGATCACATCTTTGGGACTAACCAGTAGAGCCTTGGTTTCCTAGACAACAACCAAGTAAAATCTATAACTTTTCACTAACTTAACAAAAACACTTCAAACAAATTGGAATGGTCAGTAGACTCAAAGCATTACAAACTTCTGTAACTGGATTTTCAAAATGAATCTGTACCAGGTCGTACCATGCAAAAAGGACTCAACACACTCTTCTATTTCCTTGCTTGAACATCAAACTTTGTACACATGGTCTTCTAACATTAATGGAAGGCATCCTCTCTCCTAATAGAATCCTATAATAATTTCAAATACTTTAGAAAGTGGATGAGGTTGGTTACAAACAATTTGTCATTTCTCAAGCAACATTTTGAAAACGTTGCTCATGCAACTTTGCAAAAAGACAACTTTTGGAAACCATGAAGGAAAGTTGCTATTTTTGGAGAACACCAAGCTCATTGACCCCCAATGATGTGGGAGAGGTTCAAAAAAATACAAGAACCTAACTAAGGAATTAAAACATAACTTCTAACCAAACCTTAAAATCCTTAAATAAACATGGTCTAACTCTGGTTTTAGGAACCTACGTTTATAAATTCACCTTCGGTCCTTCACCTTACATCGTATACCCACACAAATACACACACACAAGGGTGATCTCAAGGATGAAACTTATTACAAATATAAAAGCAAGAAAATAGGAGCTTTCAAGAGGTTCCCTGCACCATACTCCTCATGACAAAAAGAACTCAAGTCTCTTGATTTGTGAACTCTTCAAGAGGATAACCTATCTTCAGAATGTCTTTAGGGTTCATCCAAGTAGCATCTTTAACTGGTTGGTGTTTCCATTTGAATTAGTACTTATAGTAAGTTCCCCTCCTAGTTTTCTTGTTCTCTCTCTAGTCTAGAATTCTTTCAATCTCAGGAGGAGTTGTTTGTGGCATGTCCTTCAGTGGTTGGAGTGTAGGAGGCTCTTGAGTACCTACAAGATCATTAGTGTTTACTTCCCCTTTATAAGCATAGATATATGCAACATTGAAAATAAGTGATAAGCCAATGTGAGAAGGTAGATCAATTCTATAGGCATGGTTGCCACATTTCTTCCGAATTTTGAAAGGTCCAAGATTTTTCATCATAAGCTTTGTGTATTTTTCTTTAGGTAGCCTTTCCTTCTTAAGGTGGATCATAACTAAATCTCCCACCTTGAATTGGAGGTCTCTTCTCTTTTTGTCAGCATGGGCTTTATATTTCTCAGTGGTATGTTTCAGTTTGATTTGCACCTGATCATGTATATTCTTCATTACCTCACCAAAGTCTTCATCTAGTGCACTTCGCTTGTCCATTTATTTGATATCCCTAAGTTCCAATACTGCCCTAGGGTGAGTGTCATAGACAATCAAGAATGGAGCAAAACCAGTGCTCTGATTTAGTGAATCATTAAATGAAAATTCTACTTGTGCTATGATAGTATCCCAAGTGGTTCCATGTTCTTGTGTGAGTCATCACAGAAGGTTTCGAAGGGATCTATTGATGAACTTTGTATGACCATTAGATTATGGATGATATGAAGATGATATAGAAATATTTGTTCCTAGTTTCCTCCATAATGTCCTCCAAAAGTGACCTAAGAACTTAGGATCCCTATTGAATATGATGGAAAATGGGATTCCATGGAGTATTCCAACCTCTCTGAAGAACAAACCTACTATGTGAGATGCATCATGAGTTGTCCTACAAGGGATTAAGTGTGTCGTCTTTGAAAATCTGTCAACCACAACATAAATTCTATCAAATCTAGACTTGGTCTTTGGTAGACCTAGGACAAAGTCCATACTAAATCAATCCCAAGGTTTTGAAGGGATGGGTAAAGGAGTCTATAGTCCATCCTTGGAGTTGTGTCCTTTGGATTCTTGGAAAACTAAACAACTCTCCACAAAACTCCTCGCATAGGTCTGCAATTCGGGCCAGTGGTAGAATCTCCTAACTAGCTCCAAAGTTTTGTCCACCCCAAAGTGACTAGCTAGGATTCCACAGTGCATCTCTTTGATAATGTTCTCCCTCATAGATCCTTTTGGGACACATAAATAAATCCATTTGAAAAGAATACCATCTTCCATAATAAACTCAAATAAATTAGTATGGTATATGTCTATCATGTCAATGCAATTTTGATAAGCCTCTTTGAAATATTCATCTTTAACATACATATCCTTCACGGCATGGACCCCAAAACTCTCTAACTAGATGCCTTGAGTAGTTAGGTGTCTCCTACTATGAGAAACAATAACTTTTTTCACAATCCCCTTTTTATTCTTGAAGGAAAATGTATAAGACTGTAAGAACTCCATCCACTTCACATGTCTTTGATTAAGTTTCTCCTACTTGTTTAGAAAGCTAAGTGCATGGTTATCAGTAAAAACAACAAACTCCTTGGGAAATAAACCATTGCATACATTTCAAGATCATAAGTGGAGTATTTTTTTTTAGCTTCATTGAGCTTGTCACTGAAAAAAAAATTTGCCTTCCCTCTTGGCTCAAGACTCCCCTAGTGGCTCTATTGCTAGAATCAAATTCAACTGTGAATACCTTGTGAAAGTCTGGTAGAAGTAGGATAGCCTGCTCTACAATCTTTATCTTTAACAACTCAAAGGACTCATTAGCTTCATTAGTCCACAAAAATATGCATTTTCTTCCACCTTTAATGGTGTTGATAATGAGAGCACATATGTCACTAAAGTTTCTGATGAATTTCCTATAAAAGCTAGATAAGCCATGAAAACTCTTTACCTCTAATGGAGTAGCAGGAGGTGGCCAATTGAGGATGGCTTCAAATTTGGTAAGATGCATCTTGAGATTGTTCTTGGAGAATACAAAGTCTAAGAACACAATTTCTTCTTGAAGAAACACACACTTATCTATATTTATTTTCAACTTATCCTCATGGAGTTTTCTCATCACCATGTCCAAATGCTTGAGATGTTCTTCACTAATCCTACTAAAGATCAAAATGTCATCAAGTTATACAACAACAAATTTGTTAAGAAAAGGTTTCAATAGTTCATTCATCAATCTCATAAAGGTGCTTGGAGCATTGGAAAGGCCAAAAGGAATCACAAGACACTCATAGAGGCCTTCTATAATCTTGAATGTTGTCTTTCATTCATCTCCCTCCCTGATTCTTATCTAATGGTAGCCACTCTTGAGATCTATCTTGGAATAATAGCTTTCACCTCCCAAATAGTCCATCAGATCCTCTATTCTAGGCATAGGAAACCTATATTTGATGGTTATCCTATTGATTTCTCTAGAATCGAAACATAATCTCCATGTGTCTTCTTTCTTGGGTGTTAGGACTACTGGAATAGCACAAGGACTCACACTCTTCCTAATAAGACCTTTTGACAAAAATTATCCAATCTATCTTGCTATCTCTTAATTTTGTTCATGGGTCATCTTATATGTTGCCTTATTGGGAAGAGTGGCTCCTGGTATGAATTCTATATAGTGACTTATTTCCCTCTCAGGTGGTAAAGACTATGATGTGTTCTCAGCAATCATACCTTTATACTGGTCTAACAATACTTTCACTTCTTTGGGACCTACATCGCTAATGGGTATTTGGACTTTGGACTCCTTCAATGGTTTCTTTTTGGCCCTCACTACTAAGGAATAACAAGGGGTAGTCTTCTACTTTAGTACTTTCATGAATTCTTTTTCTCCTATGTACAAGACAGTACTAGTAGTATGTTTTTATTTATCATAGTCAGGGAGTGGGTTCATTACATATTCAATGTCATCCTTAGTTATAGTATAGACATTGGATTTTCCATCATGTCTAGCATCTACATGATATTGCCAAGGTCTTCCTAATAATAGATGACATGCATCCATCTTTGTAATATCACATAGAACCATGTCTGTATACTCCCCTATCTTGAAATCTACCCAAACTTGCTCATTTATAATGGTTTGTTTTTTTCTTTTTTCAACCAAGAAGCCTTATAAGGGAAAGGATGAGGAATTGTATGAAACTTTAGCTTAGTGACTAACTCCCTAGATGCAATATCATTTCTAGAGCCAGAATCAACTATAACTTTGCATACCTTATTGTTCACCTTGCAGTTTTTTCTGAATAATGACTTCCTCTGAGGTGGTTCTCTAGTAGTAGGTACTCTTAGGAGTGTCCTTTGTATCATTAGACATTCTCCTTTCTCCAGATTTGTAGGTCTTGAAGTCATAGAATGATAGGAGGATACACTTTGGTTGTCATCTTCTTGGTTAAGTTGTACTCTTCTCTCCCCTCCTTGTCTATTAGTACCACTCTTTCAGGGCATCTAAAAGATTGGTTTACAACTTGAATGTAGGTAAAGCACTTCCCTGTGAAGACAACAGGTCCTCTTCCACCAAATCTTCCCTTATTTTTTACTCTCCTACCTTTGAAACTACCCTTATTATTGTGTTCTCCTTCTACTTCATGACTATTAAATTCTCCTTGACTCCTTTGGAATGGACCCCGACCATTGAATCTACCTCTACCAATAAATTTATTCCCTCTACCTCTATTATTTTTCTCTCCTGTCCTCTTTTGTTTTTCTTCAATCTTTAGTGCCATTTGAAAACATTTGTGTACTTATTCAGGGTTAAATAGGCTCATTTCATCTTGAATAATGTATTTCAGTCCATTGATATACCTTGCAAGTTTGTTCTTCTCACTCTCAGGAACTCTTTCCTTCAAGGTCATTTTCTTAAATTCTTTAGTATCCCCACTCACATCAAGGTCCTTCTGCCTAAGATCTTGCAGCTTCTTGTGGAGGGTGATCTTGTAGTCTTCAGGTACAAACTGCTTCTTGACTTCAACTAGAATCTTTTTCCATGTTGAGATAGGATTCCTCCCATCCTCCAACATTTCACTTTTTAGAAAATTACACCAACTTAAGGCAGGACCTCTCATTGTGGATTTTCCAACCTTAACTTTTTGATTCTCAAAAAAATTTTCATACTCAAAGTAGTTCTATAAAGCTTCCACCTAATCCATGCATTCTTTAGGATCCATTTTCCCACAAAACAAGGGCATGTATGATTTTTGGTCTCTTCTTCGAACTCTCTTAAGAGATTCAAGAATTTTTTCTTTCTCTGTAGGCATGTTCTTTATTTCATCCTACTATGTATCTTCTTCTTCTTCTTCAGAATCTTCTCCTTCCTCCTCCTTCGTTTGGAGGTCCTTCAACTTCCTTATCTCCTCTTACATTTTCATGTTCTTGGCTAATTTTTCTTTGAAAATCTTAGCCAACTATACATTTTTTATTCTAGTGGGTACATACTCCCCTAGAGAGTCTTCAATTTTGTCACCCATTCTTTACTTCTTCCAAGACCTTAGCAAGCTTTGATACCACCTGATGCAGAGAGCACTGCAAGAAGACCTTTATGGGCCCTAACTCTTTATCACTCCTTCCAAATTCAAACTTGATCAGTCAAACTCCACACAAGTCTTCTTAGGATGTCTCTTAACTTTTCCAAGGGGTCAATAGACTTCCCCTATTCTCTTTTGGTTCTCCGAATCAATCTTTGAAACAAAGCAATTTCTCCTTTAGGGACACTTTCCCTAAACCATATAACAAGATGTAAAAATTCACCAATGGATTCAAAACTCTGTCCTAAGTGATTGAAGACTCTTAACAGACCCTAAGGGTTAGGAATCCATCACTAGATTTGATCTTGTAGACCCAAGGTTAGTCGAAACCCAAATGGTCTAGGATTCCTTGTAGCCCTAACCAGTGGGTTTTTTGAACATAAATTTGTGTGACAGTTGGATCTAGAAAATCTAATTTGGTTTCTAGATACCCTTTATGGAGCTTGTAAGACCCCCAAATTCTTGGAGCCTCACTCCACTTCTGCACCCCTGAACTCTCACAAAACACACACGCCTAATTAGCTAGTTTAGACTTGGTTTGTTAGGCAAGTGGTAGAAGGTCAGTTTGTGAATGAAATGCAGGGCTTTGGATGGATTCCCCTAGAAAAATTTAGTCTAGAACCACTCTTAGTTTGATCCCCCAATACACATATAACTCCTACATGTGACTGTATCAAAATCTAAGCTAATTACATAGGGATAATTAACCTAGAGCTTGATCTCATAAATAGTAGGACTAAGAGAGAGAGTCTGAGCTTATGGATTACTAAAGACCATGATCCTAAATACCATTTTCCAAGTTTCTAAGGAGATCCACTTGATAAATCTCTTTTTAGGATCACATCTTTGGGACTGACCCAGTAGAGCCTTGGTTTCTTAGACAACAACCAAGTAAAATCTATAACTTTTCACTAACTTAACAAAAACACTTCAAACCAACTGGAATGGTCAGGAGACTGAAATCATTACAAACTTCTACAACTAGAGTTTATAAATGAATCTGTACCAGGCTGTACCACGCAAAAATGACTCAAAACACTCTTCTATTTCCTTGCTTGAACATCAAACTTCATACACAGTGTCTTCTAACCTTCATGGATGGCATCCTCTCTCCTAATAGAATCCTCTAAGAATTTTATATTATTTAGAAATTGGATGAGGTCGGTTACAAGTAAGCTATCATTTCTTGACCAAGATTTTGCAAATGTTGCTCATGCAACTTTGCAAAAAGACAACTTTTGACAATCATGAAGGAAAGTTTCTATTGTTGGAGAATGCTAAGTTCAATGACCCCCAAGGATGTTGGAGAGGTTGAAAAAAATATTATAACCTCGCTAAGGACTTAAAACATAAATTCTAACCAAACCTTAAAATCCTTAAATAAGCATGGTCTAACTCTGGTTTTAGGAACCTAGGTTTATAACTTCACCTTAGGTCGTTCATCTTACATCATAGACCCACAGAACTACACACACACGAGGTTGATCTCAAGGATGCACCTTATTACAAACATAAAAGAAAGAAAAGAGGAACTTTTGGGAGGTACCCTACACCACAGTGTCAGCCGACTAACAGGAGTTTACATTTTATGGTTAATTGGTTATATGAAGCCAAAAAACTTAAGTTTTATTGATTATTTGCAAGTTTATTAAGACCTACTTGACAAGGCTTATCATATATATAAGGTCAAATTTGGACTTAATATGTGTGAAGTGAGATAAGTATTTATGATATGAAGTGTGGAGGTGAAATCAAATGGGATTCTGATTGAGAACAGAACATACAGAGCTGCAATAGAATATTTGATTAGTTAGGATCAAGTCTTATAAACCAAAGCAGAGATCTGAATCAGCAAAGATAGTTCCTTCTCAAAACAAATCAATCCATTCTTACTCTCTAATAATTGTAGCTGTGATCTAAATCTCTTTACAGAGTAGACTTAACAGTCTTTTGTAAATCCTCTCACAAGGTCACATTTCTACATTGAAGTGTTTTCAGACCTCTAACAAGGCCACTCCTTATAGGGTGATTAAATCCTCTAATAGGTTCACACATAACAGTGTGTTATTTTAGCCTTTAACATGTTTGGCTCCTAACAGGGCTCACTTTAGAAGAGTGAAAAACAATGACTAGTTGCAATTGGTAGTTTTTCCCATATTGGGTTTCCACGTTAAATCTTGGTGTTATGTGTGTACATTTTATTTTCTTTATGGTTTATGTTTCTCTAATTAATCACTAAAGGATAATCATAGTTAATATCTTAAGATTTTCTATGTTAACCGAGTGATAGTAGAATATCTTTGTTAACCGAGCAACAATGATAATTTATTTTAGACATCTAAGGGGCTTGGATTTGTTTTTTTGGTAACTGGTTCACCCCTCCCCTCTTAGTTAGTCAACTCATTTCCAACAATTGGTATAAGAGTTTTGGTGCTTACAGGGAAGATTTTAAGTTCTTTCAGGGAAGGTTTTAAGGCCTAAGCTAAAGATCAGAGATGTCTTATGGAAGGGAATTTCCTAAGCTTAACAAATACAACTTTGTTGCATGAAAATATTTGATGAGGCTACATCTATCTACTATTGGAGATACTAGTTTGCATTTCTAGATCACAAGTATGTGGAATCACCGAGACCTATGTCTGTGGAACAAATGGTGAAAATGAAGCATCATAACATAATTATGATTGATATAGCTTTTTCACTCAACTATTCTAAATTTGATAAAGTCAAGGACTTCCCTACTGCCTATGATATGTGGAATAAATTGCATGATATACATGGAGGAGTTGACAATGTAAAGAGATCCAAAGAAGAAAGTCTTAGAGGTCAGTTTGATCAGATGAAAATGAAAGAAGGAGAGTACATTACAAAGTACAGTGAAAGAATAAAGAAAAGCTTAAGTGCAATTAGAGCTACTGGTGGAATAGTTGAAGAGAAAATAGTGTTCAATAAGGTATTGAGAACTTTACTTCTTATCTATGCAATTAGAGTTTCATCTATTCAAGAGATGAGATGTAGTAATGATATAAATCTAGATGGATTGGTTGGAAGGCTTATAGCTTTTGTGTTGGACAACTTTGACAATTATTCTCCTAACCCTACCAAACTTGAATCTACATTCAAAGCTAAATTAAACCTTGGAAAGATGAAATGAAAATTGATTCACAGTGATAGTGATGATGATTCTGATAATCAAGATCTTGAAATCATTGAGGCATTACTTGTCAAGAGATATGCAAAAGGAAAAGGACAGTACAAAGGAAGAATACCACTGATTTTATTTTCATGCGATGAGGTTGGTCATATTGCTTCTAAGTGTCCAAAAAAGGAATAAAAAGGTGAGAGAAAGTTCAAACAAGTACAAAGGAAATAAATATTTCAAACGCTACAAAAGCTACAACGACAAAGGTAAAAATATTGTTACATTGCTAAAGATTCTGATAGTGATGAAGATGAAGATGAAATGGTTTACATTGATATTAAGGATGATTCAGACAATGAAGATAATGAAAAGACTACACTTTACTCTCATATTAGAAAGAATGACACTTGGATAATTTATAGTGGTTGTTCTCACCATATGACTAGTGATAAAAAAAATTTGAGCATCAGTTTTCGGAATGATGAACCCTTCTATGTGAAAGGTAAAGGTTGTATTACTCTAACTGAAGGAATCAAATGTGATAATGCTTATTGGGTTGAAGGACTAAGGTGTAATCGACTAAGTGTGGCACAACTGAATAATGTTTGTTTTAAGGTAGAATTCATGAATGGTAAGGCCAAGCTCCTAGATGCTAAGGGAAACCTAGTTGGAAATCTCAGGCAAATGAAAGTTAATCTATTTTATCTTGATCTCAATGAAAGTTTATGTTTTATTGCACAAGTAGAAGAAAGTGTGTTATGGCATAAAATTTTGTGTCATGTGAATTTTGATAACCTGATAAACATAAGAAAGAAAAAAAGAGTAAGAGGTATTCCTATTTTGAAGAAACCTGAATTAGCAATATGCAAATAATGTCAAATTGGGAAGATGGGAAAAACTAGTTTCAAGAGAAAGAATTACAATATAGAAGAAGTCTTGGAATTAGTGCATACTGATTTGTGTGGACCAATTGGAACAAAAATTTACACAGGTGAAAAAAATTTCATTCTATTTGTTGGTGACCATTCCATAATGATGACTATTATGTTTCTCAAATAAAAATCAGAAGCTTTTCAGAAGTTCAAATGGTACCTTTCCAGAGTTGAGAAAGAAACAGGAAAGAAACTTAGATGCCTAAGATCTGACAGGGGAGGAGAGCTCATTTCTAATGAGTTCAATGAATTTTGAAATGAAAGAGGAATCAAGAGATGAGTATCTTCCCCAGGTACACCATAGAAAATTGGTATAGAAGAAGGAACATATCCATTATGGATTGTGCAAGAACCCTGATGATTGAAAAGAATGTTGCTACCAAATATTGGAAGGAAGCCAACAGCACTGCAATTCACACCTTGAACCAAGTTCAACTAAAGAAAGGTACTTAGAAGACACCTTTTGAATTATGGTCTAGCTATAAACCTAATGTTCATTATTTCAAAGTATTTGGAAGTAAATGTTACATCTTGAAGGAAGAAAGAAATGGAAAATTTGATGTAAAAGGTGATGAAGGTGTATTCCTACGGTACTCCTGCAAAAGAAAAGCATATAAATGTTTGAATCTTACTACTAATAAAGTCATAGCAAGTGTGCATGTAAAGATTGATGAGTTTGCAGAGAGAAATGAAGAATAGAGTAGTAAAGAGCCTGAGGACTAAAAGAACTTTGTGTATTATGAGCCTGATACTATACCTAAAACACAAGCAATGGTAATTAGATAGCAACCATGTCAACCACTGAATTCATCAGCACAAATCTTGTTGCAACCTATGCAACCCAGACTTTTAACTAAAGAAACTGAGTCACAAACAGAGGGAAACGAGTAGAAGACAGAGGCACCTGAGTCTCAGATAGAGGCACCCAAGTCTTAGATAGTGGAAACCAAGTATCAGACAGAAGAATAGAACATAATATTTGAGCATTGTGAACCTAGTGGATCAAGCCCAGAATCAAAGAGGAAGGAACCTATATTTGCAAAGTATGATAGAAGGCATCATAGACCTGAGAAAATAATTGGAGATCAGACAAAAGGTATAATGACAAGGAAAAAAATCAAAGGCAAATGTTTTCTTAATGAAATTTAACCTAGAACTATCAAATATGGATTGAATGATGAAATCTATATTGAAGCAATGAATGAACAGATTGATCAGATAGAAAAGAAAAAAACCTTGAATATTGTACCTAGACCAAAAGAAAAAATGTGATTGGTACTAAGTGGGTTTTTAGAAACGAGATGAATGAAAAAAGAGAAGTTTCCAGAAACAAAGCAAGACTAGTATGCAAAGGATATGCTCAAAAAGAGGGTATTTATTATGGAGAAAATTTTTCTCCTATTGCAAGACTTGAAGGAGTCAGAACTCTTCTGGAATATGTTGCAACAATAAATTGTTCAAATATCATATGGTTGAAACAACTGTTGTCAGGTATGAAGGAAGAAATAAAGGAACTAGCTATTATCTACTGTGACAACACCAGTGTTATTAACATTTCAAAGAACCCTATGATGCATACTAAGAGCAAACATATTGCAATAAAGTATCATTTCTTGAGAGAATTGGTTTAGGACAATAAAATAAGATTGGAATATGTGAATACTAAAGAACAAATTGCAGACATATTCACCAAACCGTTACCTAAGGATGCATTTTTGTATCTTACAGGAAAGCTAGGGGTGATTCCCCTAACTGAGGCTCACTAATGGACATATTAGTGGTGCATCAATTGAGCTACATAAGAAATTTAACGTGTTGATGTAGATATTCAGAGCTTATTGCATATGAATCAGTACAAATAGGTACATTACAACTTCATTGGATGTGTATTGGTTAGTTTATTTGGCCTTGGTTGTCAAAGAGGGAGAGTTTTATTGATGTTGTGCCAAAGGAATTATTGATGACAGAGGGAGAAATTTTATCAGAGAACATAGATTCATGTTAAAGGGAGAATTTATTGAAAGATTATGAAGACATAGGGAGTTTTTGGATGAGAATCAAAATGAAGCTAAGGACATTAATAAAATTTGATTCTTGTGTCTCTTGCTCTATAATTATTTGCATTATGACATGTTGTGTTGCCATCAATGCCAAAGAGGGAGATTGTTGCTGACAATTAGGCAATTGTGTATTGTCATTGATGTTTACACAAGTGTAGTTATGTTTACACAAATGTCTAATCCTATCCGAGCACAGTCAGTCTATGCCAAGATCTCTCAGGCATTGAAGAAGACCAAAGTGATATTCATTTCTAACTGAGTTCACTTGGCCATTACAGTATTGGTCAGGAATTGAAAATTTTTAGTATTAATCGAGTTAGATATTATGTGTGAGCCGACTAACAACAGTTTACATTTTATGGTTAATTTCTTATATCAAGCCGACATACTTAATTTTTATTGATTATTTGGAAGGTTATTAAGGCCGACATGACAAGGCTTATATATATAAGGTCAAGTTTGGACTTAATACGTGTAAAGTGAGATAAGTATTTTTGATATGATGTGTGGAGGCAAAATCAGATGTGAGCCTGATTGAGAACAGAACATACAGAGCTGCAATAGAATATTTGATCAGTGAGGATCAAGTCTTATAAACCAAAGTAGAGATCTGAATCAGTAAATACAGTTGCATCTCCAAATAGGTCAATCCATTGTTACTCTCCAACAATTGTAGCAATGATCTATATCTCTTTATAGAGTAGACTTAACAGTCTTTTGTAAATACTCTCACAAGGTGACATTTCTACATTGAAGTGTTTGAAGACCTCTAACAAGGCCACTCCTTATAGGGTTATTAAATCCTCTAAAAGGGTCACACCTAATAGTGTGTTATGGTAACCTTTAACATGGTTGGCTTCTAACAGGGCTCACTTCAGAAGAGTGAAAAATAGTGACTAGTTGCAATTGGTGGTTTTTTCCATATTGGGTTTCCACGTAAAATCTTGGTGTTATCTATGTACATTTTATTTGCTTTATGGTTTATGTTTATTCAATTAATCACTAAAGGATAATCAAAATTAATATCTCAATATTTGCTATGTTAATCGAGTGATAGTAGAATATATGTGTTAACCGAGAAATAGTGATACTTTGTTTAAGTTATCTAAGGGACTTGGATTTTTTTTTGTGGTAACTAATTCACCACTCCCCTCTTAGTTATTCAACTCATTTCCAATAACCCAAGGTAGTATTTATAATTTTTAGCCATATTACTAACACATTTCATCATTTCATTTATACAATTATTTTGTTTCTCCTATGCAATAATACATGTTTCCCTAAATATCTCTATAGCCTTTCTTTTAGATCATCATCTTCCGTTCCTGCAAATTTTATGGTTAATTGTTCTTTTATTTGTTAAGATAAAACATACAAGAGTAAACGTTCAACACAACTTGGACTAATATTGTTTTGGAATATATTAATGAACAATGATAAATGGAAAGTAATGCTATTAAGTGATCTGATGTGTACCTAAAATTTGAGCTAAAGTAACAGCAGAAAAAAAATGTTTCATATGTCTTGTTCCTAGGAACAAAATGTTTCAGGCGCCCTGTTCTACATTTTTTTTCTTGAAATTTTTTTAGATCCTCCAATATTATCTAATCTTTGTGGATTTCTAAAAGTAGCTCCATAACTTGTTTCTTCACATAGAAATATGGGAGAAATGGTTTCTAGAGGGGTTTGCCTTTGTCAAACCCTTGTTTAGGAATCAACGTTGAAGATGAAGTGAAATTTTATAAAGGATGTAGTAATCCCTCATACCCAGAACTATTATTGAATGTACTTGAAGTCAAGGAGATTACATTGATATTTAGAGTAGGAATCAAGGATACCCTCACAAATTCAAGGATCTAAGATTCCAATTTTTATATCTTTAATGTAGATATACTTGTTAATCAATTGTAAATAACGAGAAATGATGATAATGTAAGAATGATCTTCTTGCTTCATTAAGAATTCCTCTAGTTGGACATACTTGGGAGAGAGAAAAAATTAAATTGGAGAAGGTTTACTTTGAATTGAATGATCTTGAAGAATTAAAGACTTGGAGAACATAATATTGGATTATTTCCTTCAAATCTTGAATCCAATTTATCAATTAGTCAATTGCACTTTAAAAATTTATAGCTTGATTGCGAAACTGCTTTCATAAAGTTTTGATATACAAAATAAGGAGAGATATAGGTTTTATATACTCAATTATATATTTTGGTATTAAAAATAAGCTATCTTGACCATGGGTCAAATTTCCCCATAATACCCCAAAATAGAACCCTAGGCCTAATTTGGGCCAATACAAGATGGAACAAAATGTTTGAAATATTCATTTCCTAGGAAGTACACACAACTCAAAGGGAGGGGAGAGGTGAATTAGTTATGAACTAAAAATTCAAATCATTAACCAACTTATCAACTTAATCTTAGATCTAAATTATAAATATGAATGCAAGATCATAAAACATTAATCAACACATAAAACAAATATTTTTGACATGGTAAACCCGGTTAAGGGAAAAATTGATAGGGAGACCTCCAGACTTCACCTTGAGCCAAGAAAGATAAAAAATTAAAAGGTCACTCTTGGACCACTGAAGGTGTCCTCTTTCCCTTTTTCACGTTGGAAGAACTACCAAACCATGCTACCAACCTGTGGTCTTCCTATCAATTATTGTTACCACTTCTTCTCCTTGAGTTCACTAGGGTAAATTTATTGCACACTCTCCACACTATACATTGACTTTGTGTATGGTTGAATCCATTGTCCCCAATGGATTTTGCATCCTTTGTATGTAAAATATCATAGACTAGTTAGATCTTCTTTCCTGGTAAATAGGACTAATTGCCCCAGTCAATCAGCCAGGTTATTAAATTCACCTCTATAAACACCATCCACTAGTTCTATGGCTTCACTTAGTTTCTAATGGCACTCTCCAATCCAAAATTACCATATCCCAATCCAACCTTGTCTTCTTTAATTCTCTGTCATTTGCTTTGCACTAACCAGGACACCCTGTCTCGCATAAGGAAAGCCTTCACACTAAGCTCCAACCATTTTAATCGCCTATACAAAAGGGGATGCTATATAAAAAGGTTCCACTTCACTTCCTCCATTATCCATAAAGATATCATGGAGGTAACTCATGGTGGAACCACTTTTCACCATAGCCCTTCAAACTAGCAAGACGTAGTCCAATGAGGGTTTCAGGTTTACAAACAAAAACAAGCTAAAAGGAAACCACTATGAAACCTATTTAAAAATTAAAAATTCAAACTAAGATAATGGAATTAACAAGAATAGAAGCCTTCAATCACATTCGCAGTGAGAAACTTCATATTCCATTTGACTGTCAAGAAATACAAAAAATGAAAAATAACCCAATCAACTTTGGGATCTCTGTCACCAAGTTTTCAAATGTCATATTTCCAAAAATAAAACCTTAAAATACCACCATAAACATCTATGTCCATTCCCTAACTATCATTTAGGGGTTTTTGACATTTCTTGCCCAAAAAACTAAAAAAGTTGTCAAAATATTGTCAAAGTTGCTCGAGCAAGTTTGACAACTTTTGTGCAAGCAAATTTTGCTAGAGACCCTTAAAGTGATCTATCTTTATTTATAACATATTTCAAACCTATTTAAAACTAAAAACACCCTAAAGAGAACTTGACTAACCTATTTCAAAATATTTGCACACTCTAGGCCCTAGTTGGCCAGTTTGACAACCAAAATCCATTCAGGGCAACTTGGTGCCAAGAACAAAACTTAAAATATCTACCTTACTAGTATAATCTCTTAGAGTCTTATTATTTCCTTGAATTTTATAAGGTCAAGTACAAGCCAAAAAATTTAGGGAATAATCCCTTCCAAACTAGGTGCTCCTGCACCATACTCCCCCTAAACAAAAGAAGTCAAGTACCACTTCGGTTTAACAATGTACTTCTTAAATGATGCTTCATCAACCCAAGTGGCTTTGATTCTAGTTGATTAGTCCACTTCACCAGATGTTCCATGTACACTCCGTGTCTTGTTTGTTTCTATGCCCGAGAATCTAGTATCCTCTCTTTTTTAGGGTAGGTCTTGGACGGAAAGGACACTTTGTGGAGGTCTGCAACAACTATTATATCTTGTGTGACTTATCCAACCTTGTATATCATGAAATAAAACCTTAAAATATCTCCAAAAACATCTCTTTCTGATCCCTAACTATCATTTAGGGTTTTTTGACATTTCTTGCCTAAAAATTTGAAAAGTTGTCAAAATGTTTTCAAAGTTGCTCAAGCAACTTTGACAACTTTTGCATTTTGTATAAGAAACTTTTGCTAGAGATCCTTAAAGTGATATATCTTGATATATAAGCTATCTAAACCCCATTTTATACTCAAAACACCCTAAAGACAACTTGACTAACCTATTTCAAAATATTTGCACACTCTAGGCCCTATTTGGCTACTTTGACAACACAAATCAATTTGGGGCAACTTGGTGCCAAGAACAAAACTTAAACTCTCTTCCTAACTAGTAGAATATATTGGATTCTTATTCTTTCCTTTACTTTGATAAGGTCAAGTAAAAGCCAAAAAAGTTAGGGATTAAGCCCTTCCTAACTAGGTTCTCCTAACCAAAAATGATAGTGGAGATCAAACCCACAAGATGAATGTACTCTGTTAAAAGTACAATACCCTGTTAGGAGTATTATAAAGGGGGGTGCACATGCATTCAAAAACACTTAATATATATGGCTTCTCAAATACAATAAGGTCTTCAACCCAAAGAAGACTCACTACCATACACCAATGTCTTATTACAATTCACAATGGACAAGAGTCCATAACTAACTGTATACACCCTAAAATGGATAGGCTTGCGACTTTACATTAAAAACACTAATTTTCATCTATTGATTAATGGTTTTTTAATCATTAATTAAGCATCTAATCTAATTTCCAAAATTAATTAAATAATTAATTTTATTTAATTAATTAGCTTTAACTGATTAATTATCATTAATTAATTAATTAAACTCAATTTCCTATAGTTTAAATTCAAATATTTAAACTTACTAATTAAATTCTTCCAATTAAATTAATTTAATTTCATCAAATAAAGCAATTCTTAAT
>MU223968.1:749789-764183 GCA_018584345.1 Thuja plicata | reverse complement strand
ACTTACTAATTAAATTCTTCCAATTAAATTAATTTAATTTCATCAAATAAAGCAATTCTTAATAAAAAAGAATTCAATTATCTCACATGTTGAAAATAATTATTAAATAAATGAATTAAATATTCATCTATCTTCAAAGAGATAACTCCAATTAGATCACATGGGTTACTCCACCCATCTCTCCAGTCCACATGGGTAACTTCACCCACCTCTTCAATTCAAAAAGGTAACTCATAATTAGCTCTTAAGTTAACCAAACCCTATCTCCTCTTTACCAAATGAAGAGGTGGAGTTTACTGAGGACCTCTCCTGTTCCTTTTGATCTCAACCATTCATTTCCCCATCTCTGGGATTGATCTCAACCATTCATTTCATCACCAATTCCTATATAATAAACCCTTCACAACCATTTGAAGGATCCAGGATTTCAAGCTCTCGTGCGCCATTACCCTATTAGTTTGGTTCTAGCATTCAAGCCATCTTGCAATCACACACACACATTTCAATTATCAAATTCTCGATGCTTCTCAGGTCATAGACGCTACCCCGCCAATACTGAGCATCAAGAACAACATTTTGGAAGGAGTAGAGAGAAACAATAGAAGCTTCAAGCATCGTGGGGTTTGCATTTATTTATCTTCCTTTCTCTTGCTTGTACATTTTATTGCTCATGTTTCTATTATTTGTTTAGTAGTTATTATATACTTGATTTGCATTCATTTGTGAACCTTTGCTACTAACCCTCGCCTTTGGAAAGTTGTGGGGACCGAAAAGAGAGGCGTACATTTTGGTGAACCAGACGTGAAGAAATAGCCCAAATATCTCTTGCAGAAGAAAGAAATGAATTGATCAACCACGGCCGTATGCTCGTAAATTTAAAAATCACACTTTTCTTTGACATTTGTACTATTTTGCAATTGCCCATACTATGCCGCAATCAACTGGTTTAATACCGCAATTGATTGCAGGCTTTTGCAGTTTTTCTGTCCATTTCTTGTCTTCTGACTTCTGGTATTTTGCTGCAATCTCCTGATCCGTGCCACAATCGCAATAATTTTGCTGCATTTGTCTGATCCATACCACAATCGATAGCATTTTTCCACAGTTGCCAGTTTATTACCACAATTAACAGAATTTTACCACAGTTGTCAGTTATTTATCGCAATAGTCAGAAAATTACCGCAGTTGCAAGAATATTGCCGCAATCGCAGCAAATATTGTAAATTTCAGATCCAAGTCTTCTACCCATCTTCTTTTAAATTGACATTCTTTTTGGTTTCTGTGCAGGATTGGATCAAAGTCATCAAGGATAGAGGAGGGTAAGTTTTGGTAAGCACCTTTTCATTTTTTTCAAAGTTTCACATTTTCTCATTTTGCAAATAATCCTTTTTGGTACTAACTTGTTTAAAAAACACAAACTAAAAGGAATTCATTTGTCAATTTGGGTTTCAAAATAACATTGTTTGGAAAATATATCACACCTCATACTTTGGATTTGGGCTTAAAATTGACGTGGGGATTAAAAATTGAACAAAGGCAAAGAATCTCTCGATTTGGTGCACTAAAATTGAACAAGCAATCAACACCTACTTTTTGGGCTTAAAATTGAACATTTGTGCTTGTATTGTGGTGTAGCTTAGTTCACATTTCAAAATTTGGAGCTTAATCGATTTACCTCGTGTCTTGAGTTTTGGGTGCACTTGCACAAACTGTTAGATTACAAACCTTTATACTTTTTTTAAAAAGGACTATTTGGGGAATGCGCTTCTTCCTCAGAGAATGACCTTAAACTGGTAATCCTTCTGATCGGTATATAAACAAGGTGCGAACCAAAGTTCCATCATATCTAGCCAAGCTCGGGCGAGGCATGTTGATGATAGTCTGGATCGGGTGAATATCCCTAAGGAGCCAGCGTGATCAACTAGGCTCTTAAGTGAGTCACGCATGTGCAAACCGATTGGAGAGACACCACGGACCCTTACTACAACCTTGATTAATTAGAGGCCAACCCATTTTACCTCTGAACAGATACCTTATTATAGTGCAAGGGGTTGTAGAATTTCCCCCCAAGATTCCCAACACATGTGTCCCATGGTATTTGTGTAGTGAAAGAGATCTTCACTCCATGGAAAAAATACCTAGAAATGGAAAAAACATGGGCACCTACGTCATGGACCTTCGTGTCCTAATAGCGTGATAATTGCTGTGTGAGCTAACAGACATTCAAGCATTGGGCCTATAACATTGCATTCTGAAGCCAATTTGACCTAGATTAATCTGATTGTTCATTGTTGAGACCTTGTGATAACATTGCAACTTGAAAAAGTTTTAGAACATACACAATCTCAGTCTTCATTTCTCAAAACACAGTGTCTATTGTAATTGTTCCTTCGATCAGTTTCTGAAAATGCAAAACAAAACATCCAAATTGTCAAAACAAGTCAAACGTGTTAAAGTCTAGGGTTGTCAATGTCAACTATCTTGCAAATGAGAAGCCTTGTGTGTGATAAAACTACCACAATTGACTAGTTATTTTACCACAATTGGTGAAATTGTAACACATTTTTCACCAAAGATACTATATTCCTGTTCTGAACTAAAAACCTTGAAAGAATTCTTCATTTGGTGTCCAAAATTAGTGTCTATCCCAGGAAAATGCAAATAACATTGTGTGAATCTCTAAACATTAAAGATTACCCTTTCTCTGTAAAGCATGATTATTGTCAAAAACATTGTTAGTTTGAAAGCTCAGACTCGAAGTATCTTAATGTCATCTTATCAAACATCATCATCTTTTTCAAATTGACTTTGTCCAAGACAAAGGTCAGAAAATCTTATCTTTTATCATCACCACTTTGAGATCAAGTTATATCAAAATCTATCCTTAGAATTACCCTTGTCCAAAAACATAACTCAAATTTTGTCTTAGAAAGGATCCTCTTCTTTGTTTGCTTTATATCACTTGTTTTAGTTACAAAACCTGGACCGCACTATGTCTCAAACACCTCATGGAGGACCTTACACAAGGTCTAAGGCTAGAGCTCAACCAGATGAGTCATATATCAACCATTTCCCCACTTGGGAAACAAAGCAAGAGAACGATCCCTTCATGAACACTAGTTCTGCTCTATTCATTAAACAACCCCGTGGGGCAACCTTTTTCCAAGATATCACAGAATAAGAACTTGAAGATGTGGAACAAGATGCCTACTCCACCAAAGTAGTTGACGCTATTGTAGAGAGGAACCCTAAACATTACTTGGCCATGTTAATAAAGGAGGGAGTCAAACTCCCTGCTAAATTCAGCATATCAATTATATGGCCTGAAAACCCTCTCGCAAGTCAAAACACTACTCACACTCCTCAAATACTACCTGTTGTGTCATAGATCTTTCCACCATTGGCTTTACCCACATCAACACAGACTGTATCCAATCAAACCAATGACCTGACCCAAGCCAACACATCATTTACTCAAGGCATGACAAGCTCGCAACCAAGTGCACCCATGGTCACTAGTATGCCTCCACCCTTAATCTCATGGCCTGCGCAGTCCAACTCTCATGCTATGCCTTCCATCCAACCAAACACCAGTTGTTCTAAAACTATGACGCTGCTGCAATCCATCCACACTAACCTTGGGATCAACACATCATGCCCATAAGGATCCATCTCTACAGGACCTATTTACAGTCAAGGCCCACCCAAAGCTACATCTTTGCCCATTCTGACACCCATCCAACCTCTGCAGCAACAACCCCAGCTTCAGTTGCCTCATATCCAACCTCCGCAACAACAACCCCAGCTTCAATTGCCTCAGTTCTAACCCCCGCAACAACAACCCCATCTTCAGTTGCCTCATATCAACACTCAGCAACAGCAACCCCAGCTTCAGTTGCCTCATATCCAACCTTCGCAACAACAACTTCAGCTTCATTTTCCTCATATGCAACCTCAGCCACAACAACCCTAGTTTCAAACCCAACCTCAGTAGCAGCAATACCTACCCCAACATTATCAACCCCAGTTTCAGTCATAATAGAAAACACATCATAACCCACCATGGACTACTCATGCCCCTCCAGTCGCCAATCACTCAGTGGGGAATCAATATCAAGTCCCTAGGATGAAATCCTATGTTCCTACTCAAGGGACACAGAGGCACAGCCTCATACCCATCATAGCACAAAGGAATGTCGACACGCATCAGCTGCAATATCAAATAGACATGCTAATGCAACAAATGCAAACCCTTCAAACCCAAATGATGGATATGCAAATCAGGGGCAAACTAAATCCTATACCGTAGAGGATTTATACCCATACCCCTTTGACCATTCTCTTCAAATGTCTCCATTACCAAACCACTTCTCAGTGCCAAAATTTGACAAGTATAGGGGCAACACCAACCCTATTGAGCATATACGAGAGTTCTTTGCTAGTTGTGTCAAAGTTTAGCCGGACCAAAAATGGAATGGTTCTCACATCTACCTCATGGCATTCAGTCTTGGGGAGAATTGGCTGAAAAGTTCATAGCTCACTTTCATCATAACATCGAATGCAAGGTTAACATCAAGGACCTTTGTGATATTAAATAGAAAGATGGAGAGTCTTTTGTGAAATTCCTACAGAGATGGAGGAACACAGAAAATCGTATAACATATGATGTGCCCGAACAAGAATTAATAGTCATGTTTGTTGACAATCTGATCCTAGACATGTCATTCATAATAGAGCTATAGTTAGCTCCGAACTTCACACAACTCATCAAAAGAGGAGTTTGTTGTGAGTAGAACTTGGTCAAAAGAGGAATCCTTGCAGATCCTATGCAAACAAACACAAATAAGAATGTAATAGAAAAAGCTAAGTGGTGGAACAAGAACAAAAATGTCAGTAGCGATGGTTTCATTGATGTAAAGACGGTCAACTATGTGCAACCCAAGGTGTCACTGCAAGGCGCACCTGTGGCAAACCAAAACCCCACAGAGCCCACTCAACAAGCATACATCCAGAACCAACCCCCCTATGCAAGCAGCCACTTTGTTAAATAGTCAACAACAGAATCAACGCAAACCATGGTTTCAATTCCAACAAAGAGATTTCACACCATTGGGAGAGCCAATAGAGTCGGCTTTACATAAGCTGATACAATCAAACACTATCACTCTCCCAGCAATCAGAGACTTTGAACAAGAGGAAAACAAGCCAAGGTGGTATAATGAAAAATACTTCTGTGAGTTTCATTGGCTCAAGGGGCACAAAAAAACCAACTGCTACCGATTGAAACATGCTATCCAAGATCTCATTAACACAGGGATCATTGATGTGACAAATACTCAAACTAAAGGCACAACTGATCACACCATTTTCAATGATACCTTCCATGATCACAACAAGGGAAAAGCCTCCGAGTCTGGTGGACAAACCAATAAAGTTAACTATACATATTCCAACAGCGACAATGTCATAAATTGCATAAATCCTTCAGATAATCATGTGGCCACAATCACTATCAGGGACCAAGGTAACAATTGTGCTGTAACTACACATCGTGCTAGAGTCATCTTACAAAGAGTACCATCCTTAGCTACTACATCAGCCAATCCTATGGCAAAATCATATCCACAAACAAGCATAGTGGACCAACTAAAGCGCACACCTACCTAGATATCCATGTTTGACCTCTTGCACATATCTCCGCAGCATAAACTAGCACTTGATCAAGCACTCCAAAATACAGTTGTCCCAAGGGACATAACACCTGAAAGCTTCCAAACAATGGTCAACCATATAGCAGCTAACAAACATGCCACATTCACAGACCGTGATGTGCTTCCACATAAGCCCCTGCATAATGATCCTCTACTCTTGCTTCTCCAAATCCACAAAAGCGTTGTCTGTAGGGTCCTTGTCGATGGTGGAGCTGGTTTACACATTTGTACTTTAAAATTAATCAAACAACTAGGCTATTCTGAATCAAGCATTGATGTCACCAGAAGGATAAATATCAGAGCATATGATGAAGAGGAAAGGTCCTCTAAGGGTATTATTATTATACCTATTCGCATTGGTCCTGTGGTAAAAAACACACCCTTCCAAATTTTAGACCTTGAGTTGGGATAAAACATGTTATCAGGGAGACCTTGGATACATGAAATGCAAGTTGTACCATCAACATACCATCAATGCATCAAGTTCCCTCACCAAGGGGAGGATATTACCATAGAGGAAGATCCCAATCCCTTCCAATATTGCAATGTGGTCCAAATCAGCACTGATAACCAGGTGCCATCAAATCAAGATGCAAGCATCCCATCCTCTTCAGAATCAAATCCCAAGCATGTCACATGAGCAGCAGGTAAGATAGTCATTAATCAAGATGCAAGCATCTCATCCTCTTCAAAACCAAATCTTAAAGATGTCACAGAGAAAGAAAGAAAGATATCCATCACGGACAAAGGATGTGGTGAATATAGCTATGAAGAGGCTTTCACAATCACACACATGCCTTTAAGCCCCATAACTCATGGTATGCCACTACCTGTCATTACAATAGAAGCTTAGCATCTGGTTCTTTTTAGATATCCACCAACAAACTTTGTCCAATGGTGGGATATAGAGGAAGAGAATCATTTTGAGAAAGACATCAATAACTGGTTATACAGAGACTCCCGTGAGACAGTCCGACCACCCTTACCTTTGGAAAACTATGGTAATGGTTACACAATGATACAAAGGTTTGGGTATGATGGTACAACTGGACCGGGGGCAAGGAAATAGGGCATATATGAATTTCCTCTCCCACCAACCCAAAGAAACACTAGACGTTTGGGCTATGGACAACAAAGCACTATTCCTGTGATTTAAGACATTCAAGTCAATCATGAGAAAATAGCAGAGATACACCGGGGGCACAACACTGAGCATGTCCTAATAAGCAACATATTAGCATAGTTGTTTCCCGTCGAAGAGGGATCCACACAATCCCAAGTAAACCTACACTTAGCAATCAACGATACCCAAGGAAGTGAGACATCGGATGAACATTCCATTGAGACTGACTCTAATGAGTATGAATGGAGATCCCTCCATGACTCTGAACCATCAATCCCTTACTTTTTCCCTCAAATCAATATTATCATAAACCTAGCAGACCTGTTTGAACAACTGACCATTACCGAACAACCCTATATAGACACATATCATTCATCAAACCTCAAGTGGTGCATCCTCATCATAGTCCAATTTTGTAGGCACCATATCAGTAGTCCCATTCAATCAACCAAAGTCAAACAATAGTGAAAGTGTCTGTCTCGTACACCCTGAGCTTATAGAGTGGGATCAGCAAGGACCACCTGATCTTGATGTCTTTGAAAATGACAAGGCAATAGTTCATTTCATGGGACTAAGGGAAGGCATTCCATCAGGAGATCACAAGGCAGGATTCTCTATCAACCTAGACAAAGTAGCATACTTCAGGGAGGAAGCACCTCTTTCTAGTCCACAAAATAAAAAAGAACAAAAGAATAAAAAGCTAAAAGAAGACGTATCTTCTGGTGAAAACCTCACAGAGATGCTAGAAGATGGAAAGAAGGAATTTCTCCCCTTGACAAAGGAGAAATCAGCACTACTAGCCGAAGAGATAGAGGAAATTAACTTGGATGATGACAAGAACCCAAAGAATATCTACTTGGAAAAATCTCTCACCCCTGAGGAAAGAGAACATTTCATCAGTTTCTTTAAAGTGAGAATGATCAATTTTGCATGGTCTTACTCAGATATGCCAAGATTAGATCCAGAGTTGGTGCTACACCATCTCCCATTGCTACCAAATGCTAAACCTGTCAAACAGAAGCTAAGAAAGATGCATCCTCACGTTGCATTATTAGTTAAGGTAGAACTGAAAAAGCTCCTAGATGCTAAATTCATCAGACCTATACCATATGCAGATTGGATATCTAATCTAGTACTAGTTATGAAGCACAGTGGTCAGATTCAAATTTACACAGACTTCCAGGACCTCAATATAGTATGTCCCAAAGATGAATTTCCTTTACCAAACATCGACATGATAGTGGACCTAATTACAAGGCATGAAATGCTATCACTTATGGATGGTTTCTCATGTTACAACCAGATAAGGATAGCACCAAAGGACCAACACAAAATGGATTTCACATGTCCTTGGGGAACATATTGTTGGAATGTTATGCCATTCGGTCTAAAGAATGTTGGAGAAATATATTAGAGGGTGATGACAACCATATTTCATGATCTCATCCACAAGAAAATGAAAGATTATGTGGATGACATACTAGCAAAGTCCATACTTCAAAAGGATTATTTACAAGTTTTGGGACCCATCTTTGATAGAATGGAGGAATTCAAAGTTTGACTAAATCCAAAAAAGTGTGCATTCGGCGTCACAGCGGGAAAATTACTAGGGTTCATAGTATCACATAGAGGAATTGAAGTGGATCTAGCAAAGGTCAAGGAAATATTGGACATGCCTCCACCATCAAACCTAAGACAACTAAGAGGGTTACAAGGAAGGCTCTAATCAATAAGATGCTTCATAGCTCAACTGGCAGACAAGTTCCACCCATTCCAACATCTATTGCATAAAGACATCAAGTTCATATGGACAGAGCAATGTGAATAGGAATTTTAGATATTCAAAAACTACCTTCTTAAGTCTCGTATATTGGTACCACCAGTACAAGGTAGACCATTGCTTCTATACATCTCAATAATAGAATCAGTGTTAGGGGTCCTTTTGGCACAACATGATGATGCAGGAAAGGAGAGGGTCATCTACTCTCTAAGCAGGACTTTGGTTGGATATGAGCTAAACTACATGCCAATTGAGAAGTCATGCCTAGCAGTTGTGTTCACCTCACAAAAGCTAAGACACTATATGTTGAGTCACCAAACAAAATTGGTTGCACATATTGATCCTCTCAAGTACCTCCTGAGAAAAGCAGCACTCACGAGATGACTGGCCAAGTGGGTAATGATCTTAAGCAATTTTTACATTGAGTATGTAGATAGAAAGGCTATCAAGGGACAAGTGATCACCGATCAACTAGCAGAGGCACCGATTCAAGACCACCAGCCTATTATCTCTGATTTTCCTGATGAATCTATCATGACACTACAATCGGTGATCTAAGTATGGAAACTTTATTTTGATGGATCATGTACAAACCATGGAGTAGGGGAAGGAATAGTTCTTATCACTCCAGACCATGATACAATTCCAAAGTATTTCAGACTTAACTTCCAATGCACCGATAACATAGAAGAATATGAAGCATTGGTCATCGGTCTAAAGATAGCCATTCAATGGAGAATCAAGAACCTGAAAGTCTTTGGTGATTCGCAATTGGTCATTAGCCAAGTTAACAATGATTACATGACCAAAGATGAGAAGCTCATATCTTACAGAGCACAGATGGAACAACTGCGCACCAAATTTCATTACATTCTCTTCGAGCAAGTCCCAAGAGCACAAAACAAAGCAGCAGATGCGATGGCTACCATTGCATCACTGATTGATATGCCAGGTAATGATACCAAATTCCATTTTCTAGTGGAACAACTCTTGGTGCCATCACATCAGGCATCTGTCACAAAATCAGCATGTGTCCTTGTTGGTCCTGAATCCCCATGGTACCAAGATGTCTATAACTATCTACAAAACAATGTCTTACCCCCAAACTTGTCTAGAAACCAAAGAAAACCCCTCATCCGACAAGCCTCTAGGTATACAATCCTCTCTACTACTCTATACAGATGAAGTCTCGATGGAAAATTACTATGATGTCTCACTTCCATGGAATCCTAGAAAGCTTTGTACGAGGTACATGAAGGAATATGTGGAACCCACGGAGGTGGCAATAACTTAGCTAAGAAAATAATCTGCATGGGATACTATTGGCCAAAAATAGAAATAGATGCACACAAGCATGTCCAAAGGTGCAGATAGTATCAAATTCATGGAGACCTCATGCATGCACCAGCCCAGGAATTAAATCCCATCACATCACCGTTACCATTTTCAATGTGGGGATTTGACCTAGTGGGTAAGATAACACCTTCTTTAGTAAATGGACACAAGTACATCATAGCAACAATGGAGTACTTCAAAAAGTGGGTGGAAGCAATTCCCCTCACTTACATCACTGGAAAATAGATAGAAATGTTCATGCTTAATCACATCATCTATCGATACGGGATCCCCCAAAAAATCCTGATGGATCATGGTACCCCTTTCCAAAACAAGGATGTTGAAGACCTATGTGAATAGTTCCGTATCAAACAAGGGTTCTCCTCATTTTACTACCCTCAAGGAAATGGCCAAGCCAAAGCTTCAAATAAAACAATCTTGAAGATTCTGAAGAAAATAGTGAACGAATCAGGGAGAGACTGGCATCTACAACTTAGTCCCGCATTATGGGCATACAGAATTAGTGTGAGAACACCAACAAGGGAAACTCCTTTCTCCCTAGTCTATGGAACAGAGGCGGTATTACCCCTCAAAGTGGAAATCCCATCTTTGAGGATATCATTAAAGAACTTCGTTTCAGACGAAGACTATAGAGTGGCGAGGCTCAGTGAACTAGAGCTACTAGATGAAAGAAGGCAAAATGCCTTCGACCACTTACAAGGCTATCAGAATCACCTTAGAAGGAAATATCACAAGAAGGTGAAGCCATGAACATTTGAGGTGGGAGACCTTGTCCTCATGGAAAATCAGAAGAATCAAGTAGAGCGAGTTAAACCTGGTAAGTTCGAGCCTAACTATCTAGGACCATTTGTTGTTGTCAACTCTACTCAGAGTGGGGCATTCATACTAGCAACACCAGAAGGAGATCATCTCCCTGGCTACATCATAAGGCATGCACCTAAAGAGGTTCTACCCTTAAAGGTCTCCATTGTTAAGGCATTTATCTACATATCCCAAAAATACCAAAAAAATAAAAAAATACAAAAGTTACCTTGGTGAAAACCTGACAATCAGGCGCCTTGGTGACAATAAAAAAAAGCATCGCTCTCTCAGTGAAAACCTGGCAATCAGGCGCTATTGAGTAGGTACCTTGGTGAAAACTTGGTAAACAGGTGCCAAGTGTTCAAAACCAGCTTCACCATCAATGAGCTCCAAAAGGCTTGAGCCCACTCCAAAATGCAAGAATGACTATCCCAATCAATATCCAGAAGCACGATCCCCTCTGAGCACCAAGCACTTACCCATGGTTAATACCAGTCCACCAGACTAGGGGGCAACTCTAAATATCCTGAGAAAATCCTAAAAATTGGAAAACTCATCAAAAATCCTAAAAAGATCAAAAATCAAGAGAAAATCAATCTTCATAAAAAACAATCAAAAATTGCAAAAATCCCAAAGCAATAAAACCAACTCGGTTATAAAGAAAGGGGCAAGCACGCCTAGTCAATCAATTGTCACAATCATCAGCTTTGCAAATCAGCATTGGGCCCATCTGACATAGCTTGATTAGCTACCAAATTGATCCAATCAAAATCTATAAATCAAATTGTCACAATCATGAGCTTTGCAAACAAGCATTTGGCACATCTGATATAGCTTGATCAGCTGCCAACATGATCACAGCAATCAAAACTATCAAATTAATATTGTCACAATCATGAACTTTGCAAACAAGCATTTGGCCCATCTGACATAGCTTAATCAGCTGCCAACATGATCAATTAGAACAAGCCAAAAAAGCCCATCCAAAGAGTTGAGCCAACCAAGAGAACCCACTGCATTGAGGAACCACGTAAAAATGTTGAATAGGTTAGTCAAGTCAGTCAGATGTCAGTTTATATTTTGGGGTTACATTCTTATGCTACTCCAGGATCCACCATGTGAGGAGAGTAGCCATGATAGATCATGACTTATTTTTCTTTGATTGCTGTCTGTTGAATGTTTACTTTGATTTCAGGGCCATGATGATTTAGGAGAAATGCAGTAGGTGCTGTCACTTATCTGGCAGCCGTACAGTTCCACGATTTGAGATTAAACCTGGGAAAGAATTGGACATTCCTTCTCTTTTACTTTGCTTGTTTTATTTATAGAATCAAGAGCTCGCAGCACTATTCAAATGGACTCTAAGTTTCTTTGGAGTTCTATCTTGGTTTCCATGCTACAGGAAGTAGTCCTAAGAACTCAGTGCGTGCAACATCTAGTGACACTATGGCAACCCAAACACGCGAGTCTCTGGACCTCTGAGAAAAATATATGCATAGGAATCTGAAACATCTTACTGCTTGCCAAACTACTGTAACACCCGATCGGTGTTATGGAAATCAATCATATGTACATGGTCACTAACGCAACCAATGAGGCATCTCTGTTGTCTACAAAAATGCAGATGGATATCCTCACCATCCCAAACAGGAAAATCTCGGTAAGGTCTCCAAATAAAATAAGGAATCATGTCAAGCTGCTGATGCCAGTAATTAAGATGACCCATATGGGTCTGAACAATCGCACCATCATACATATATACATACGGCCTATCGGTCGGGAGAGCACGGGCACCTACGAGATGGCAGACAACAATGTGCTCCCACGCCCAAATCTATAATAATGTGGTGCCACAACCAAGTGACTTACCATTAAGGTAAGCCACATACATCATATGGAAATGCATGTGTGCCAACATGCATGGGCCCCACGTAAAGACAGTATGGTCTTAGACCATACTCTGAAGAACACTACCAAAACCAATGGAAAAACCATGCTGACACCGATCGGGGCAAAGTATCCCACAAATCAAGCTACCCAACAGTGTGGATAGTTTGTCTAAGCCCAATCCAAACCTCGACCATGGTATGTCATAACCGCTGGCAAGCTCGAGCTAATCCTGGGGCAGTCCAGTAAGCTTAGTCAACACAGGGACACCAGTGCGCATGGAATACTCCACCAACTTGCCCTGGATAGGGAGTTGGAGGATGCGATACACATCCTCCAAGGTCACAGTGCACTCCCCGATAGGAAGCTAGAAGGTATAGGTCTCCAAATGCCATCGCTCTATAAGAGTGGAAATCAGACCCCTGTTGGTCGTGATCTTAGGCATGTAGTAGATCCAATATAAACCCAGGTCCTGAAGTACTGACCTCTCATCCTCTAAAAGTTGAAAATGGTAAATGAGTCCCGCTGGCCTAGACTCTCAACACTATAAGATACACCCGGTGAACTGCAATACAACTAAGACCATGAAAAATATCAGTTTTAGTAATGTCAGAAAGTAACAGAAGCAAAAACAAGCATATAATAGGCAAAGAAATTAGGCAGACAGTGTCAAAAAGTCAATTGCGATAATAAACATGGTCAACTACGATACTTTTATGTGATTGCAGAACATAAACTACAAGTGCGGCACTCAAATAGCAATTGCAGCATTTTGCATAATCAAATGTGGCACTTTTATCAAATGCGGCATAGAATCAACAATTGCGGCAAAATTACAGTCGATTGCGGCAAAGGAAATTTTTTTTCAAAAAAGTACAAATTTTCAAAGCAATAAACAACATAATAAATGACACGCAAAGTGAGGAAACTCACTGGACGTCCAGAGCCAGGAGGTCGACAGTATGAACGGACCTAATAAAAAATGTGTACGACACCTAGAAGCCCCGCCATTGTTCAAAAGAAGGAAGAAAAAGAAGCAGAAAGCAATAAACAAACTCACCAAGGTGATCAGAGCTCCAATTCACAAAGTGACAAATGAAGAGATCTCTTAGCTACTTATAGGGGTTCCAAAAACCCTAATTTCACCTGGGAGCTCTAAAATTTCTTCCCAGTCCTAGGAAACTTCAATGGTCAATTACAGGGGCATTTTAAACTATTTTTTAGATCCATCAGATACCCAGTTCCACGAATTGCAGTTTCAACAAATTAACACTTGTCTCGTGACTCTTCGCTCAAATTTGCTGAGGGGGCATAAATTAACCTACTAAATGTCGAGGAAAGCTGCGGCAAAATCAAAGAATCTTTGACACACTGTGACAAGTCACATTGCGTCAAAGAGGGGCAAATGTAGACACCCTAAAATGGACAGGCTTGCGACTTTACATTAAAAACACTAATTTTCATCTATTGATTAATGGTTTTTTAATCATTAATTAATTATCTATTTTCTTCTAAATTCATTTCCCAAATCATCTAATCCAATTTCCAAAATTAATTAAATAACTAATTTTATTTAATTAATTAGCTTTAACTTATTAATTATCATTAATTAATTAATTAATTAATTAAACTCAATTTCCTATAGTTTAAATTCAAATATTTAAACTTACTAATTAAATTCTTCCAATTAAATTAATTTAATTTCATCAAATAAAGCAATTCTTAATCAAAAAGAA
>MU223968.1:727156-743958 GCA_018584345.1 Thuja plicata | reverse complement strand
AGCGTGGAAATGTAGGAGTTGGTTATTATTTACTATGTTGTACTGCAGTGAGGATGAAGTTACTTGAACCTGAAGAAAGTGATGGAATTTTGTTCCCCATAGGTTTGTATGCTTTACATCAATATATTGAACTCAATTGATAAAATTTAATTTTTAACCTTTTAACAAATTTCAAATTTAGTTTGTTTAAATTTATATTGTTAAAAATTTTGACCTACAGGTTCAGTTGTTTTAGAGGGAACATATTTCAAGCAAATCAAAGTAATTCAGCGTGGTATTCACTTTTTTTATTACCAACCAGAAAATAAGGTCTTTCAATATAGTCACCTAGCAGTTTCCACCTCCATTTGTCTCCATAAAGTTAAATCTCAACGTGGATGTCGTAAGTGGAGACTAGATAGTGAGGATCATGAGAGAATATTACATGTTCTCGATGAAAGTTCTGAACCACTTGATTTGGTCTAAAAATTATAATATTTATGTACCTATTTCATGTGTTAGGACCTACTTGATATCTAGGAAGATCTAAATATTTTACCCTGAGTCCCAAACGGAACTCAGCGTACAATTGTTATGCAAAATATAATGCAATCTGGTCATTATTAGGATAATGACTATGTGTTACAAGAAAAGAAGGGTATATCATGCATATGATCTAAGGAATCTCACACTGTGTAACCTGATATGCCCTCACCTTGGCCTTCCCATAATAAAATGGGAAGACCTCTTGTTTGATGATTTCCTTGGGGACACAACTCTGGACCGTCTCCAAGGAAACATCACCTAATACCTCAGCTCTCAACTCTCAAAAAATAGTATCTACAACCTGTGGTGTGAAATAAGAATGGGATCTCAATCTAGCAGTCATGTCCTCTAAACTCCTTGATATAGTGACATAAATATCTCTATATATGTCATCTAGCTCAGATGTACGGATGTTCTGTCTAAGTCTATCCATCTCTGTCTGAGTTATCTGAACAATACTCGCCAGATCAGGAGTGCAAGGTGTATCTTGAGTTGGTACATCATGGGCGCGTACATCCTCAGTGGCCATCTAGATGTAACATACATGAAAGCTGTGTTAACAGTTAAGAACTTGATTAAATGTTATAATTGCGTGTAAAATGGAAACAAATATAGATGAATATATTAAATTATAGTTCTTAATGAGTCTTATTAGGTCTTAAGGGTCCTTGGATGTATTAATTAGTATTAATAGGTCTAAAGGGTCCTTGGGTGTACTATTAGGTCTAAGTCCAGACTTATTAGGCCTTAAGGGGTTCTATTAGGTCCTAAGTTTTCATATTCTAGGTCTTAAAGATCCTAAGAGTTCTTAAAGAGTTTTATGTCACAATAGGGGTTGTATTAGGTCTTAAGGGTCCTTGAATGTACTAAGGGGTATTAATAGGTCATATTAGGTCAAGTAAGTGGTTTTATTAGGTCTTAAGGGGTCATATTAGTTCTTAAGGGTCCTATTAGGTCTAAAGGGTCCTTGGATGTACTAATTGGTATTAATAGGTCTAAAGGGTCCTTGAATGTACTAGTAAGTCTTAAGTTCGGTCTTATTAGATCTTAAGGGGTCCTATTAGGTCTTAAGTGGTCTTCTTCTAGGTCTTAAGTTCATGTTAGGTTTTCATATGGTTAAGGTTTCAAGTTAGGGTTTCATGTTAGGGTCAATATGGTTAAGGTTTCAAGTTAGGGTTTCATGTTAGGGTTCAATATGGTTAAGGTTTCATGTTAGAGTTTATGTTGATTTATGTTTCAGTTTCATGTTAGGGTTAATTTGTTAGAGTTTCATGTTAGGGTTCAATATGGTTAGGGTTTCATGATAGGTTTGAATATGGTTAAGGTTTCATGCTAGGGTTAATGTTAGAGTTTATGTTGATTTATGATTCAATTTCATGTTAGGGTTCAAGATGTTGGTTTCATATTAGGGTTTCACATGTTAGGGTACAATGTTATGTTTAATACATGAACGTTTTAATACTAATGTTTTCTAATATCTTGTAGTTCATTTTCCTAATATTTTGTAATATTTTCCTAAGGTTTTCTTAGGGTTCATGTTATGGTTTAATATGGTTAGGGTTCAATATGGTTAAGTTTTCATGTTAGGGTTCAATATGGTTAAGTTTTCATGTTAGGGTTCAATATGGTTAAGGTTTCATGTTAGGGTTTTATGTTAGGGTTTCATATGGTTAAGGTTTCATGTAAGGGTTTCATGCTAGGGTTTCATATTAGGGTTCAATATGGTTAATGTTTCATGTTAGGGTTTAATATGGTTAAGGTTTCATGTTAGGGTTAATATTAGAGTTGATGTTGATTTATGTTTTAGTTTCATGTTAGGGTTAATTTGTTACAGTTTCATGTAAGGGTTTAATATGGTTAGGGTTCAATATGGTTAAGGTTTCATGTTAGGGATAATGTTAGATTTTATGATGATTTATATTTTAGTTTCATGTTAGGGTTCAAGATGTTGGTTTCATATTAGGGTTTCACATGTTAGGGTATAATGTTATTTTTAATACACATAACGTTGTAATACTAATATTTTCTAATGTGTTGTAGCTCATTTTCCTAATGTTTTGTAACATTTTCTAAGGTTTTCTTAGGTTTCATGTTAGGGTTCAATATGGTTAGGGTTTCATGTTTGGGTTCAATATGGTTAAGGTTTCATGTAAGGGTTAATGTTAGATTTTATATTGATTTACATTTCAATTTCATGTACCTATGTCTAAAAAGTACTAATAGTCCTAAAGGGTCCTTGGATGTACTAATTGGTAAATTAATAGGTCCTATTAGATCTTAAGGGTCCTAGGTATATATTAAAGAGATCTAATAGGTCATCCTAGGTGTTTCAAAGGGTCCTACTTGGGTTCTTAAAAAGGTTTAAATGTCAATTTAGGGGTTGTAAGGTGTACTACTTGGGTCCCCTAAGTGTCTTAAAGTGTACTAGGACATGTACTAAGGCTTGTAATATTTTAACATCTAACTCTATACGAATAACATATATACATGTAACTTTAAAACATATACATGTACATAATTTAGAGAGAGAGAGAGAGAGAGAGAGATTCCAAATAAATTTACTAACTTTAAAAGAAATTTAAAAACAAATATTTTTAATTTCTAATATTCTACTATGGGTTTCTATCATTTTCTAACATACTAAGTTACATTTTTTTATAACATTTGCTAACATTCTAATTATGATTTTCTAATATTTTCTAATGTATACTAAGTTATAATTTTCTAGTATTTTCTAATGTTTTATAATATTTTCTAATGTTTACTAAGTTACAATTTTCTAATATTTTCTAATTTATACTAAGTTACACTTTTCTAATATATACTAAATTACAATTTTCTAATTTTTTCTAATGTATACTGAGTTACAATTTTCTAATGTATACTAAGTTACAATTTGCTAATATTTTCTAATGTATACTAAGTTACAATTTTCTAACATTTGCAAACATATTCTAACATTTATACTATGGTTTTTTAATATTTTCTAACATTTTCTAACATTCTACAATGATTTTCTAACATACTACTATAATTTTCTAACATATGCTAAAATTTAACTATCATTTTCTAACATTTATACAAGCTAAATATTATTTAAAACAAATAATTAACTAAAATAAATCTAAAACATATAATTTACAATAAAAAAAATGAGAAAAATGTGTGTACCTGATACTACTAAAAATCACAAGAATTTGATGAAGCTCGGGAGGTGCTGACGTCGTACTAGTCATCACTGGTTCGCTCTAATCCCTGGGTCCACAAAATCTATAACAATGAATAATGAAAATGAAATGGGTAGTCAGAAATTTATACAAATCTTGGCGAAAAATGGCTTTGTGTGAAGTGGGGCTTCACGTAAAATACCCTAAGTGGGGTACTTTGTGTGAAGTACCCCATGTAGGGTACTTCACACAAAGCCTATTAACCACTTCGTGTGAAGAGGACACTTCGCACGAAGCCACCAAAAATGAAATTTTTTTTGGAAGTCCGAAATCCTTCGTCCCAAAAAGTGGGACATACTATTGTGATTTCACCTAGCTATATGATTTGTCTTAGAATATAACGAAGATTTATTTAAAATATTGATAGAACTTGAATTTTCACAATAGAATATTCAGCTTCAGTAGTAGATTGTCAAATAAAAAATTTATTTTTACTTGCCAATGAAACTAACCTTTTTCCCAAGAAGAACACTCCACCACTTGTGTTTTTTTCTGTCATCCAGATTACCATCCCAATCCGCATCAGTATAATAATTTAATGTAAAATAATCATCCTTTCCATACCATAATCCATAATCAATTGTCCCTTTCAAATATCTAAATATCCTTTTAACAAAAACAACATGTGATTCCTTCGGTTCTTCTTGAAATTTAATAACAATGATATCAACATTCATAATATTAGGTCTAGTTTGTGTAAAGTACAATAAGCCACAGATCATTGATTTGTATCTTGTTTGATTATCTTTAGGTGAATTATCATCCTTTGTAAATTTTCAACCAACAATCATGGGAGTACCAACATGTTTTAAATCATCCATACCAAATTTCTTCAATAATTCTTTCACATACTTGGTCTGAGAAATGAAATTACCTTAAACAGATTGTGTAATTTTTAAACAAAGAAAAAAACCCATCTCACCTTTTAAGGACATCTCAAATTATTTATGCATTTCATCATAAAATTACTTGCTCGACTTGTCATTTCCACCAAAAAAAATATCATCCACAAAGACTTTAATAATAGAAATATTATCATTAACAACTTAGACTTATAAGTTGCTATCATGAATAGTGCAAAGATGATATTTATTTATGAGATAGAGTTCTTCTTGTTTGTTTTTGTGGTATTTCATGTTTCTTGATCTTTTCCTATTCGTGTTGGTGGATCATGTTGGTTTATGTGATCGAACTCAAAGATTATTCATGTAACATGTTGTTCTTATTGCTCTTTTTCGACTTGGTGGCATAGTGTGTTGTGATGGATCGTGGCATCATTTATAGATCCAAAACATATTTGAGGTTTTTTTTATGGATCACTTCTATGTCTTAGCTGACATTCAATGGATCACATTGAGTATAGAGATGTAATGAATTAATATTTTGTAATTAGGTCCTTAGACGACCTATTTGAGATAAATTGATGTAATATGTGTAAATATGTAATCATTTGTAATTGGGAAGCGTGTATTAGATCATAAATACTGATGAGAAGAGATATTAGTAGAATCTATAATTAAGGTGGAAAATTATTGTACTTCATTATAACTATTTTCACATATCATAGATGATGTTTTTTAGTTCATGAGCTTGGACAACACCTCCTCTATTTTTGGAGATCATATATTATTGTAAGGTATCGATCCTTCCTTTAGATTGATATCCTTTTTGTATTTGAGAAGTGTGCTCTAAGAAGTGTGCCTAAATGCATGTCCATTGCCCTTTGTACTAGTCCTAATAGGGTATAGTTCTTTTAAACAAATACATTCATCTTGTAGGTTAATCCCCACCACAGTTTTTTCCTAATCGGGTTTCGGGATCACCATGTTATGTTCCTGCATTCATATTTATCTTTTGAATCTGATATTAAATTGATCATTTGGTTAAACGTCTTGAGTTTTTTGTCAAAAATATTTCACCCCCTTTCATTTGTGTGTGTTTCATTGATTCTAAAAACCTAAGAAGAACTTTCTACCTAATTTAATGTGAAACAATCATCTTGTATATAGTGAAATGTATCTGGGTTAAGATTCTTGTATCATGTAGTTGAAAATGTAATGTTAGTTGTACTCTTGTTTTTAAAAAAGTTATCTTCCTTTTCCTTAGTTTTTGGATTTTTCCCCGCAGGTTCCCTAGTAGGGGCATTACAAACCATTTCTTCGTCGGGTGCCATTAATTTTTAAAAAGCGTCTCATCCCATGGTACATTTTTTGTGACACTATCTATCTCATACATAGACTTATGCCATATGTAGGACAAATTTCCAATGTGGGTGAGGTCATATCATAACACCTCATATTTAAACACCTCCCACATAGATTGGTGGCATGGATTCTAACCATGTATTATGCATCCCTTTCTTTGGAAATCCTCACACTTTTTGTTATCATCCTTCGTACATCCAATAATTATGTGACATTGACAATGTAGTTATTAAACTACTCACATATGTTCTTCACATGAACCTCTTGGTGCAACAAAAAACACCAACAACTTCTCTATTTTGAGGCTAAGATCTGTTCGTGCTTCTACTTCAACTAATAAATTGATAACCTTGTCAACAACCTTAAATGTTGCAATCTTCAAACATGCCTAGGAGAGTCTCAAAAGGTCACACTCATGATGCTAGGACTTCAGCCCTCCTGTGAGTTGGAAGTTTGGCCCAACCCAGCTCTAATACCACTTTCTAGATGTAAAATCCAACATTAAGGACAAAATTGAATTAACATACCAAAATATTTTGTTTATTCAATATTTGTTACATTAAATTCACCTCACTATAGAGGTTACATTTTTTATCTGCATACAAAATACAAGAATATAGTCTTTTATAGAGGTTGCATCCTCTAAAAGACACAATAGTTTACTACATAAATAATAATGAAACTTCTAAAAAATCTAAATTTGCATCTATGAAAACTTAATAAAATCATTATAAACTAATTTAGAATCTCTTTCTAACAACTCCAATTGTATATTAGACATTACTAATTCCATTTTTAGTTGCACACTTGATTTATTACCCAACACAAGTTGGTTAAAGCAACATCCTTCAAAATATTTCACAACATTGTTAAGAACCACTAGATATTGTGCAACACGTACCCATGTTTTCCTTTTTAATTCCTTTTGCATAGTTGTTGCTATTTTATAGCATTCCTAGTCACTGAAATTTTATACCATAAATGGTTGATTCCATGAGAAAATTGTTAAATTAGGTTTGAAATCATATATAAGATACGCCTAATAAAATTGGAAAAGATATTACCTTTTAAATTCTTCCCTGCCTATTAGTGAGAGAGACTGAAGGGCTTCCCTCCACTCACTTACCTTCCTCAATTACCTTCCCTTCTCTCCATATTTAATGAATGCATCAGAAAATTCTCCCTACTCTATTTCGCTGAGATCGTTGGGGGTCACTTTATCAAACATAGGAATAATTTTAGCCCATCTTTCTAACATGATGATGAGAACTTGCTTAGTCAAACATCAGATTGTCTCTGCGTATCCATTGGAAAATATGGCTACATGTACTGAAGAATTGCACATAGCTATCTCAATAGTAGAAGGAAATGATTCTCCAAGTCTCTTCTCTTGAGAATTAGGAAATTCCTACATTCCCAATTTTTGTAGGGAGTTGTAAAGATGAACAGAAAGAATTTTTTTACATTTGGGCATCTGGAGTCTGAAGTTGATGAACACGTCAAAAAATCTTGAAGATTCATAAACCATCCCCTCTTTGCCAAAGAAAGCATTAAATTCCTATTTTTGTTTGTGAGATGATGAAGAAGATGCCATTATTTCCAATTTGAAAAAAATAGAAAGAGAGTGTTAGGCGATTAATATTTGAATGTAATGTGAGTTTATGTTGAAGGAGAATTAGAAATTAGATAGACAATTTCAAAGAAGGTGGCAGGTTTAGTTCTTTAGCCGATACATTCAAGGAAAAAAAAATAAAGGGAAATGGTTGGAAACTAGTCTCTCACTGACAAGAACATTTATAAAATGTGCTACCTAGTCTGCAGACTACATCAAATCCCCATAAAAAAGAGACAAGATTGAAAAGGAGACTCAATATTGTTTTGAAACTATCTTTTTATTTTTGTATTTGGGCAATTGCACCAAGATGGTTAACAAAAAGGGGGTATAAGTGGCCACTTTTTTCCTTAAATCAGGTAAACTTGAACTTCAATGAGAAATTTGAGGGTCATGCACTCAAAATTAGGAGTTGTACAAAGAATCAAATTGTATTAATTTGAATCTAGTTTCTAAACTACTAAATATTTTTTTAAATGACTAAGATTAAGAGGGTCAGACCCCCTATGCACGAAATTTTTTTTTCTCATTTTTTCATAAAAAAAAATAGCAAATTTTTATTTTGTATGCTTCACGAAAGATATAGTTAGATTTAGTATTTTGCAAAACCCTTTGGTATAATGATAGGTAAGAGTGAGATCTATAAATTATGTATTTTTTGTAATTTTTTGGTGACTAACACATTAATCAATATATAACACAAATATTTTTGATGATGAAACCCAGTTAAGGGAAAAACTATGGTGGGGATCAAACTCACAAGATGAATGTACTTTGTTAAAAGAACTTACCCTGTTATGCGTATTACAAAAGGGAATGCACATGAATTTAGGCACACTACCTTAATCTCACTACTAAAATACAATATGGGATTCAACCCAAATAAGGTTCACTACCGGGTGATCCCACAATAGTGGGTTACACTTTTTTGTCTAAATGGACAATGAAGTCTACATTTTGAAAAAAACTTTCAGATTCTGATGCATATTATCGTTAAACTGTTTGAAATCAAAAGATGAAGTAAACTAGAGTCTTTTAGGATTTTCTATCTAGATTATATATATATATATATATATATATATATATATATATATATATTGAATTGATTTGAATGGTTTTTTATTCTCCCATGAAAACTTCTATGTTGCTGAAAACGTCATTTTCAAAAAGTTACATTGACTTCATAGAGCATAAGTTTTTTTGTAAAATAGATATCAATGCGCTTCTTTTGAATTTGGTTTTGTAATATCCATACATAGGGCATGCAATTTGTTTGATGATATTATCATGATTATTTCATAGTTTATGAATGTTTGAAGTAGAGTAACCGTAATTTTGACATACCTTGACTGCATAGCTTATAACTTGTTCTGTATTTATCAAAAATCAATTTTATTATTTTTGATAGAAAGTAGACTCAAAGACAAAGGGCACTATTATTATTTTTTTTTAAATTATCTTTTCTAGTAATTTTCATGGAACGTCAAACTTGAAGGTTTATATTCGATAAAAAATCTACATTCGATGCACGTCAAAAAACATAGACCTAATTAATTCAAAAATTGTCAAATCTATATTCTTTAGAAATCACGTTCAGAGTACTCGTGCAATGCAAAAGGAAGTCTCCCTTTTCTTCTATTTGAGCCCTGTGCTTGAGCCCCGAAGGCATGAAAACTTTAAATTTGTGTCAACCTTTGTAAATGGCCTCTAATCAGAGATGTTCGATAGAAAGTAGTTTCAATTGTAACAAATTAGGTTTGATCAAAAATTCTTTCTGTTGAAATCAATTGGATGGAATTGCCCCCAATAAAGGACTTTTGATAGAAAGTACTTTCTATCGAAAGTCTATACTTTTTATCGAAAGTACTTTCTAAATCGTCTGCTATGCAATTTTCAGGAGGAATTGATTCCGCCAAAAAAGTGTAACCCACTAATGTGGGTTCACCCTACCTTATAGCAATATCTAATTAAAATTCACAATGGACAACTGCCCATAACGCATGAACTAATAGATAGCATCTTGTATATGTCAATACAGTTCTGATGAAGCGCATCAACTATCTATCTCAATGGAAGATTCCACTTATTCTTCTAAACTATGATCTGAAGCAAAAAAAACATGAATCTAATACCTCCAAATACTTCTTAACAATATATGCAAACCACATCAATAGATTTGTAATATAGAAGAAATGTGGAGAATAAATCTCAACACCACTACATTGAAAGCTCTTTAACATCTACAATAATAACTCACTCATGACAACATAAACATGTTGACATCAATGACAATATCTATACATCAACCAACTACTCATTCTTCTCAAACTTGTAACATACTCAATATGCATTTAGAATTCAAAATTCATTGTTATTATGCATGTGAAATTATAATAATATAATACAAAATGCCCAAAGGCTACACTACTACCATATAGTTTTGTATTCAATTATAATCTAAAATGAAAATACAACAAAATAAAGCACATTGCTACTCCTATTCTACATCTCCCAACACTACATCAAAACTAAGGTCCTCCTCTAAGTCACTACCACTATCATGCTCCACTACATCCAATGGAACCCTAACCAATCCAGGTGGTGTCTCCTCATCAACACAGGCCACATTTTTTGGATCAATGTTCCACTCTAGAGATGGAATCTATAGATATTATAGAGTTTGATAGTCCTAAAGTTAAAGAGAATTATGCATGGCTACAAAATTCTTCAATTTTTTAGAGGTAACTCTAATCCTCTAGATGGAGTGGATAAACCCATATCTAGAGAAATTCCTCTGTACAACAGAGGAATAACCAACCTATGCAAGGAGGAAAGATGCAAGAACCTTCTATTTTTGTCTATTTGTCTCATGTCATGTCCACCATCGAATATGATCTCTTTGATCTAATATATCTCTATGCAAAGTCACGTGATGTTTACTCAATGTTGGGCCACATAGTTGTATATTGTTAAGGAATTATGTATGAAGTATGAAAACTTGCTCCTCTTGAAACATCTTATAAATGGCCTATGTGGACACATCTAACACGTGGATTATCCCATAGAGACACCCTTCCATCCATTTATACATACCATTTTGGATTTAGAGTATGAATTAGCATATGAATGTGGGTGTTCATTATGTTCCACCTCTGCATCACAATGGGCTTGCAATGTTCCCAACTAGGAGGCTACCAATTTCCAATGTATAACATGCATTGTTATGCATCCAAAACAATTCAATTTAAGAAGACAATGAATAATTCATAATACATTTGGTAATTAACATATTTAAACCTCGATTCCTTACTTTTAGTGTATTTAATTAATTACACTTGATTTTTTAAAGCCTACTTAGTCATCCATATGTATTTGACACTTGTTCACACAAATTGTCATCATATAAGAGTCATCTAGAGAGGTGTCCATTACATTTCAACACCTCATCCTAATTCCTTGGATAATTTTCCCACCATTCTATTGCTGAAGTAGTCCAGCCCACATTTTTGTATGGACAACGTGGAAGGGCTGAAAAAGACCATTCATAGTCTACAGGACCTGCTTATAGAGGAGGAAGGAGCCAAAAAAAGAGTATCGGTGATGTGGATTCTGCATCCCACACGTGGAAGAATCTTTCGGCCGCTACTTTGAGATTGTCCCGCGGTCACTGGGAGGAAACCTCGGCTCAGTTGCAAGGAGTTCTCGGCTTCTTTTGGGCGTGTCTCTATGTTTCGACCCCCGTGGTCCGTCTCAGCTCTCTGTGCACGGGTGTGGAGTTTGAATGCAGGCGACGCCCGTTAGTATTTGTCAACCAGATCTCTGTTCGCAATTCCCATGAGCAAAGGGGGAAATTTTAGCTTCTCCAACGGAAGTGCAAGGGCTCTCATCGGATTCGTTACCGGGTGATCTTTCGTGCTCCACACGGGCAACGAAAGGCTCATGGCCTCTCTAGCGTCAAAAGCACTGAATCGGGTGGAATCTGCAATGAAAAAAATCATCCTCTGCGTCTACCACCACGGCTTCAGAAAAGCTTCGATTTCGAGAAACCTAGCGTATGTTTCAAAAATTGGGGGTCCTCGAAACCTTTGTCACCACGGTCATCGTTGTTGGAGGGGTGTGGGATGTGTTTTCGTCCTATTTCCCGGCGATAAAGGGGGCAGAAAATATTTCTAAAAGCTCCTAGTAATCCTTATTTCTATTATTGTTTTTTCCCTTATTAGTGTTCATAGGCAAAATAATTTATGACAAATAATTTTTTAGAAAATTTATCAAAGAGTATTTTTGAAACAAAAATCTTTTGGCCATAACTTTTACTAGGCAACTTGAAATTGAGTGTCATTCTTTGCAAAAGTGGATGTTTTTCATCATGAATTTTTTAACCATAGCCACATGCTCATAATATAAAGTGTTATTTTTATGATTTTTTGGAGTGGCATAATACAATATTTTCTATAAAGTGTCACACTAAGAGGCATATAAAAACATAATCAAGGGGGGACTACCAGGTGTTAGTACAGTAATGCTTCGTTCAATGAAGTAGAATCTTCTTTTAACATGTATAAAATATACTTATTGTTTTTTTATCTCTCATATAGGGCATTGATTCAGTGGACCAGTTTGAGGTTCAAGTACTCCTCATCAAAAGTATTATCTGCATCATCAACTTCACAGAGTTTGATCAACTTTGTTTACACTAGTTGATTGGTGTCATCTTTTCACTCATGCAATAAAACTTGATCCACATATCATGAAAACATATCTTTATTAGTCAGGACTTGTATCTTTCATGTCCACCTACATAGTGTACATCATTGGTAAAGTTTACAACTTCAACATGCTTCAGAGCTCTTCTCTTCTTATCTCTGTTTTGGGGGATAGTTTTTTCCCACTGGGTTTTCTATCTCTCTCCCTTTATGAGATATTTCATTCAAAATGAGTACCTTATCTAGTCTTGTTATCGAGGCTCAACTTTCTTGTCCTCCTAAGATATGCTTAAGCGAGGGGGGGTGTTTGTGTATTTTTTAATTACACTTAGGTTTTTTAAGACTACTTAGTCATCCGTGTGTATTTGACACTTATTTACACAAGTTGTAGTCATCTAGGAGTGATATAAAGAGGTGTTGATTCCATTTCGACACCTCATCCTTGTTCCTTGGGTAGTTTTCCCACCACTCTAGGTTGAAGGACTTCATCGCACTTTTTGTGGAGCCACTCTCACATGTATACTTGTTGTTTCCATTATTCAATGGATCAATTAATACAATGTAGTCATTGTTATTGTGCCGATTATTATCTCTCTTAGATTCTAGAGAAATATACACTTCTCTCCTAAATGCAACCCTACAGAGATTGTGGATTTACTTTTCATAAGGCACCTAACACCAATCTATAATAGGTTCCCTCAAGACCATAGGATCTCATCCCTATCCTATCTTGGAATTCACCTATCCTTTTACCTCTCCCTACAGAACACCAAACTTTACTCTAAGAAGCTATAAAAATAAAATTAAGAAAAAAACTATATATATTATCGTATATATACTTGCTTACTGCCATCCTTCCGTAATACATATTACAATCTTCTCATTCCCCTCCCATTCTAATACCTTCTTGCAATATCTTAATTCCTATTCCATGATATCGATATGAGAGGGATAAATCTTATTTTTATATCTCTAAACTGAATGGATGGCATACACATCATGTCTATCCTTTTCCAAGGATTGCACCCTCTCAAAATGATAACTAAATTGTTTGTAACCAATCAACCATATCCTTTTAGGACTACGTAAAACTTCTATCTTGTCTCAATATTAGTAAGTTCACTTAGTTTGACCTTAATAGCACTTCCTGGTTTCTCATAATCTAAATAACTCCTTCATAACACCGTAACTATCCCTTGCATGTTCTTCTTTGGTAATGAAATAGTCGGTTCACAGATTTATTCCTTGCTCAGTGGGTTCAGCCACGTCACCTTATGGTTTAGCCTTAGTCGATAGTTTTATATTATCGTTGCCTACTAATAATATTGACTATCAGGGAATATTTGGCGAAAGCCTTGTCAAAGTCTTTATCAATATCTATTTGCCGTAGCTAGAGATTGTCCGTCTATTGTAAATATTATGATTTGCTGGGCAAAATACCGTGTTTATATCTTCTTTGGACTACATCGTTTCTAAGGAGAATCAATCTATGCGAATCAAGTATGATGGCCAAGGATATATCATATTCCAATGAATGTGGACACGTATATTTCCTCATCCAAATAAATATATTGACTCTTAGTTAAGGCTTATTATTACAATAGTATCTTATACTTGGCTTTAACTTATTCAATAAATTTTGCAAAGCTTATTAGAAATTCATCTTGATACTTACAGAGTCTCTATAATGCTTACTCCATCGTTGTCTCACCCTTACAATTAGGTTGGAATGCTTCTATAAACATATATTGTATATTGATTAATATATTTGTTTGGCCTGTCGCTTGAGCACTTATATTATATTATTATTTATTTATTTATTTTTTTTTAATTTATTATTTAATGAATTTTCTTTTTACAAAAAGGGATGTCACAGGGCCTAATATGTTAGTCATATAACTCAAAGCAGGATCCCTAGTCAAGATTGTTTTCTTTATCTTCCTAAGCATATTGTCAGATGTCTCAAATATTTCTCCAACACTAGGAGAGCGTGTATCTACAAATCTAATGACATCTATAATGGGTGAGTCGGTAGAGAAAAGATACCTTCAAAATATAAATAAAAGGTTCAAAATAATTACAATTAGACATTTAATATGAAATTCCGCAATCTAATATTAAGTTCTACATAAAATCAACAACATATTGCCTCACTATGCTCCACCAATTGTCACCCAAGGATCATTTTTTTTACTGATATTCCTTGAGGAGAGCTTGCATTCAGTATAGTATGTTGCATACCTTGTCTCAATTGGTTTGAGGAAATCTTTCTTTGGAAGCAACTAAAAGAGAGAAAGTGATGTGTGGTAGTTGCAAATGAACACTTGGAGCTCTCCAACCTTTGCAACAACTTGCTTCACCTTGTAGATATCTTCCCTATATCTTTCAATGCATTGTTCAATGCATGAACACAATAATGGGCCAAAAAGATGTCCTTGTAAGCACACTCCACTATCAAACTAACTAATTTTCACACATCTATTGAATTTTTTTATCACCTATGGGTATATGCAGGATCATGGTATGCCAAACCAGGCCCTTAAGTGGCAATGAAAATTCAGAAAATCAGGTTTAGGATAGTTGACGTAAATATTTGAACAAGTTATCATTATATAAAAATGTGTAAGAAGAGAATCTGTAGAAAATTGAATTTAGTTTCTTTTCTACAAGCCATTTAAAAAAATATATATATTCTATATGGTGATATTTCAAATTTATATGCATTAGTATGAAAATTTCGGGAAAAAGATAAGAAGTAGGTGTATGTTTGACCACCTTAAATACAATAAAATGATAATATTTTTTTAAAATATTATAGATATAAGTAGTAGACTCATGTCCAGATGTGATGCATATTTTTTTGTAATCTTTTTCTAAGTAAATAATTAATTATGATTTTTCTACTACAACTTTTCCAGAATATAAAAAAATTTGTGTTTGACCACCTTAACTTAGTCTAAACTTCATCAAATTTTTATTTTTTTATTTTTTTATTGTAGTAGGAAAAGTATAGAATGTGACTCGTGTTTAGGATTTCAAAAATTTTATAGTGTTTGAAAGCTATAGCTATTTTTCAATCATGACTAAAGAGATAAGAAATAGGTGTATGTCTAACCACCTTAAACACAATCAAATGATAATAATTTTTTACTAGATTCTAGATATAAGTAGTAGAATCATGGCTGGATGTGATGCATATTTTTTTGTAATTTTTTTCCAAGTAAATAATTAATTATGATTTTTCTTCTACAACTTTTGCAGAATATAAAAACTCCCGTGTCTGACCACCTTAACTTTGTCTAAACTTAATCAAATTGAATTTTTTTTATTTTTTTCTCATAGTAGGTGAAGCATAGAATGTGACAAATGTTTCATATTTAAAAAATGTTATACCATTTGAAAGTTATAGATATTTTTTAATCAGTCTACCAATTAGGACTTCTTTTTCACATCGCCACTTTTTGGCATACCATGATCCTACACATACCCCTATATAATATTATTAAACCCAATCTCCTTTATGCTATCTCTTAAAATGATAGACTAGAAATCTACATATTTACACTTTGCTAAATACTCCATGACTTTTAGAAATTAGCAACCTGCATGAGATGTGATAACGATATTAATGAGTAGCTGATGTCATACAACAGTCCACATGTCCACTATAATTTCTTAGCAACCTTTCCTTACCCAATTCTTCCTCATATCATTGAACAACTGATTAACCATTTAATATCCTTTGTCTAGGAGGGTAGTTCATAGCTTATGATAACTAGGGGGTATGAATAAGGGATCAAAAGTGGCTATATCTTTCACCACTTATTTGAGATAAGAGGAAATGACCACAAGAAATGGGATGGTAGAAGAAAAATATGAATTTAATAATAGAAGACTTTGTAGCTTCTCATACGTGCACATTACATATAACTTCATCCAATGCTCCCCTTTAACCATCACTCATCTTCCTCTTTCCTCTTGTTTTAACATGGCTACTACCAATAGTGGGCAGAATGGGTCTAGATGATAGTACACTTATAAAAGATGGTGTTTGTATTAGTAAACCTTGTATCCCTATTTCAGCTTCCATGTGTAATCTATGGCTCTTTATTCTCTCATCTTCTGTTACTTCTGGACAAGCTTTAACCCTATGACATGCAACAACCAAATAAATGAGTTTTCACCCTTATGTATTTGCCTCTGAAGTCATCGAAACAAAAATGAAATTCCCACACCATACTCCCCCTCAATTTTCTATGCCTTGGTGTAACATATTTAAGAAGAGCATTTTCTTGTTGAAAGGGCCCTTTGCATATTTTCTTATGATTTTTGAAGGCCACTTAAAATATCTGGGTTTCTATCCACTACTAGCCCCAACACTTTCAACTCTATTTTCACCACCAACATCCACTTCATTCTCGCTATTACCACCATCATCACTACTACTCTTTTTATTTTAGAGAGAGAGAGAGAGAGAGAGAGAGAGAGAGAGAGAGAGAGAGAGAGAGAGAGAGAGAGAGAGAGAGAGAGA
>MU223968.1:688437-725390 GCA_018584345.1 Thuja plicata | reverse complement strand
AGAGAGAGAGATTTAAAAGATTTATATCTATAAAAATATAAAAAGTTTAATAGAAACAATTGAAAAATATGGTCCACTACCCAAGAGGTTCAAAAAAATTTCCCATTCCGGATCAGGAATCAGGTAACAAGGAGGTGCCCAACTGCTTGAAATTGTATTTGAACAAGGGGAAATCTTCTTAACATAGTCTTCCTCTTAGAGCATAGCAAAATGATTCCAGGTGGGAGCACAAACCCCCATCTTCTGTGAATTAGTTCCACAAAACCGTGAATTTTCCACAAGCATCCCATATTTAGTTTTGTTTTAAAATGAGTTTTGCACGCCCAGTCTTGCATAGTTGTAGAGAAGAACTATTTCATTTAATACACTACTCTCTAAACTAGGATGTTTTTTGATCCTGTGATTCCGCACCAAGTGTTAGCCTTCTAGAGAATCCTTGAAATTTGATTGAGGAACATCCATAGTCGTGGTTTCCTCATCTTTCATGCAACATAAGATATTAGAAACCCCATTTGCAATGAAATCTAGATGCTTAAGATTTTTCTTATGAGGTGCAAAGTGATAGATTTTGGCTTGTTCCTGTCGAAAATGATTTTAACCTTAAAAAAAACATGGTTTCCCAGTTCGCTTAGCGCTTCAAAAGAATTTCTGACCTTGATCATGCCTCACACATGTTTAATTTTTGAAGAGAGCGCCACCTGATTTTTAGTGTTTGCCACCTTATTCGCATGCAGAGGAGGAGAAGTGCGAGCCATTTAGTCACATTGGATTAATCGATTTAAAAAAGAATACATGGGATTAATTTACTCGGGTTGGATTAATTGATTTTAAAAACAATTAATTTACTCCGGTTGTATCAATTGATTTTAAAAACAATTTAAAAGTACTCAGGTTAGATTAATTCATTATAAAAACAATCCATGGGATTCTTGCCTCTGATCTCAATGACAGATTGCCCAAATTATCTCATGAAGTCGTAAAATAAAAAAAAGGCCTGAACTCTTTCGTCGGATAATGTATGTTGTGCACATTATTCTTGAGAATGTTTACAGAGACTTTTTTGTTTATATGTAAAAGTGCAAAATATTTGTTTTTGAGTTTGTTGTGGTTGGTGATACATGTTTACAAGAAGAAGACATCCATTCAGGTTTAATCAACCTACATTTTTAAAGAAAAATCAATCAATTGAAACAAGAGCAAATAGATCATATAATGAATCTATTTGAACGACGATTCAATCTTATGGCAAAAAACAATAATAATTATGATAAAACTTAATTATAGTCAACATTAATAATAAAAATGAAGGCCACAAATTAATTGTCCAGTGTAGTGAAAGAATGATGATGTGATGGCATATCCATGTTGCATATAAGAAATAATTAGTTTAGTTTTATGGAAAATATATTTAAAATATCAAATTCTAAAAAATGTAATATTCAGAACAAGATCTATCAACACTTCGAAAATCTATTAAATGATTTAAATATCATTGTAAAGTACTCAGGTTGGATTAATTGATTTTAAAAACAATCTGATCTCAGAGGCGGATTACACAAATGATCTCATTAAGTCATAAAATCAAAAATGGTCTGAACGCTTTCGTCGGCTAATGTATGCTGTGCAGATTGCACAAGAGATTTTTCCTCACTCGACCCACATATCGCCTGTTCTTCTTCTGCAATTTTCTCCTTAACCAGTCTATTACGTTCATCATTAGTAGCTTCCCCACCTTCGTCTGATAGCAGTTTCTCAGCCTCCTCAAATATTTGATTGTTATTATTACGGAAGTATCTTTCGGGAACGACGTCGCAGGCGGAGCCAACCCTAATGGCAGCTATTCGAACAGCCTCCTGTGATGGATTTCTCTCTACATTTGACACCTCAAAATTGAACTTCGAGTCTGGGAAATTGAAAGTCTTTGCGTTGGGCCCTCGGAGACACAAGAGCGGTGTCATAAGCTCGAGCTGCAGCTTCAGCATTGAAGTACGACCCCAGTGATATGCGCGATCTCTTTCCTGATCTGATCTCAGCTACATATTTTCCCCATTTCCTCTTTCTCACGCCTCTATATCTCACCTCTTTCTCTGCATCTTCTCCAGAATTCGACATAAAGCTTCGATTTTACAGATTACCAAACTATGTGATGTTTGAGCAAAATCTGGAAGGGCCAGTTATTTGTACCGCGTGGTTATCTCACGTGAAAGAAACAGATGGGGAAATGACACGTTAACCTCGTGCTGTCGCGTTTAACTTGAGGCGAATGAGCGTCCACGTCTTCCGGGATTGGTAATGCACCGTCCACGGTGTACTATTGTGGTCGGCGCATGGCATTTTATGTTTGAAGTCTGGACAGCTTTCATCTTTAAAGGCCGTGTGTGTTGAATATAATTAATAACAGCTAATTAAACTGAACAAGTAGACACCGTTCCGCACACTATTTTTGACGGGAGGTTTCCGCCACAGTATGGGTCGCGACTCGTAGTCAAAATTGTTTTCAACCAAACAACAGCTGTATGTTTTGAACATGTCAAAGCAAAGTTTGTGTTGAACATGCCAAAGCAACGTTTGTGTTGAAAATGTCGTTATATTAAAAATTGTTTCAGCCCATTCTCTTCGCCGGTTTCTATACAGTGGCAGTATGGATGGTGAGAATTCGTATACATACAAAAGATTTTCTGACCATTACAAACGCATACCGCATACTAATGCTCATTAGTTTCAATTGAAGTCCTCGCTGGGAAATGAATTGAAACGGACAACAGCTGATGGTTCAAGTGGATCTCTTCTTTTCACTGCAGATACGTTGGCTACAGCTTATTAATATTCTTTTTCCATTCTAATTTCCTCAATAGCGAGCGATCTTTGTATTTGCTTGCCTCTCAACAAATCGCAAGCCAGTTCACATTCTCAGAAGCTGTATTTAGCCATTTAGAATTTTGTTAGTTTACCAATAGAGAGAAAAAGATATTATGCTGTAATTATGCACATCTTTGGCCATTTAGAATTTTGTTAGTTTCCTTCTTAATTTTGTATTTAGCTGTAATTATGCACATCGCCCATCTTCGATTACAGGCATTGTTTATTTGAAGAACATCTTTAGCAGATGGTTTTATATAACATGTTTTTTATTAAGTCAGTAATGAGAGGGCGCGATCCCATTATAGAAAAGCAGACATTAAGAAATAACACTAGAACCCCTACTTTGGGTCATTATAGCAAAAAGTAAGCAAAAACCCGTCAACAACAAAATTAATGAAAAATAACAACTAACAACTTCAGGAATCAACCTACAATTACTACTAACATAATTAATAGTATCATAACCTATCAAAATGCATCTATGGAAGTTTATGTTTTTCAAAATACTAATAAAACCAATAGAGTTCCCTCTTATGAAGTTCCAATGGTTCAGATTCTAGTAACTATGTTGTAACAAAAAAAATAATGAGCAACTGTCTAAAACTGTCATAATATTAAAAAAAAAAAGTATCATCAACGATAGTATAACAAAAAACTAACAAACTTAGCTATCTCTAAAATTGTCAATTCTATCCCAGTTCTTGGAAAGACTGTTGAGTGTGCTCTGCCAGTCTCCGATGTCTTCTTCTTGCTCTTCTTCCTCACTATGCTTCTCCTCTTTCTTTTTCTTCATCGCTTTCTTGATTATGCTTTTCTTGGCGACCACTCCAAAAAGAGTCTTTTTCGTAAGGCCACCAATAACCTTGCCGAGAGAGGATATGGAAGTGTTGAAATGTTCCTTGGTAGTGATAGACATGCTAGAAGAACCTTCAAGAGCCATGAGTCTCTTATGCAAGTCATCAATTTGATTTTGGAGATTACGGGTATCATTTTTATTACCCGGATCAAGGAATAGAGGGTTGTTCTCCAGAATGTCATTCCTAGCAGGAGTAGGGTTGCACATCATGTTCACAATATCCCCTAATTCACTAAAATTCACCGTGATATCCACTGATTTTTCCTTCCCTTCCTCCCTAAGCTCTTCTTCTTCCTCAACATAATCTTCATCTTCAAAGTTCTCTGTGGAATCTTCCTCTTCATCTAGTTCATACTCAAAATTAGTTTCTAGAGCCACCTCCCCCATAATTTCCTAATCATTGCTTTCCTTATTGAGAAGGCAGGCTGACCTCCTCTAACAAGAGCTACCCTCATATTTTGGTTCGTCAACATTTTCAATTCCCTCTTGAACATCTTCCTCATTATCAACATCAATAAAGGGAATCAAATTTTTAACTTTTTACTCATTTTTTAAGCTTTTGAAGGACTTTTTTTGGTGGCAGAGGGCTTTCTTTTCAAAGGGGTGGTATCAAGAAGAGCCTCTTCAAGAGGGATGTCTTCATCTACGACCTTAGAGTTTTTCCCTTTTTTTCTTCCCACTAGGGTTGGGTTTTTTCCCACTAGGGTTGATATTTTCAAGAAGTGGGTTGCTTTCAATTATCGTAATTCGATAGAGCTTTTAATCGGCTTCAGATTTTGGTTTTTCTTATGTTGGGGATACAATAAGAGACAACTAAAGAATGGGTATTTGTTGAACTTATGTTGGTAAAGGGTACGGATAAGGCCCAGGTGTAGTGGAGGCGATGCACCCTTAGTAATGCTACTACTCAAAGACAAGAAGAGGAAAATGGAATATTTATCCTATGACGATTCCTAATATTATTGAGGATAGGAAAGTGGTACCCATGGAAGGCGGAGTACCGATCTTCAAGGGTGAATTAGTTCATCTTATAGAAAAAATCAAAGCATAAGGGGGGAGGGGGAGGGGGGTAAGGAGAATTTATCATACCAATTCTTGTTGGTTACCACTACCAATTATTTTAGTTCTTAAAAAAAATCTTCATACAAAGATTGTAATCTCTAGAGCTTTTCTTCTTGACTTTATCACCTCTACATTTTAACCTTAAAGCCTTAGTGATCAATTTTGGAGTCACACAAAACTTGACACTACCAATGGTAATGTTTCCTTGATTGTATGAGTTGCATAACTTCATCCATAACGTGTCTTTGTAACACTTTATTTCTTGGAAGTACAATGTAAGACCAACTTTGCTAAAAAAATCCCATAGAATTCAGTTTTGCACCAATTCTCTATAATCCTTTGTTCAGAGAGCTTAAGAGGCCCATTCATTACTATCACCTTTGAGATATTCAACTCTAGATCAGAAGTGAACATTAGAGGCCCACTCTTACCAATTTTAGAATACAACAAAAAGGTATTTTTTTTCACTCTTTTTACCAGAGAGAAAATGAAGCTTCGCTAACATAAAACACTTTTTCCATTAAGAGTAACAAATAGGTTTGATATTGTAACCCATCATCATTGCACGACATATTTGGTTTCTATGAGATATATTGAGAATTGTTTGGACTGTTGAAAGATAATACCCATTAAGGGTGTCTTTGAAATTATCATTGATGAGAAAGCCAATATCTTGATCATTAATGACACACTCATTATTTTGAGCTTGTCAGCTAATTGATTGGTAGTGCCAAGTTGGTTTCCAGCTGGTCTCATGGTCGATGTGATTGTACTTTAAGTATATGTGGTAATTAAGGCCTTTAGCGTTGCCCATATAATTTAGAGCTCTTCTAAAAAAAAAAAATTTGTTTAAGAAAGTCAATGAGAGGTCCACCATACTAGCCTTTAAACCACTTCTTATTTCTCTCTTTGGGTAATTTCTCCTTCGCATGTCATTATAAATCTTCATAGGCTTTATATTATTGTCTGGCTTATAATTCAGCTATTTATAATTCATCCAAACTTCTCATAAGACCCACCCCTGAATAAACAACACCCAAGTGTTAATTCTGACCAAAGATATCATCATAAACATGGTTGACTATCCCATCTCTCCTCTCATTACCAAGGATTTATTTAAGCTTCTTGGGTCACTACTCAAAATTATTATAACACCATTCTTAATTATTAAGGCCAAATTGGTCACAAAGTTAGCATTATTGTTTCTTTCCCTCAAAGCGTGGCTAATCTCATATTGCCTTAAGGTGGAAGGCACTATTTTACATTCCTACAAAATATGACTTTATATAACATGTTATTTGTATAAGTTTGGATATTTCTCTAGAATGAATCTAAACTTTAATTGAATGAAATATATAGGGACAAGAGAAGTGAGTAGACTAATATTCTATCTTTTTGTCAAAGGGAGGCTTTGTGTGAGGCTTTGCCTCTTGGTTGACTATCTCTGGTGTAGTTCTTTTGATGTAAATTGATACTTTGTCTCCTCTATTATTAATACTAAAAAGGGATATTAATGTTTCCGTAGGTAGCTAGACAGACATTAAAATTCTTGAGTGTAGCTATGATTTTTTACCGTGGTTTGCAAATAATTCAAATTTCTCTAGTTATCACTCAGATTCTTTTTTATTAGTGGGATGCAGAGATATCTCTGGATGTTGGCATAGAATATGGGGTTTGCGAGTCATCTATTTACCCTTCAAAAAAGGTCTCAAATTTCTCCCCTACAAGGGGAGATGATATGAATCTTGCTTCTTTGTTTTCTTTGCACCAATAATCATTGCTGCACGATAATGGCATGGCTCACAAGACTAGTTGGTTTTCTAGATGCACTCTAGTCTTAACACCAATACTTCCTCGTATGCCATCCACGTAGTTCCACTTCAACAAAAAACTGGAGGCAAAAACTTTTGCTCAGAGAATATTCTTTGTAATAGACTAGAGGTAGTTAGAAATGAAATGTATTAATGACCTCTATCTTGTTTCATTTATTGTAGTTATAAAAGGAATAAAACAACCATTTTGTAGGAGTTCTAGTTTTCATTCGTAGGAAATGTAAAGGTAGTGAAGTGCATATGATAGAGGTGTTATTCTAATATTAGAGTCATCTTTATTCTCTTCCAAGGCCTCTTCTATAGACCTAATAGGGATTCCACTTAACCCTAATCCTAATGGCAAGACACCGAGTTATTTACCCTCCAAAGCCTGAGCCTCTCTACCAATAGGATCTTTAGTACTCACTGAACCTTACACAACCAGATTCCACTAGATCATGCAAACACACTTCCAGTTCTTTTCAAAATTGAACTCATCGCATTTTGGTCCATTTGACACAATTCTTGAAGACTAGAATCAGTCATTCATCCAACCACTACTCAAGTTCCTAAAAACAAGGAATAGGCCTTATGGCTTCTTGTAGCCCTATTCAAGCTCAAAAACTAGATTAACTCACAAAGTTGGCAAAGAACCTCCAAAACTATTATTGGATCTAGATTCCCATTATTGAGGTATAAAATATTTATAGGGTTTGGGTGACCCAAGTCTTCCGTACAAAACCTTAAAACCTTTAGGGAATGTGTCCTTAAAAGTAGGGCTAATAGTCTAGTCTGAACCAAATCTACTTAAAACCTTGTTATATGGATTCAATGGTTTCCTCCTTTCTTTGATATTCTTTTCACCTCTCATACACCATCCTCAAATAACTGGTTTACAAATTTGAATTAAATCACGCATTCCACAATACATTGTTCTTCATTTTCCCTAGCTGAGCTATTGCCAAGCTCGGCTAGGGAAAAAGCTCTAAACTCAACCCTAGCATCTATGCAATTAAAACCAAAATAAAATATATTTAAAATGATTCCTCTTACTTTCCATATAGGCCTATTTTACATGCCATGGAAGGAAGAACCCTGAGGTGCCATTTTCCTATGTAGAGTCCAAAATGGACCCGTGAACAAAAAACAAGAACAAAATTTTAATTACAACTATAAAATGGAATTACAGAGCTAAACCACTACACATAGAACACTGAAACAAATTGTAGAAATTAATTACATTATTTTTTTTCTTAATTCAATCTATCTGAGCTACTTTCAAAAAGAAAACACAAAAACTATGACTTTTCAGAATTCTGTCATTATTCATTTACTTCAAAATGAGATCAAAATTCCAACCCTTGGACAATGGCAAGGAAGTCCATAAATAACCTTCCTCTATCTAGGGTAACCATTTGAATTGATCAGAAACCAATTTTTGGCACAAAGCAACTTTTTGCCAACCGTTGTCAAGCAACTTTCAAAAGTTGCTAATGTTGCTTGAGCAACTTTTACATCTTTTTGCATTTTTGACTTTTCAATCTTCCACCTCCATGGATGGATTAAAAATGGTCTAATGGTCTAATATCATGTATTAAGACTCAAAACCACCTGTAAATGTCCCCCTAAGCATCTGGGTTTCCCAACGGAAATTTTTTACTCATTTTGTCAAACAGGTATTACAAAGGTCACTAGGACCAAAACCACAAAAAACCCAAGCACATCACTACTAAACTATTTTAAAACCATCCTAAAATTCCCTAAACTCCTTAATCAAATAAAATGAAACACAATACAACAAAGAGAATGAATTTCACCCTAGGTGCTCATGCACAAGTTTAGCATAGGAATAGAGCTTAGCTTTCAAAGAGTATGTGAGTTCATGTATCAATTTCAATCAGTTTTACTAAAAATAATGAAGGGAATTAAAGATTTGTCTCTAGATTGTGTACTTAGTCTTTATATAAAGTTAAAAAATTAATGATATTTCCAATTTGTCATTGAAAACTCTTTTGCAACTATGTTTTTTGTGTATGGGTTTCCTTCAAGGAAGGAATTAAATGTTGCATACACATTACTATGAGATTGAGAAAATGAAAAGGATGCGAAAGCATAATTTTAAAGTTGTTCAAATGGATTCATTTGTGTAAGGCGTGAATGTTGAAGTTCATCTAATTGGAGTAATCTTTGTTATATGAATGTACTTATGATTTGATGCAGCTTGACTCTGTGCACTTTGGATTAGGCGCTTATCTAATGAAGTTTCCATAGTTTATCTCAGATATCATTCAAATTCAAAATAATCTTTATTTTATTTCATAAGAGTATATTTAGGCTAGAGCTCATTATCAATGATTTTTTAAAGATGTAATGAGATAATCCTTTGAAGTGATGAAATCTGAATACTCATTATGTCATATATTTATTATCCAAAGTGCGTTTATATTACATAAAGGTTTCAAAAATAATAATTCCCTCCTTAGTTAGTGGATCTCAAAATGAATAAGGCTTTATAACTTGTTAATGTTACATTTCCTTGTTTTCAATTAGTAAATAGAGTTGGACATGTTTTCTGAGTTTTTCAAACCTATATACGAAGTCTTCTAAATTTTACCTTGGATTGAAGGTAGAAAAAAAGCACTTACACACCCTTTGATGCCCATTCATCACTTGTAGAGAGAAGATGGAGAAATATATATATTTGTTTTCATTTCTAATTATCATTATCCAAAAAATCCTACTTTATTTAATTTTGATAAATATGCAATAGAAACTCTTTTAATATAGTCTATCATATATCCTTTGCATTAGAGATATAGTTAATTCAAAGTCACCTTATATCAATTTAACAATTTTTTAATAAGAATCAATGCATACTATGAAGGAATACAAATTCAAATCAAATCTTTGAGTACATAGAAACAGATATTATAGGATAAATAAAAGTATACATTATGTTAATAATAGATGAATCCCAACTATCTCTGCCAGAGAAATTTGTTTATCCCATGTCTCTCCATATTATTTATTGAGACACCTTAAAATGTTGCCCAAACTTCTATTAACACCTCAATCTGCCAATCCGTTTGTGGATGATATGAAAAACCAAAAGATAGGTTGGTTCCAAGATTCTGCAAAAAGGTCTTCAAGAAATGGCTCATAAAATTTGAATCTCTATTCGATACAATACTCAAAGGTAATGATGAACTAAAACTAATTATATGTTTGAAGTCATTTGTTGATATTCAACCGAGTTGTAGAAGTGATGATAAACATTATCAGTTATTGTATTGTCATTGATGTCAACTAATTTGAGTGATATTATGGTGGAAAAAATTTGTTATGTATTGAAGATCTAGAACAAACAACGTTTATGTGGTCAGTAAAATGAAGAGTTTTGTATACACAGAGAGATAGTAATAGCTGAGCAATATATAGTGTATATTGAGGACAGTGGCAACCAACCAAGGGATTGCCGACACAACACGATTAATACTAAGATCAAGAAATTAATTCTAATTGAGGCCAACTAGGATAGTGAGCTGGCAATTGATAATTTTGAGGTAAAAGATTAAAAAAAATTATTTGATCAAACGTTTATGAAAATTCAGTGAAGATAAGATGACAGAGATTGAAACATGTTTTCAACACAACTGTCGAGGAAGGATTAAGGGCAAAACTGAATGATAGGGATTAAGCGGCAAGATCTGAAGGATGAAAATTAAATGATACATGATGTCTATATAAGAGACAAGAGATTCATTTATGAATCATGTTGACAGATGTTGAAGCATGCATGCAAATTATATGCATGACTAGCCAAACTAGTTAAGGACATAACCAAGCATTTTCTGTAGACATAACCAAGAAAATAGAGCAAAGATCATTACCGAGAAGAACAAGTATGAAGTATGAGATGAACTAAAGAAGTACAAATTGATCAGAGGTATTATGTACTTAGAATAGATCTTAATATCTGCAAATCAGAGTTGTATTTGAATCATATCATTACTGTACTAGTTTAACCATTGTTACAGATAAATCTCTTAACTGAGTGGGACAATAAGTCCTTATTATAACATTCATAGTATGTTGATTATTTTCTTGTTAACCACATAGTAAATAAATTGTAAAAAGAGAACTGATAGTTTTAAATCCTCTAACAAGGTCACATTTAATAGTGTGCATTGTAACCTTTAACAGGGTTGGATCCTCACCGAGCTCACTTCAGAAGAGTGAAAATATTTTGGGTTACCAGTCCCAGGTGGTTTTTCCTTTAACATGGTTTACACAATAAAATTCTATGTGTCCATGTATATGAATGTTGTGGATTGTTATTTTACTTTACACTTTATTTTATTGACCTAGATCGGTAATCACAGTATTAATTTATTGACACTCAGTAAACACTATTGATGAAAGTTTAAGTTTACAAAAAACATTTTTCACTGAGCTGAGTTTTATATAATTAAATTTGTTTACGTATACATCTGGAGAAATTTGGGACTGTAGGAGAATTTGCAAGGAAATTGATTCTAATTGATTCACCCCCCCCACCTCTCAGTTATTTTAACAATAGGTATCAGAGCTATTGGTTCTTATCAGAGCATACGATGCTTAGAAGAAAGTTTCCAAGGACTTAAGATAAAGATCACAATATGTGTAATAGAGACGCACCAAAGTTTAACAAAGATAAATTCTTGACATGGAAAATCAAAATGAGATTATACCTATTAGGGATTGCAGACAACATTGCAGATTTTTTGGATGATGAATTCATTCTACCTACTAGACCTTTGAAAGTAAATCAGATGAAAGAGAAACATGAGCATGAACTTATCATGGTGTAAATTGATTCTTCACTTACTGATTCTGTATTTGAAGATAACAAGAAATGTGCAACTGCTAAGCAGATGTGGGATCAGCTAACACTAGTTTATGGAGGAGAGGCAAATGTACTAAGAGCCAAAGCTGAAAGTGTTCATGTAAAATTTGATGACATGCAAATGAAGGAAGGAGAAAACATCCCACATTACATTAAATGACTTAAAGAATTTGTGAATTCTATTCAAGGATCTGGAAGAACCATTGATGAAGACACAATTATGAGTAAGATTCTAAGAACTCTATTGCCTATTTATTCTATAAGAGTCTTTACAAAACATGAAATGAGACCAGCACCTAGAAATAAAATTATTGTTGATAGTCTTGTTGGAAGATTGATTTCTTTTGAGCTGAATAACTTTGACAATAGTATTGTACCATCCATGGAATCCACATTTATGTCTACTTTGAAAATTGGTAAATCTATTAGTAAACACATAATAAGAAACAATAGTTATAGTGAAAGTGATGCAAAGGAGCTTGATGAACTTGAAGCTTTAATGGTTAGAATATTGCACAAAGTTAAAGGAAGATATAAAGGTGTACTACCTTTGATATGCTTTAACTGTAAAGATATTGGCCATTTTGTTGCAAGATGCCCTAACAAAAAGAATGATGATGGAAATGATAGATCTAATGACAGAAAGGATGATTAAGAATTCAGAAGCAACCAACAGTATGATAGAAGAGATAACAGAGATTAAAAAAATAAAGGTAAGAAAGCTTGTTACATTATTGAAGATAAAGTTAATGACAATAGTTCTCACAGTGATGAAGATATTGAGACAGTGTTTGTAGCATTGAAAGATGATTCATATGAGGATGAAAGGTATCTAGAGATAGCACTTATCTCTGAAGTTAGTAAACATGACATATGGGTTATTGATAGTGGCTGTACACATCACATGACTAGTGACAAAGGAAAATTTGAAATTCTCGAATATAATGATAGAAAATCACTAAGAATGTGAAATGATAGACCATGTCAAGTGAAAAGAAAAGGTACTATTATGATGAACAATCAAATCAAATGTGAAAATTCTTATTGGGTAAAAGGACTTAACTACAATCTATTGAGTGTTTCACAGTTGAATAACAAAGGTCACCGAGTTGCATTTGAGAATAGAAAACCAAAAATTTATGTTGGAAAAGGAAAATTGATCGGCATTGGTGAATAATCTAAAGGTAACCTATTCTATCTTTACACAGCTGAAACTACTTGTTTATTGGAAAAGAATGAAGATATATGGCTATGACATAAAATATTTTGTCATGTAAATTTTGACAACATGGCTAAGATTAGTAGAAAAAGAAAAGGTAGAGGCTTACGGAGCTTATCTAAACAAGACCATGTAATGTGCAAAAAATGTCAAATGGGTAAGATGTCAAAATCGAGTTTCAAGAGAAATAAATTCTCATCTAATGACATTTTGGAGTTAGTTCATACAGAATTATGTGGACCAATGAGAACACAAAGCTATTATGGAGATAGATATTTTATTTTATTTTTTGATGACTACTCTAGGATGATGACTATACTGTTCCTATAAGAAAAATCTGAATTATTTAAGTTGTTTAAGTGGTATAAAGCTAAACTGGAAAAAGAAACTAATAGAGATTTGAAGTGTTTGAGATATGATAGAGGAGGTGAATTTATTTCTGATGAGGTCACTAACTTTTATAATGAGTATGGAATCAAAAGACAAGTTTATGCACCGAGGACACCACAACAAAACAAGATTGTTGAAAGAAGAAATAGATCAATTCTTGATTGTGCCAGGACATTGATGATTGAGAAAGGAGTCACATAAACATAGTGGAGAGAAGTAGCTAGCACAACAGTTTACACACTGAACCAAGTAAAACTAAAGAAATATTCAAACAAAACACCTTATGAGCTATGGTATGGGTATACAACGAATGTAATTTGTTTTAGAATATTTGGTAATAGGTTTTATATTCTAAAAGATGAGAGAAATGGAAAATTTGATTCAAAAAGTGATGAAGGAATATTTCTTTGTTATTCTACTAAGATTAAAGCTTACAAATGTTTGAACAAGCCAACTAACAAAATCATTGAGAGTACAAATGTGAAAGTTGATGAATTTGCTAAGCTAAATGATGAGGAAAGCAAGAAAGAACCTGAAGATTATAGTAAATTTGATTACAGGGAAAAACCTAATACTATATCAACACAGATGCCTAGAATTACTAGGTGACATAGTAATGTTAGCAGGCAGCAGATTAATGTCACCGGGAAACAGGTAACACAGACCAAGAATCAAGAAAATAATGAAACATAAGATCATGAACTGGAAGACAATGAAGCTACACAAGAAGATGATGAAGGACCAAGAACTGAACCTATACTTGCTAGATATGTAAAAATACATCATCCACGAGATCAGATCATTGGAGATAAAAGAGAAAGCATATTGACAAGAAGTAAGTTAAGAGATGACACTTGTTTAATTTATGAATTTGAGCCTAAGAATGTTAGAGATGCATTAGAAAATGAAGAATAGTTTATTGTCATGAATGAGGAAATTGAGAAGATACAAAAAAATTAGACATAGACATTAGTACCGAGACCGAGTGATAAAAATATTAGTGGCACAAATTGTTTTTTAGAAACAAATTGAATGAAGATGGGAATGTAATAAAAAATAAAGTAAGGTTGGTTTGCAAAGGGTATGCACAAGAAGAAGGAATAGCCTATGGAGAAAACATTACACCAGTTGCTAGACATGAAGGACTAAGAATACTACTTTCATACGCTGCATATAAAGGATTCAAGGTATATCAACTGGATGTGAAGTTTGCATTTCAGAATGGAATACTGGAAGAGGAGGTATACATTGAACAAGATGAGGGATTTGTTGATCTTGATCAAACACACATGGTATGTAAGTTACACAAAGCTTTGTATGGACTGAAGCAAGCACTAAGAGCATGGTATGAAAGATTGCATTCGTATCTTATAAGTATTGGATTTATTAGAACCAGTGATAAGAACAATTTTTATTTAAAATGAGGAAATGATGATAAGACACTTATTGCTGAAATATTTTTTGATGATATCATATTTGGAGGTAACGATAAATTATGCACTTCATTTGCTGATGAAATGAGGAAATAATTTGAGATGTCAATGTTTGGTTAGATCAAATTTTTGTAGGATTACAAATTTTACAACAAACTAAAGGTACCTACATTACTCAATCAAAATACATCAAGGAAGTACTAAAGACATTCAAACTGGAGGAATCCAAACCAGTCGGAACACCTATGGTGACATGATGCAAAAATAACAAAGGAAGACAAGACTACTGAGGTAAATCAAACCTTGTACAGATCTATGATTGGTAAATTGATGTATGTTGTTCACACAAGACTTGACATAGCACATGCAGTTGGAATAGTAGCAAGATTTTCTTCTAACCCTAGGAAATCCCATATGACCGTTGTAAAAAGAATTATAGATATTTTTTAGAATACGGAGGATTATGGACTATGGTATAAAAGAGAAGGAAATTTTGAATTGAAAATTTATACTGATGCTGATTGTGCTAGGAATATAGATGATAGAAAAAGTACTACTGGTGGAGCATTCTTTATTAGAGAATGACTAGTTACTTGGATTAGCAAGAAGCAAGGATGCATATCTTTGTCAAATTTAGAAGAAGAGTATTTTTCTGCTACTACAAATTGTTCTAACATAGCATGGATAAAACAATTCTTGAAATGAGTGAATGAGGAGATCACCGAACTAGTGGTGATTTATTGTGATAATGCAAGTGCTATAAATATTTCAAAGAAGCCTGTGATGCTTGAAAAGACAAAGCACATATCTATAGAGTATCACTAATTAAGGGAAAAAGTATAAGACAAACAAGTAATACTGGAATATGTACAATCAAAGGAACAACTTGCAGACATATTTATAAAACTCTTACAGAAGGATACATTTGAGTACTTAAGAGGTAGAATAGGAGTTTGTCCCTTATCTACTGTTAACGAAGAAGATTAGGAGGTTGCATCAACCTACATGAAATCAGAATATTAATCATGTTGATGCAAATATGAAATTGACCAACACAGAGATATCAGTACACTGAAAGATACCTACTGCACTGAAAAAAAAATTGAGATATTTTATTTGGCTACTGAAGAGCTACGTATTTTTCTTTTTGGCATTGTTGTCAAAGGGAGATATATATCAATGAAATATCAGGGAGAGCGTTGATCAATGAAATATCTATCCACTCAAGAGAGAAAAGAGAAAGGGAGAGAAAAGACATATCTAATCTACAGAGAGATTCAAGAGCCGAACAATCAAAACTTTAGAGAGAGTCTACACAGTGAGTATTTTGTTTATACTAACACATACTATATTCAAGCTAGGGAGAGCTACATAATTGTTGCAGTTATAGAACATAAGTTTGGTATTTGTTGTGTGGAATTGTATATTGCATATTTATGAACTACAAGTGATTATATGTTTCAACTTATTATATGTTTGAATTCATTTGTTGATATTCAACTGAGTTGCAGAAGTGATGATAAACATTATCAGTTAATGTATTGTCATTGATGTTAACTTATTTGACTATTATTATGGTGGAAAAAATTTGTTATGTATTGAAGATCTAGAACAAACAATTTTTATGTGGTTGGTAAAATGAAGATTTTTTTATAGACCAAGAGATAGTAATAACCGAGAAAAATACAGTGTATACCGAGCACAATGACAATCAAACTCTAGATTGCCAATAAAAAATAGTTCTAATTGACGCTAACTTGGATGATGAGCTAGCAATTGATAATTTTGAGGTAAAAGATAAAGTTTTCTATTTGATCAAACAGTTATGAAAATTCAATGAAGATCGAACAAGAGAGATTGAAATGTGTTTTTAACACAACTGCTAAGGAAGGATGAAGGAGGAAAATGAATGATGGATTTTAAGTGGCAAAATCTGAAGGATGAAAATTAAATGATACATGATATCTATATAAGAGACAGGAGATTCATTTCTGAATCATGTTGACAAATGATGAATAATACATGTGAATTATATGCATGACTGATCAAACTGGTTAAAGACAAAACCAAGAATTTTTTGTAGACATAACTGAGAAAATAGAGGAAAGAGGATTACCAAGCATAACAAGTATGAAGTATGAGATGAATTGGACAAGTTCAAATTGATCAGAGGTATTATGTACTTAGAATAGATCTTATTATCTACAAATAAGAGTTATATTTGAATCAGATCATAACTGTATCAGTTTAACCATTGTTACAGATAAATCTCTTAAATGAGTGGGATAGTGAGTCCTTATTATAACATTCAGAGAATGTTGATTGTCTTCTTGTTTACCCCATAGTGAATGCCTAGTCAAAAGAGAACTGTTAGTTTTAAATCCTCTAACAAAGTCACATTTAACAGTGTGCATTGTAACCTTTAACAGGTTGGCTCCTCATTGAGCTCACTTTAGAAGAGTGAAAATATTTTGGGTTACCGGTCCCAGTTGTTTTTTCCCTTAACAGGGTTTCCACGTTAAAAATCTATGTTTCAATGTGTATGAATGTTGTGGATTGTTATTTTACTTTACACTTTATTTTATTGACCTAGATCGATAATCACAGTATTAATTTACTGACACTCAGTAAATACTATTGATGAAAGTTTAAGTTTACAAAATACATTTTTACTGAGCTGAGTTTTATATAATTGAATTTGCTTTGGTATACAGCTGGAGAAATTTTGGACTGTAGAATAATTTGTGAGGAAAGTGATTCTATCTAATTCACCCCTGTCTCAGTTATTCTAACAACTAAACCATGGTTCCTAACTGCTTCCTCGAAGAAGTGATTTCCTATATAGCATGCATCATGGGTGATTTTCCATGACAAAAAATGGGTCATCTTACTAAATCTATCCATAATCACAAAGATACTATCCTAACCCTATTTTGTCTTAGAGAATCCAACCACAAAGTCCATGCTAAGAAACTCCCAAGGTCTATTTGGGGTTGGAATGGGTTGATATAACCATGCATTAGATGAAGTTCCTTTTTCCTTCTGATAGAAAATACAAGTCTCTATATACCTCTATATATTCCTATTCATTCTAGGCCAATAATACTATCTTTTGACCAACTCTAAGGTCTTACTCACTCAAAAATTTCCACTAAGTGATCCATTATGTTTCTCTCAGATTATGTTCTCTCTCATAGAACATCTAGGCACACAGAGTTTCCCCCCCCTAAACAAAACACCTTCTTGAAGAGTAAAGTCAGATTACTAACCATGTAAATGATTTTGGAAGTCACTACACACACCTTGTAAGTAGCTGAGACGTCCTCATCATGTGGATAAGATTCTTTGAAATATTCTATTCCAATACTCCTTAATTTAATTTCTTGGACAGTAAAAAATCTTCAGCTTAATGCATCTGCCACCTTGTTTTTTAGCCCCTTCTTATACTTTATTGTAAAAGTATAGGCTTGTATATATTTTACCCACTTCATATTCTTGTGACTTAGCTTGTCTTGTGAATTCAGGAATCTTAAAGCTTGATTGTTTGTGTAGACTACAAATTTCATAGGAAGGAGGTAATGTGTCCACTTCCTTAAGGCTTGAACCAATGCATACAAATCCAAGTCGTATGAGGAGTACTTTCTCTTTGAATCACTTAGCTTTTCACTATGGAAAGCCACAAGTTTTTCTTCTTGACTTAAGACTTACCCTATAGCAATATTACTAGCATCACACTCAACAATGAATAACTTCTCAAAACTTCATAGTACAAAGATTTTTTGGGTGTCTATTTTCTTCTTGAAAGTCTCAAAATCTTTGTTACCTTGCTCATTTCACTGGAATTGCTTCTTCAAACCTCCTTTTATGGTGTCCAAGATAGGAGAGCATATCTCTCTAAAATGTCTAATGAACTTCCTATAGAATTGTGCCAAACCATGAAAGCTCCTTACCTCTATAGCAAACTTAGGTGTACGCAAATCTGTGATTGCTTCCACCTTACTAGTATCCATTTTAAAATTTCCTTCCGAGATAACAAAACCAAGGTACACCAACTCTTGTTTCATGAAATCACACTTGTCTAAGTTGATTGTCAACTTCTCCTCATGCAATCTTTATAAAATGATCTGTAGATGCCTAAGATGGTCTTATTTTGTCTTACTAAACACCAAGATATCATCTAGGTACAGCACAACCCACTTACCTACGAAGTCCTTTAACACTTCATTCATTAGCCTCATAAAAGTTCTTGGGGCATTAGACAACCCAAAGGGCATGGATAACCACTTGTATAGATCTTTTATGGTCTTAATAGCCATTTTCCCACCCATCCCCTTCCTTCACTCAAATTTTGTGGTACCCACACTTTAGGTTAATTTTGGTAAAATACTTGGCTCCACATAGACAATCCATTAAGTATTCTATTCTTTGAATTGGGAACCTATATCTTTTGGTAATTTTGTTAATGTCTCTTGAATTTGTACATAGTATCCAAGTACTACCTTTGTTTGGGGCTAGGATAGTGAGAACATCACAAGGGCTTATGATTTTCCTAATTATACCTTTGTCAAGTAACTCTTCTATTTGTTTAGAAATCTCTACAGTCATTTGTGGGTTCATCTTATAGGTAGCCATGCTAGCGAGTGAGGCTCCTGGGATGAATTGAATTTGATGACTAATGGATTTCTCAGGTGGTAGGGTATCTAGTTGTCAATAACTAACTACATCCTTGTATTGATTCAATAGTGTCTATATCTCTATGAAAAACTCCTCCTTCTTATCTATCTTCTCACCCTTAGGTTTCAACACTAAGGAAAATCCTACTCCTTCTCCTTCTTTGAGTGTCCTTAAGAATTATTTTACCCCCACTAAGAGTACATTTGGATTGTCTATCTTCAATTCTCCTTCCAAGATTGGTTGAATATTAAAAGTGATCCCATCCTTCTTAAAAGATTAAGAGTTCTTATCTCCATCTTGCATAAAAGCTCTATCAAATTGACAAGGTCTTCCTAGCAATAGATGGAAAGCATCCATGGCCAAGACAACACACAACACCCTATCCTTATACCTCCCAATGGAAAACTCTACCCATGCCTTCTCATTTACTAATGCATGTTGGTCTTTGTTTTACCAAGTGACCCTATAGGGGCTAGTATGGGGAATTATTTTCAATATAAGCTTATCAACTACTTCAAGAGAGATAATTTTATCAGTAGATTCATAATCAATAATAACTTTTCAAACCTTACCTAAGATTTTGTATTTGAATCTGAATAGAAACCTTCTTTGGCTTGGCTCTTCTGAAACAGGCTCTTTGATAAGTGTTCTCCTGATCATCAAATTCTCCACTATCTATGAATCCAATGCCACTTTTGTTGTTTTTCTATTAGAAGACTCTTCTTGCATATAATTTATTTTTTTCTCTCCACGTTGGGACGATGAACTCTTTTTGGGACACCAATAAGAAGGATTCTCATATTGATGACACTTATGGGATTTCATAGAAGAGAAGTAAGATCCTCTTCCCTGGCCACTTCATCTTCCTCTTGAATTGCTACTAGAGCCTCTCCTCTATTGCAACCATCTTGTTAATTTTTTCTTTCTTCAAATTTTCTTCCTCTAATGCCTCCTCTCTAGCCTCTTCCATCTCTTCCTCTTCCTCTGCCCCTAATTCTCGAGTCACACTTCTTCTTAAATTTTTCTTCCATCTTAAGAGAAAGTTGATAGCATTGATGTACTATTTTTGGGCTTAAGAGACTTATATCCTCTTATATGTTCCACCTTAAACCTTTAAGGTATCTATCCACCTTTATGCTTCCCTATTAGGGCATGTGTAGGATCATGGTATGCCAAACTAGGCCTTAAGTGGCAATGAAAATTTAGAAAATCAAGGTTACGAAAGTTGACATAAAAATTTGGACAAGTTATCAATATTATATCAAAAATGTGTAAGAAGAGAATCTGTAGGAAATTGAATCTAGTTTATAAGCTACTATCCCTTATTTAAAAAAATATATTTTATATGGTGAAATTTCAAATTTCAATGCAGTAGTATGAAAATTTTAGGAAAAAGATAAGAAGAAGGTGTATGTCTGACCACCTTAAACACAATCAAATGATAATATTTTTTTACAAGATTATAGATATAAGTAGTTAACTCATGTTCGGATGTGACGCATATTTTTTTGTAATTTTTTTCCAAGCAAATAATTAATTATGATTTTTCTACTACAACTTTTCCAGAATATAAAAAATGTCATGTCTAACCACCTTAACTTAGTCTAAAATTTATCAAATTGAGTTTTTTTTAATTTTTAATTGTAGTAGGAAAAGCCTAGAATGTGACTCACATTTTGGATTTCAAATATGTTATACCATTTGAAATTTATAGCTATTTTTCAATTAGTCTATAAATCAGTACTAAAAAGATAAGAAGTAGGCATATGTCTGTCCACCTTAAACACAATCAAATGATAATATTTTTTTACTAGATTCTAGATATAAGTAGTAGATTAATGTCTGGATGTGATGCATATTTTTTTGAAATTTGTTTCCAAGTAAATAATTAATTATGATTTTTCTTCTACAACTTTTCCAGAACACAAAAAATCTCATGTCTTACCACCTTAACTTAGTCTAAACTTCATCAAATTGAATTTTTGGTTTTTTCTTGTAGTAGGCGAAGCGTAGAATGTGACACATGCTTTAGATATAGAAAATGATATACCATTTAAAATTTATATTTATTTTTCAGTTAGTCTACCAATTATGAATTATTTTCCACATCGCCACTTTTTGGCATACCATGATCCTGCACATACCTATTACATCTTGTGATCTCAAACAAAATTTGTGGAACTCTTCTATATAAGCACTTACTTCAATATCTTTTTGCCTCAGGTTTTGTCTCTTCTTGTGCAACTACACTTCATAATCATATGGTAGGTAAGTTTCCCTAATCTTTTCCACCATACCTTTCCAAATTGTAATTGGATTCTTTCCTTCTTTGACCCTCTCATCTTGTATACATTTCCACCATGTGAGGGAAGTCCCTCTCAACCTTGTTTTAGCTACTCTCACCTTTTGTACCTTTGTCACACTGTCAGATTCAAAGTGGTTTTCAAGTCCCTCAATCCACTCCATGACTACTTTAGGTTCCATATTACGACTGAATAAGGGTACACCTTCTAGTGACTTTCTAATCATGGCCCTTAAATCCTTAAGGAATGGATCCTCATGTAATACTGGATCAAGATCTACTACTGCATCTTATTCTGCCACTAAATTTACTTTTCCTTCTATCTCTCTTACCAACTCACTTACTTCTATAGTCCCATCTTGCAATTCATCAAGCTTACTAGCTATCTCTGCCACCTTCTCTCTTAGGAGACTATTCTCCTCTTCTCGTTCATCGATCTTCTTAGCCAACTCTGCGCTGGTCACCACATGGTTGATTCTCCCACGGACTCAAGAGAAATCATGTGCTTCCTAAACCAATTTTTTTACGTCTCTAATACCAATATAATAGAGGTGTTCTTCTAATCTCAGAGTCAACTTGAACCTCTTTGAATGCCTCTTCTCTATACCTAATAGGGCTTCCTGATGTAACTACAAGTCTTGGTCTATACCCTACCTTCCTCTAGGGTATCCTATTGGTCACTTCTTGACCTACTAGGGTTCTTGACCAAACCTAACCTTCCAAGGATTCTTTCTAAAAGATCCTTCTCCCTTCAACTTGCATACATCAACAAAGCAACTAAAACATTCACCACCTAGTAGATTGGAGCTCTTCTTGCCCCATCTTCATTAATTGATCAAACATGATCAAGAACAGTTCTTCATGGAGAGGTATGCTTCTAGGATTTTAATTGGATCCACTCCAAAACCCCACAAAAACCCTTTAAACTAGAACCCTAAACGAGTTCCAACAAACATACCAAATTCAACCCAAATAGGGTTACAAGCTATTAGGCCTAATTAGGCTCTTTTTCTCAAATAACTTGAAATAACCCTTATCAAGATGGAAAACTAAACTTTGATCCTTACACCCTTTACAGAGACCTAAAATATTTTCTAGGTCTTTTCCCCCCAAACTATATATACAGTGACCTCCTACAAACAAGGCTAAAATTAGGGGTTTCAATACACACAAAGCATATCCATCCGATTCTTAGTTTCCACCATTAAGGATCCTTCACCAAACCTTCCCATTGAATTTGGGACCACACCACACATTTGTCTACCTATCCATAATCTCTAATTGAAGTTATCAATGCCTTCAATCCTTGTTATCACCTCTGCACATCACTATGATCCCTAGCCATGCAACTCTGGCTTGCCTAGGGAATCTCTGGGAAAGAGGAATTTTGTCTCGAAACCCTGGTTAGGGCCTTCCTGCAACTAGTGGCTATTCAAAATTTGATATCTTTCATTCCACTAAAATTCAAACCTCAATAATACTTGAAAAATTCTCATCAGACACCTGATCAACTTTCAGAATCCTTCAATGGTGCATTGGGATCCGTACAGATCCGTACGATTCAAAAAATAATTAAATTTACACAAAAAATAGTTGATTTTATTGATTTGAATATAAAAAATTGACAATAGATTCACTCCAACCATGGAGTAAGGTTTTTCAAAATTTTCATACAATCCACAAACAGATCCAACCAACAAAAGTAGCTATGTATGTTGGGATTCAAAATTTGCACTTTTTGACAAAAAGTTGCATTATGCAACATTGACAACATTTGACAACTTTTTACAAAAGATGTCTAATGTTGCTAAACTTGTAAATTTTTGTGTCTCGACTCCACTAAAGACCATAAGAATGTTAAATGAACATTTTCAACCTTCATTAGGTGTCCTAGACTACTCTAGCACAATCTAACCAAAAATTGTCCAAAATGACTAAGGTAGACAACTAGGTTTACAACATCACTAAGTGTCCCCTTGACTTAAAAATAGGACCTTATTAATGACATTGGACCCTAGATCCAATTAGTACCCTAACCTTTTGTGCTTGGGTCCACTGGTGTGCTTATAGTGGATGAAGTTGGGGGTGCTCTTGCACAAGTTGTATTTTGAACAGATCATTTACTATATTAGTTTAGCCATTGATTCATAAAATCTCTTAAGAAAGTGGGATTTAACAGTCCTTATTGTATTGAGATACTCAAGAGTATCAAAAGTTTTTGTTTTTGACAACATAGTGAGTGCTAGGTCAAAAGATAAACTATTATTTTTAAATACTCTAACAAGGTCTCACTTAGTAGTGTCTATTGTAACCTTTAATAGGGTTGGATTTCATCGAGTTCACTTCTGAAGAGTGAAAATATTTTGGGTTACCCGTCCTAGGTGATTTTTCCCTTAGCATGGTTTCCACGTTAAAATCTGTGTCAAATGTGTATATATTTCATTGCATTGATATTTTACTTGACACATTACTAAAAATGGATTGGTTAGTTATCACTAAGATTATTTACTACTATTCATTAAAGAATAGAAAAGATAAACAATATATCTCACCGAGCAGCTTATATTTGTTATGTTTATTTATGGTATACATCTTGATGGTCTAAAAGATAACTAGAGGATATTATATTTGACATTTAAGTTTTATTTGGATTTTTTGAATTATTTTTAAGGCCACTGATTCATCCCCCCCTCTCAGTTGTTCTAACAATTCCTATAAGAGCTTTGGTGCTTGGAAGAAAATTTTAAAGGGACTTAAGCTAAAGATCACAAGATGAGTAAAAGGGATATGCCTAATTTGAACAAGGGCAAATTTACATCATGGAAAATCAGGTTAAGACTTGATTGATCAGGTATTGGAAATGATATCACACAATAATTAGATACTGAATATGTTGCACCTACTGGACCTCTAACTGTTTATCAATTGAGAGAGAAACATGAACACAATTCTATGATGGTAGATATTGCTTCTTCACTATCTGATGCTGAATTTGAAGATGTAAAATCATGCACCTCTACAAAAAAAATGTGGGACAAACTCAAGCTAGTACATGGAGGAGACACCAATGTGCTGAGAGCTAAAGTTGAAAGCCTAACATGAAAGTTTGATGACCTGAGAATGAAAGAAGGAGAGAACATCACTCAGTATAGTAGCAAAATCAAAGAAGCTGTTAATGCTATCTGTTGAGTAGGAGGAATACTTGAGGAAGAAACATTTGTAAGTAAAATTTTGAGAACCTTACTGCATTTTTACGCAATTAGAGTATCTACATTTCAAGAAATTAGAGCAGTAGAAAATAAAAATGTTACTCCTGATAGTTTGATTGGTAGACTTATTAAATTTGAGATGAACAACTATGACAATAATGTCTTATCAACTATTGAGTCTGGATTCAAATATTCTCTAAAAATAAGCAAATCTAGTAACATAAACACTATGAGAAATGATAGTGACAGTGATAGTGATGAACAAGAACTTGATCAACTTGAAGCACTAATGGATAGAAGGTTACATAGAGGTAAATGAAGATATAAAGGTAAATTACTATTGGTCTATTTTAATTGCAAATAAATTGGACATTTTGCTGCTAGATGCCCTTACAAGAGAAAAGATGAAATAAAAAATGACACATCTTATGAAAAGAAGTATGGTAGAAGTGATGACCGAGACTATAGAAGCAACCAACACTTTGACAGAAGAGATAACCAATATTACAAGGACAATGGCAAGAAGGCTTGTTACCTGGTTGAGAACAAAGCTAAAATTTTTGACACTAATTCTGATGAAAATGTTTAGGTAGTATTTGTTGCTACGAAGGATGATTCACAAAAGGAAAAAGGTATGTTGAATCAACACTCATATCTAAAGTTAGCAAAAGTGATGTTTGAATTATTGATAGTGGCTGTACTCATCAGATGACTGGACATAAAGAAAATTTTGAAACTTTTGAATATTATAATGGTGGATCAATTTGGATGGGTAATGATTCACCTTGCCCAGTTGAAGGAAAAGGTACCATCATGTTGAATAATCTGATCAGATGTGAAAATGCATATTGGATGAAAGGACTTAACTATAATTTATTGAGTTTTCCACATTTGAACAACACAAGACACCAAGTTGCATTTGAGAAAAAAAAGGTAATGATGTATAATGAAAAAGTAAAGTTGATTGGTACTAGTGAACAAACAAAAGGTAATCTATTATATCTTGATTATATTGAGATGAATTTTTTATTTTCTAGAAATGAAGACATTTTATTATGTCATAAAAGGTTATGTCATGTAAATTTTTACAACATGGTTAAGATAATTTATAAAAGAAAAGTGAGAGGCTTACCGAGTATTTCAAAGCTCGACCATGTTATGTGCAAGAATTGTCAAATAGGAAAAATGACAAAGTCTAGTTTCAAGAGAAAAACCTACACATCTAATGCTATTCTGGAGTTATTCCATACTGACTTATGTGGACCAATGAGAACAAATAGCTAGTATGGTGATAGATACTTTATTCTATTTGTTGATGACTATTCTAGGATGATGACTATCATGTTATTTAAAGAGAAATCTAAAGCATTTAAGAGGTTCAAATGGTATAAAGCTAAAGTTGAAAAAGAAAGTGGAAAAGAACTAAAATGTTTAATATCAGATAGAGGAGGAGAATTTATTTCTGATAAATTCAGTAACTTTTGTAATGAGAATGGGGTTACAAGAAAATTTTCTACACCAAGAACACCACAATAGAATGGGATTGCTGAAAGGAGGAATAGATCAATTTTTTATTGTGCCAGAACATTGATGATTGAAAAAGGCATCACACAAACATTTTGGAGAGAAGCTATAAGTATTGATGTCTATACACTAAACCGAGTTCAATTGAAGAAAGACACAAATAAGACACCTTATGATCTATGGTATGGATACACACCAAATGTGAGTTAGTTTAGAATATTTGGAAGTCAATGTTATAAATTGAAAGATGATGGAAATGGGAAACTTTAATCTAAAAGTGATGAAGGAATATTTCTAGGATATTCTACTAAAAGCAAAGCTTATAAATGTATGAACAAATCTTCTAAAAAAATCATTGAGAGTGCCCATGTTAAAGTGGATAAATTTGCTGAGAAAAATGATGAGGAAAGAAAAAAGGAACCTAAAGATTACAACTATTTTGTCTACATAGAAGAACCTGACACCTTGCCAAAATGAAAAAACAATGCAACCGAGCAACAGGCTGCACACATTGAGAATCAAAAAAATGCTCACAATACTGAACCTAGTAATAATGAAGATCAAAATGAAGAACATAGATATGACCTTGTACTCAATAAATATGTCAAAATAAACCATCTATAGGACCAGATCATTGGAGACAAAAGAGTACGAAAGAGAACAAGAAGTAAGTCTCTTAACACTAGGCGTTTGATTTGCGATTTTGAGCCTAAATATGTTAATGTTGCACTTGAGAATCAAGAATGGGTTGGTGCAATGAATGAAGAGATTGAACAGATTGAAAAAATAAAACATGGACATTAGTACCTAGACTGAGTGACAAAAATTTCATTGGCACCAAATGGATTTTGAGAAACAAACTGAATGAGAATGGAGAATTCACAAGGGAAAAATAAGAATTGTATAAAAAGAGTATGCACAAGAAGAAGGTATTGATTATGGAGAAACCTTTGCAACCATTGCTACACTAGGAGTAAGAATTATACTTGCTTATATTGCTTTTGAAGGATTCAAATTATACCAAATGGATGTTAAATCTGTATTTCTAAATGGAATACTAGAAGAGGAGGTATACATTGAACAACCTAAAGGGTTTGTTGATGATAGCAAGAGAAACATGGTTTGTAAACTACAGAAAGCCTTGAGTGGATTGAAACAATCACCAAGAGCATGGTATGAAAGACTTCACTCTTATCTCATTCGTATTTGATTTGTTAGAACAATTTATAATAGAAATCTGTATTTGAAATGAGATACTGATGATAAAGTTTTGATTGCTGAGATATTTGTTGATGATATCATATTTGGAGGTAATGATATGCTATGCAAGTCATTTGTTGATGAAATTAGCAAAGAATTTGAAATGTCAATTTTTGGAGAGATCAAATTTTTTCTTTGTCTATAGATTCTACAACAAGATGAAGGCATCTACATCACACAATCCAAATACATCGAAGAAGTTGTGAAGATATTCAAGATGGAGGACTCAAAGCTAGTTGGAACACCTATGGAAACCGGATGCAAATTAACAAAGGAAGACAAGAAAACCAAGGTAAATCAAACCTTATCCAGATCTATGATTGGAAAACTAATGTATGTTGTACACACTAGACCTGATATAGCACATGCAGTTGGTAAAGTTGCAAGATTCTCTGCTAATCCTAATGAATCACACATGACTGATGTTAAAAGAATTTTGAGATATCTGAAGAATACTAAAAAATATGGTTTGTGGTACAATAAAGAAGGAAAATTTAATTTACAAGTTTACACTAATGTTGATTGGGCTGAAAACATAGATGATAGAAAGAGCACAACAGGAGGAGCATTCTTTATGGATGACATCCTTATCACATGGATAAGTAAAAAGAAAGGATGCATATCTCAATCAACTGCAGAAGAAAAATATGTATTTGTTACTGCAAATTTCTCTAACATTGCATGGATCAAGCAATTGTTGAAAGGTATGAATGAGGAAATTCTTGACTTAGTAATTATCTATTATGATAATACTAGTGTTATGAATATTTTAAAGAGCCTTATAATGCATGCTAAGACAAAGCACATAGCTATTAAGTATCATAACTTGAGGGAACAAGTACAAGAGACACATGTGATACTAGAATATGTACAAAATAAAGAACAACTAGTAGACATATTCACAAAACCATTGCCAAAAGATACATTTGACTTCTTGAGGAATAGACTAGGGGTTTGACCCTTGTCTACTGGTCACTAAGCTGACTAGGAGGCCACATCATCCTACACATTATGAGAAGATTATTCATGTTGATGCAAGCTGAGATATGGACTATAATGACATATCAGTTCACTAAAGGGACAAAAAGCTTCAAAGGGAGAAAAAGATTATTGGCTACTAAAGAGCTGTATATTTTTTTGGCATTGGTGTAAAAGGGAGAGAGATATTCAATTTAATATACATAAAAAAGAACATCTAAAGGGAGAAAGATATTCAATGAAGTAACCATCCATCAAAGGGAGGGAATTGGAGAGAGTTAACATTGCATATCTATCTAGAAAAGGGAGAAGAGATTCGACAAGAAAGGGAGAGACAAAATCAAAAGACAAAATTGATACACCTATCCATTTAAGGGAATGAAGAATGGGAGATCACACAACATAATCAAATCTAGCCTAGAATAGCTTACCAAGATTGAGGTATTTGAATTGGTTATAGAAAAATAAGTTTGGTATGTTATGGAATATTTTATACTGCATATTTCATAGTATGTTGCCATCAATGCCAGAGGGAGAGATTGATGAACTATAACTGATTGAATATTTGAAGATGATAAGTTTATGATTAGCGAGATGCAAAAGTGAATGCAAGACATTAAATAAGTTAATGTATTGTATTGTCATTGATGTCAACTTGATATGGTATAATTATTCATACACATATTGGTCATAACATTGAAGATATGAAATTACAAAGTTTATGTTGTTGGTAAAACATAAAAGTTTTGTATACACTGAGTGACAATAAACACTGACGAACAGTGTACATGGATGCATAATGAACACCGAGCAGTTCACAGTGTATACTGAGAACTGCAGTAACTAAGAAAGTGTTACTGAGAAAGAGCTATTTACCGAGCATAACTGAAGTCAATGACTGAGCTAATTGGAGTTGATGACCGATCAGAACTTAAGTGAAAGAATGAAAAAATTGATTAGCTAGAAAGAGATATATTTAGAGATTGACTGATTGATTTCTTTATTCTAAAAAACTAGTTAAACTAAAGTATATTTAGAGATTGACTGATTGATTGCTTTATTCTAAAAAACTAGTTAAACTAAAGCATGAAAGATATTTAAATTGTATTTTATTCATAAAAATCATGTAGAGATTTGCGTGATAAAACTAAAGAAGAGCTTTATGGGGTAAAGCAAAGTATGGCAAGTTTTACAGATCAAGAAGTGATCTACGAAAAAGACAAGGAGATTGAGTGGCTATTCATGTCTGTATAAAGAGACAAGGAATTCATTATGAAGAGAGGAATGCTGAATATAATTCTTGTGAAGATTGAATTCTTCATCTAGATCTAATCATATAGGCTGAAGAATAGAGCCAAGGAATTCTGTAGACACCGAGCAACAGAGGACAAAGCATTCATCGAACATAACTAAGAAAGAGAGAAATGGAACTGAAGAGCATATTGATCAAAGAGCTATTATTGGACTAAAAATAGATCTGAATATCTGCAAGTTAAAGTTGTATTTTGAATAGATCATTTACTATATCAGTTTAATTATTGATTTAGAAAATCTCTTAACTGAATGGGATTTAACAATGCTTATTGTATTGAGATAATCAAGAGTATCAAAAGGTTTTTTTCTTGACAACATAGTGAGTGCTAGGTGAAAAGATAAATTATTATTTTAAAATCCTCTTCCAAGGTCATACTTAAAAATCTATATTGTAACCTTTAACATGGTTGGCTATTCACCAAGCTCACTTCAGAAGAGTGAAAATATTTTGGATTACCTTTCCTAGGTGGTTTTTCCATAGTAGGGTTTCCACGTTAAAATCTATGTGTCAAATGTGTATATGTTTCATTTCATTGATATTTTTCTTTACACATTAAGGAAACTAGATTGGTCGGTAAACACTAAGTTTATTTACTACTATTCGGTAAATACTAGAAAAGATAAACAGTATATCTTACCGAGAAACTTATATGTGTTAAGTTTACTTAAGGCATACATCTTGATGGACTAAAAGATAACTAAAGGATATTATATTTGAGATACAAGTTTTGGTTGGATTTTTGGAACTATTTTTAAGGCCACTGATTCACCCCCCATCCCCCTCTCAGTTATTCTAAAAGTCATAGACCCCAGACAAAACTATGGCATCTTAACGAGATTTTCATTCTTCTTAATGATATTATCGTTGATATCTATAACTCTCTTAACTATTATATCTAAATGGGTCATGCCCTTACTCTTATTCCACAATCTAGTTGCAAGTCCCGACATGGAAGAAATAGTTCTAGTCTCCACCTCGACATACTTCTCCTAGGTCGTAACTCTACTCCTTTTCTTCACATGTATGTCCTCTCTGTTGCATATCTTTTTTTCTTTGACATTGCTAGAAGGAGACATGGTCTTTTGCATTGAGATATTATGAACCACCAGTTCTTTCACATTTAATATCCTCAAACCCTCACTATTATTATTCATTATTTTCTTGCTAACTTCCACAACAGTATCCAACTTCTCATGAGTCACCTTAATAGTTTCCTCAAGTTTGTTGATTTTATCTTCATGATCATGCTTGAGGTCATTTATGCCTTTAGGAAAAGACCAATTACTAGCTAAAATATTGTCTAATTTCATAACCTAAGGAAATTTTTTCTTCAAAGTGTTGATCTCATAAATTATCCAATCAAATAAAGTCTCATGATGTTACATGAGATTCTTCACTATAGTGTTAAGTAAAGAGTTTTCCCAAATAGATGAGTGTTTTTTGAGTGGTGCGTCCTTTCCTAGTTTCACTGAAGTCTCATCATCCATCCCCTTTTTCTTATTGTCAAAATATTGTAAAGTAGGGGACATCTATTTGGAAGGAGGTGAAACTTTCAATGAACTACCTGTTTTCATGGTATTAGAGGAAGACCCAAAAAATTTAGCATTTTATTTCTTCTGTGTCTCCCTAGTTTTGGCCTTCACTTTATATTTTACCTCGTTAGGATCTAGGAAATAATGAATGACTTCCACCGAGGGTTGGTAATCAGAGTCTATATCCTTTAAGGACACAACTTTTTTACTTCAACAAGAAGAGGTATTATAAACGTCATCATTGTCAAAATCAACATCTACATTTTCTAAATCCATGTCAACATAATGAACCCTGATATTTTTCTTGAATTCAATTATGGTTTTAGCAAGGGGAGGGTGAATCTTTCCACATGAAGGGCTTTGACATGTTCCATTATCAATAGAATAAGACCCTCATAAAGGATTTGCTTTGACATGTTCCCTTATCAATCGAATAAGACCCTCATAAAGGATTCAAGCTAAGGGTTTCTTCCTATGAGCTACAATACTACATGATTGAGTGAGGAAACAAAATAAAAGAAAATATTAATGAAATTTTCATGGAGAAAATGGTTCATAATAAAGAAACGGTAACTGAAAAAATGATCCCAAATTTCCCATCTAAAGTCAGGTAGCACATTATTACCTCTTTTATCTCTTGACATGGTTTGGGAAGGGAAAGCCTCTTGATACCATGGTCAGTGCTCTTGTGAGCCTTCTCTCTTTCACCAGAAATAAAGAAAAAATCTTCCGCTTCATTTGAAAACTTCATTTCCTGATAAAATTTGGTACCTCCAATAAGGGTATTGAAGACTTCAGTAGTGAGAACTTCATTGATAACCACCTCCAATGCACATACATGCAAGACACCATGCATTGAACCCTCCTAAAATTATTTAGTGACAAGGGTATTGATGCTGTGAAGTCTCTCTATGTATAATGTAAGGCACCCCAGAAAAATAACACTCCAGACCAACTCCTTATTTTCCCATCTGTCATAAACATTCAACTATGTTCTATTTATATCCCCAATAGATCTAGAATCAAAACCATCATAATCTAAACAGAGGTGCATACAAAAAATAATACACAAATTCATTCACAAGGGGAATAAAGAGGTCATTCTGCCTTTATTCGCTTGCACATATGTGAGCATCATTACCAAATCTTATAATAATTTCTCACCCATTTTCATCATAATGGAGGTGCAGACTCAAATTCATTGGGATATCCTTATTTCTAATATCCCAATCAAATCTTTGATGGCATTAACACCCAATTTGGCTAGGTGGTCTACAACATAGTTCCCTCATGATAAATTTGTGAGGAATAACATAATCCTCAAACCCTGTCAATAAATTTAAGCTATCTTTTATAATAGCTTTAATAGTCCAACTATGAGAGGGAGGCCCCTTGATGCTGTTATATGTATTCAAGGAGTCTCTCTCTAACCAAACCTTAGTCAGGCCATAATCTCGAGCCATCTTTAAAATAAAATAAATAGCCATAGCTTCATCATAATGGTTTTTTTGAAACCCATTGCCGAGAAAAGTCTACCTCTTTGATCGCAAACCACTCCCCCACAACCTATAGGTCTAGGATTTCCTTTTGCTACCCCATTAGTGTTAATCTTAAACCATCCCCAAGGAGGAGGCTTCCACCTAATATTTTCAATTGCATTATTCTGCTTGATTAAATGTTTAGTGATATCCCAGTCTAAGTTCTAAGCTTGAGAAAAGTTCCAGTCCTCAAGAGAAGTAAGGGTGGTCTAGAACCACAAGAATTGTCACATATAACCTCAAAATTCTCCATAATAGCCATCTGAATTTTGTGAGCCACAACTTCCTTAGAACACATGTTATCTCTGAACACTCGGTTCTTTCTCTTCTTCAAAAACCCGCATGTAATATGAGGTAGCATAAGATCCCAAAGAGAAATTTTGAGAGGGTGACTTGTATTACAACTAGGATTCTGCAAAGGAGTTCAAAACGACTGATGAAGTGGGTCAAAATTTGAAGAAGTACAAAATCTCTCAAAATCACAAGTGAAGAAGAAATGGAAAGCATTTTCAATATCCTTTAAGTATAAAAATTAACAATTAGGGAAGGACATAAATATTAAATTGTTAGGAAGCAAGATTGAGTTCCACACAAATGACCAAAAAGGCATGCGATAAGAAAGTCTAACTTGCTTCTAAAAAATCATTGAGACTAAAAGTTTTCCATCTACAGAAGGGAACTAGACTAATTCATCTTCCATTAAAAAATGAAGGATTTGGACCTGAGTAAACATATCTTGAAGAGGGTTGAGGGTTGGGTTCACATCCCTCAAATTCACCCAAGATGAGTTGAGAATGTAGTCATCCACAAAGCACGCAACCTGCCTAACACTATCAGCTTTGAAATGAAAAAACTCTAAAATAGAAGTGAGAGGTGCATCACCCAACCACTAGTCTTCCCAAAATTGAATCTTCCTACCATTACGAAGCAACCAATGTAGCTCCAGAAGAAGAAGCTCCTTTGTTCTTGAAATATTTTTCCACACGGAAGAACACATCCCCATAGGATTGTGATTAGTCATAAATTTTAGAATGTGAGGATAGTCATTCGGGTATTTATCTTGAATAATCTTGGACTAATCATTGTTTTTGATAGATAAAAGAAGCAAGAGGGTGCTGGCCCATGGAACAAGGGACTAGAAGCACATTAACAGTAGGTTAATGGCACTAGCCAAAGCTTGAAGTGGATATGACTGTTAGCACAGGAGTTTATAGTTTTTCCTCTATCAAAAACATACGTAGCAGTTCTACTTAAACATAAATAACCAAAGTAGCTACTATCAACAACAGCATCAAAAATAGTGTTACGGAGCCACGCAGGGCTTGTCCAAATACTAATCATTGTTAACAATGATGCTATGCTAGATTTTTCTGGCAAGAAGGCCCCTACTAAACACTTTGGTTATACGAATGGCCAAACCTGCCAAATTCCTAGTTATACAAAAATTATCCCACAACCCGACCATAAGAAGTTCCTTTGAATTTTCTCTAGTTTAACACAAATTTCTTCACAACATTTAAAATGGTTATATCTTAAACCGATAAATTTTGCAATGAATTTTTATTCCTTTTTTTATGATATGTGTAGTAAATAAAATATTTATTGTTCTCTATCATCTCTAGATACATTAGAATGAATATATTATATAATGTTATACAAATTATTAGAATACACATTGATATATTTCAAACATTGTGAGTAACAACTATTTAGCAGTGGGCATCATTAGACTAGTTCAAAAATATAACTTAGAAAGTACAAGTGTTGTCATTAATTTATAATATTTATCTAAGACCATAAAAGATTTGATGTTTTTTTTTTAAATATGGGAAGTTTAGATCAATTGAATCCCATATTTTTGTAAGAATTATGTGAAGTATGTAACTTATATACTACTTATTATAAAATTAATTAAATAAAAAGTGCATTCACGATAACATATTAAAAGAATTTCATCCTAACAAATATCTAAAATAAATTGATATTATAAATAATTATGACATATCTTCAATAAAATTAAATACTAGATTATTTCTACAATAAAAACCTACATAATATATAATACTCAATATAATTATTTTAAAGTGCATGTCAATAATGCAAAAATAAATATTATTTAGTAATTTACTTAAAATATAAATTATTTCCATTAAGAAACTACATGCCTTTTATTCATTCTCTCTTCATGTATCTCATTTATTTTGATGTAAAAAATCAAAATTATCAAATGAAAAAATATATAATTATTGGACTTCAAACTCACTTTAGGAGAGGGATGAATTGTTGTATGAGTGAATTTGAGAATACCTAGTAGTTATATGAAACTTTGTGAGATGTTTATTTATTAAAACATACAATATGATCTCATATCTATCTTCAATTATGGTTTGAAGCTGTGACTTGTAAAACTACTCATATATCAACAGCTCTAATAAAAATTCTCCTTAATATAAAATTTAAAATATTTGATGAAAAACTTTATTATGGAACTTCCATAGAGGGGGACCAATAGTTAGTTAGGGTTCTATTGTATGCATAATACTTATTGTTATAGGTAGTTTTGTAACGTATTTATTAAATATATTGTTCATCAATATTCCACATTTAAACTATCATATGCATAGTTGTTTGTTAGAATTGATAGTACTTTATTATGGAACTTCCATAGAGGGGGATCAATAGTTAGTTAGTGTTCTATTCTATGTATAATACTTATTGCTATAGGATTTAGTTTTGTAACATATTTATAAAATATATTATTCAACAATATTCCACATGTAAATTATCATATGCATAGTTGTTTGTTAGAATAGACACTTACATAAACACACAAGAATCAATGAAGGTATGTTAATAAATTAATACATTCACTAGCCAATGTAATAAATACTTTTTAAAAAAGATATCACAAATATCAAACAAGAGACACAATGCATCAAAGTTAATTTTAAGCATTGGGCCTTCCAAAGTACAATTCAACTCAAGCACACTTAATCATAAAATCCCCTCTAAATTAAGCCCACTTAGCTTGCTACCCTACTTACAAAACTATTAACAAAATATTTATATTTTATAAATATAATGGAAATTTAAAATTTAAAATTATAATAATTTTTTTTTAAAATAGCATTATTTAATGATGAGAAATATGACTAGCTATTTATTATTTTAATAATATAACATAACAAAATAATAAATAGGACAAAAGAAATAAATTATTATTAAAAATATAAATATATATTTAACTATTAATATCTTATATTTATTATTTTAATAATATAACATAGAAAAATAGTAAAAAGGACAAAATAAAATGATCAAAATAAACATAACAAAATAATAAATAGGACAAAAGAAATAAATTATTATTAAAAATATAAATATATATTTAACTATTAATATCTTATATTTTTTATTTTAATAATATAACATAGCAAAATAGTAAATAAGGACAAAAGAAAATGATCAAAAAAAATTATTTTATAAATTATAATAAACATTTATCCTAAGTCTAAAGAGTTAAAAATTTAAAAATATAGAAATAAATAATTAAAATGAATTGTTTTTAAAAAATCTTTCAAAATGTAAAAACTGGACTCTCTCTCTTTAACTCTTTAATTAGTACAGTGGTTGGGTGATGGGACTGGGTGCATAGTTCGGTTCTCATAGCCCACTATAATTAATATAATTAACTCTTGCCTTGTGTATATTAGTACAAATGACATGACATTTTCATTGTGTGGAAAAAAAACTGTATTTTTTGTTTGGGAAAATTGAATTAATTGATTACCAAAATTAGTATAGACCAATCAAATCAAAGAAAAATAAGATTTATATAAACATTGGAAATGAAAATAGGTATAAACTATAGAAGTTGCATTTAATTTTTTTAAAGATGTAATTATAAAATCTAAGTACCATATATAAAATAAGATTTTGATGTGAACATATATCACTTTTGACAAATGTTGTCATTGTAAGTACTAAGATGACTTTATATATGTGTTCTAATACTTCATATTATATGTTTGTCATATCATAAACTTAAAAAATGAGTACAGAAATATCTTTTATTTTATCTTGAGATAAACTTATTATTAAAA